>CM050167.1:53861904-54159404 GCA_027410445.1 Discoglossus pictus
TAATTACAGCTTCTGTGATTGAAAAATACTTTTAATGTATTTATGGAAGACACATTGCTATCACTTATCAATTAAACAACTATGAATGTCTTGAATTTAAATTTGTTCATGCCCCATTGTTACAAACATTTGTTCGGTTATCTGCTTACTTAATCAAGCTTTGCCTGCATTTCCTTAACCATTTAGTTATTGTTCCTAACCTGTATTTCAGAAAAAAATGTTGGCCATATTTTTATTTGTTTATATATTTCTTTTCATGTCTACTTGAGAAATATGTGTTGAGAAATATTTATTTTGTGGAAATTCTATATCTGCTCTTCAAAAGTGTACTTTTTAAATAGCATCATAAACCATAAGGTGAATTGTGCCACACTGTGTTGTGCCTGTGGAATTACACAATAAATCTCTTCGAAAACACAATGCAACTTTAATTAACACTGTATTCTCATATTTAGTACGTACTCTTTTGCCGATCTATACTTGATTGAAGGCAACATTTTTATTTTAATAAAGTAAATTATAAATATAGCTTTTAATATTTTGTATTTATATACTATATAAAATATATGTATATACTATTATCATGGCCTACCATTTCTGTCTAATTTCTAAAAATGAATCCAAAAATTCCTTTCATGTTTTTTTTTTTTTTTTTTTACCATTATGTTTTGAAGGTTTGTGTTTATTTTTATATGTTTATTCACAACAATCAACTAAAATACAAGAATATCACCCACAGTGCAGTATTTAAGATAGTGACAATTTACACACTTTAATAGTAGTTTTAATATAAGAAACAATTCCATCAGCTGCTTGAAAGACATGTATTTTGACATTTCAAATGAATTAATTGAGAAAATGATATGGATGGTGTTGCATAAATAAAATGTGGCCTGCCCTAGTACCTGAAAGGTTTTCATACATAAATAAACTTACTGATGCCCTCTACTGTCTGTTATTTGAAATGGTCAATAATGGAAAGGTCTATGCAGATACAGATAGTAGCAATGCAAATATAATGATATGGAAAGCGTTAAAGGGAGTACCTAGAAAATATACCATTACCCATTCGCTCAAATTTAGATTACACATATTAATACACATAGCATATACATATTTGAGCCAAACTTAGGGTCCCCAACTACTCCCATAAGGAGCTGATGATATTCTTCAATGTTATGTGAATAGGTCCCATATTATCCATGGCAGAAGGGAGATTAGCCCTGGCTAGAGGGCAAAGATGTAGTGAGAGGTTGTAGAAGAGTTTAGTACTGTGGGGGGCATATTTATGATGAGAAAGGCATCTGGCCTCCTCACTAACAGACTCTTCTTAGGGGGACCGCATGGAGAACCAAGAGTGGGTGCCCTGTGTATAAGAGGAAGAGGACATAGAGACTGCATCAAATGCCTAAACATGTAAACATTTTATACATATATATTGGCCTTGAAAAAGAGAGATTCACTCTCGAAAGGTAGTCATGAAAAGGCATCATCACTATATACTGCAAAACTATATATACACTGAGAAATACAATCACACACATATATATATATATATATATATATATATATATATATATATATATATATATATATACACCGTATATACTCGAGTATAAGCCGACCCGAGTATAAGCCAAGGCACCTATTTTACCACAAAATACTGGGAAAAATGAGTGACTCGAGTATAAGCCGAGGGTGGGAAATGTGCTGCCCCCTGTCCCCCTCTTGTGCTCTCTTTGTCCCCCTCTTGTGTGCCCTTTTCTTGTGTCCCCCCCCTCTCTCCCCTGTGTCTCTTCTCCCCTCTCCCTCCCCTGTGTCTCTATACCCCTCTCCCTTCCCTGTGTCTCTTCCCCTCTCCCTTCCCTGTGTCTCTTCCCCCCTCTCCCTTCCCTGTGTCTCTTCCCCCCTCTCCCTTCCCTGTGTCTCTTCCCCCCTCTCCCTTATCACCCTCCTCAACCCCCCTCCTCATTCTCAACATCCCTCCTCAACCCCCCTCCTCATTCTCAACCTCCCTCCACAACCCCTCCTCATTCTCAACGTCCCTCCTCAACCCCCCTCCTCATTCTCAACCTCCCTCCTCAACCCCCCTCCTCATCCTCAACCCCCTCCTCAACCCCCTCCTCATCCTCAACCCTCTCCGCAACCTCCCTCCTCAACCTCAACCCCCCTCCTCAACCTCAACCCCCCTCCTCATCCTCAACCCCCCTCCTCATCCTCAACCTGCCTCCTCATCCTCAACCCCCCTCCTCATCCTCAACCCCCCTCCTCATCCTCAACCACCCTCCTCATCCTCAACCTCCCTCCTCATCCTCAACCTCCCTCAACCTCCCTCCTCATCCTCAACCTCCCTCCTCATCCTCCCTCAACCTCCCTCCTCATCCTCAACCCCCCTCCTCCTCAACCCCCCTCCTCATCCTCAACCCTCCATCCTCATCCTCAACCCCCCTCCTCATCCTCAACCTCCCTCCTCATCCTCCCTCCTCATCCTCCCTCCTCATCCTCAACCCCCCCCTCATCCTCAACCCCCCTCCTCATCCTCAACCTCCCTCCTCATCCTCAACCTCCCTCCTCATCCTAAATGCCCTCCTCATCTCTTCCCCTCTCCCTTCCCTGTGTCTCTTCCGTCCTCTCCCTTCCCTGTGTCTCTTCCCTTCTCTCCCTTCCCTGTGTCTCTTCCCCCTCTCCCTTCCCTGTGTCTCTTCCCCCCTCCATTATCACCCTCCTCAACTCCCCTCCTCAACCCCCTCCTCATTCTCAACCCCCCTCCTCATTCTCAACCTCCCTCCTCAACCCCACTCCTCATCCTCAACCCCCTCCTCAACCTCCCTCCTCATCCTCAACCCCCTCCTCAACCTCCCTCCTCAACCTCAACCCCCCTCCTCAATCTCAACCCCCCTCCTCAATCTCAACCCCCCTCCTCATCCTCAACCTCCCTCCTCATCCTCAACCTCCCTCCTCATCCTCAACCTCCCTCCTCATCCTCAACCTCCCTCCTCATCCTAAACCTCCCTCCTCAACCTCCCTCCTCATCCTCAACCCCCCTCCTCATTCTCAACCCCCCTCCTCATCCTCAACCTCCCTCCTCATCCTCAACCTCCCTCCTCAACCCCCCTCCTCATTCTAAACCCCCTCCTTAACCTCCCTCATCCTCAACCCCCCCATCCTCAACCCCCTCCTCAACCGCCCTCCTCAACCTCAACCCCCCATCCTCATCCTCAACTCCCAATCCTCAACCCCCCTCCTCATCCTCAACCCCCCTCCTCATCCTCAACCCCCCTCCTCATCCTCAACCTCCCTCCTCATCCTCAACCCCCCTCCTCAACCTCAACCCCCCTCCTCATCCTCAACCTCCCTCCTCATCCTAAACCCCCTCCTCATCCTAAACCCCCCTCCTCACTTTACCCCTCTAATTACCTTCCCCTCTCCTTTCCCCTCACTTACCTTCATCTGCAGCTTCTCCTCTGGCCTCCGCTCCTTCCTGCGTCGGCACCCGGTATATGCTAATGACGTGGCGTGGATGTGACATCACGTCATTAGCATATACCGGGTGCCGACGCAGGAAGGAGCGGAGGGCAGAGGAGGAGCTGCTGATGAAGGTAAGTGAGGGGGAAGGGAGAGGGGGGAGGTATTTAGAGGGGTAAAGTGAGGAGAATGAGGAGGGGGGATTAGAATGAGGAGGGGGGATTAGAATGAGGAGGGGGGATTAGAATGAGGAGGGGGGATTAGAATGAGGAGGGGGGGTGAGGATGAGGAGGTGGGAGAGAAAGAGACACAGGGCGGGTTAGAGAGACACAGGGGGGTTAGAGAGACACAGGGGGGGTTAGAGAGACACAGGGGTGGTTAGAGAGACACAGGGGTGGATAGAGAGACACAGGGGTGGTTAGAGAGACACAGGGGGGGTTAGAGAGACACAGGGGGGTTAGAGAGACACGGGGGGGGGGGGGGGGGGGGAGTGACTCGAGTATAAGCCGAGGGGGCCCTTTTTAGCCTTAAAAAAAGGGCTGAAAAACTCGTCTTATACTCGAGTATATACGGTATATATAAAGAGAGAAGAATATTGCTCAACTTTATCTTGTTAGAGCTATGTATCACTGAGGAATATCTGTATATATTTAGCCATGTTATCTCAAACACATTTGGTATTATTGATGATACAGAACTGGTAGGAGATGAACAATATGTAAGTTAGTTAAGATGAACACAAACCATAAAACCCACTCAGTTGTACCTAGATATATGGCTAATTTTACTTGATCCTTTTTTTTTCCTGGCCCATGCTCAGAATAGTATAGAACTGTGTCATACTAAACGATAGGTTTCTTAATCACACTAGATGTGTTTAATGCATTTGGATTACATTTATGTGCATCTGTTTAAATGAGCAGATGAAGACATGATGTCTGTGCTATGCATTATTACAGTTACTTATATTTGAGGAAGCAATGACAACAGTTTATGCTTTCTCAATTTATTATTATTATCCTGGTCTACTCACCAGATATGACTCAGGAAAATGATTTGCATTATTATTTAGCGTTGGTGTAGTTCAACAAATATTTATTCATTTTTATCCAGCTCCTCCTATTCCCATTGGATCTCTTTGCACCATGCAATGATATTAACGTATTGTCTTCGAAACAGCATGACTGCGCTATTTGGACATAGTAAACAGTGTCTGAACATTTGTACATTAATAAATGTGTCAGAGCATTTTTCATCATAAACCTATATTTTACTTATATTATAATCCTATATCTTTGTATATCTATCATGTGTAAAGGCATACTGGATGTGTAATCATCTGAGTATCATCATAACATGGAGGTCTATTGAAATTATATTGTTAAGGTATTTTACCAACATTTATTTATTAATAGTTTAATGTCTCAATTCATGTGATTACGTACAAATCATGTTGGCAAATCTTTTATGATATCTCAGTTATCCATTTATGTTAATAAGGCCAAGTGTTAACGTTTATGATAACAGCACCATTTTTTCAAGAGAAATTTAGGTGCTAACAACACATAAAATCTGTCTTAAAATAGACTACATTTAACACAGATTATGATCATGATCACCACTGGTCATGATAATGACACAAACGGTATTGTTAAGATCAGGCAAAATGAATCTTGAAAATATTATGTGTAGATTAATATACAGTGCCTTGCAAAAGTATTCACCCCCTTGGCATTTTTCATGTTTTGTTGCCTCACAACCTGGAATTAACATGGATTGTTTGAGGATTTGCATCATTTAATTTACAGAACATGTCCACAACTTTTTTTTTATTGGGAAACAAACAACAAGTAGGACAAAATAACAGAAAAAGTAAATGTTCATAACTATTCACCCCCCTAAATTCAATACTTTGTAGAGCCAGCTTTTGCAACAATCACAACTCCAAGTCGCTTTAGATAAGTCTCTATGAGCTTGCCACATCTTACCACTGAGATTTTTGCCCATTCCTCCTTGCAAATCTGATCCATGTTTCCCCTTAAACCACTCAAGTGTTGCTTTAGCAGTGTGTTTGGGGTCATTGTCCTGCTGGAAGGTGAACCTCCGTCCTAGCCTCAAATCACGCACAGAGTGGTACAGGTTTTGCTCAAGAATATCCCTATATAGCACCATCCATCTTTCCCACCTTTCCCTCCCAGTCCCGGCTGCTGAAAAACATCCCCACAGTATAATGCTGCCACCACCATGTTTCACTGTGGAGATGGTGTTCTTTGGGTGATGTGTTGTGTTGGGTTTGCGCCAGTCATAGTGTTTTCTTTGATGGCTAAAAAGTCAAATTTTAGTCTCATCAGACCAAAGCACCTTCCTACATACATTTTGAAAGTCTCCCACTTGCCTTTTCGCAAACTCAAAACGTGCCATTTTGATTTTTGCTGAAAGTAATGGCTTTCCTCTGGCCACTCTGCCATAAAGGCCAACTCTATGGAGCGTACGGCTTATTGTCGTCCTATGTACAGATACTCCAGTCTCTGCTGTGGAACTCTGCAGCTCCTCCGGGGTTACCTTAGGTCTCTGTGCTGCCTCTCTGATTAATGCCCTCCTTGCCCGGTCCGTGAGTTTTGGTGGGCGGCCGTCTCTTGGCAAGTTCGCTGTTGTGTCATGTTCTTTCCATTGGTTTATGATAGATTTAATGGTGCTCCTGTGGATTATCAAAGATTTAGATATTTTTTTATAACCTAATCATGACTTGTACTCAACAACATTGTCCCTTACTTGTTTGGAGAGTTCCTTGGTCTTCATGGCAGTGTTTGGTTAGTGGTGCCTCTTGCTTAGGTGTTGCAGCCTCTGGGGCCTTTCAAAAAAAGGTGTGTATATGTAATGGCAGATCATGTGACACTTAGATTGCACACAGGTGGACATAATTTCACTAATTATGTGACTACTGCACCAGAGCTTTTTATGGGTTTCATAACAAAGGGGGTGAATACATACACACATGCCAATTTTCTGTTTCTATTTCTAAAAAAATAGTTTTATGTGTATATTTTTCTCATTTCACTTCACCAACTTAGACTATTGTGTTCTGATCCATCACATAAAATTCAGATTAACAAAACATTGAACTTAAGGCTGTAATGTAACAAAATAGGTAAAAAGTCAAGGGAGGGTCAATACTTTTGCAAGGCACTGTACATTTTCTTTCACTGATGTCTATTTTAGTTTTAATACAGATTAGTGATTAATGCGAGACAACAAAATTGAAAGAACTGACACCATAAAGTGTATCCTGTACAAATGTTAACATTTAGAAGTTCCTAAAAAACTTTACCTGTTAACTGATATAACATAGAAATCGACTAACACTGAATTGACTTAACATTTTATATATATATATATATATATATATATATATATATATATATATATACATATATATATATATATATGTATATATATATATATATATATATATATATATATATGTATATAGTACACATCAATGCCAGAACGTGTTTTCACAGGATCATTACAGATTTAAAAAAGGTAAGGAGCAGTGTCAGAAGAAGGAGAAAGGCATTGAGGAACACATTAATATTATCACATTTATTATTATTATCTCTTATTTACATTGCACCAATATATTCCATAGCCCTGGTGTACTGCAGAATATGGGTATGACCTTGTATAATATGACAGACTGATACAAAAGTTGAAAACCCTACCTATGAGCTAACAGTCATAAACATGACACTTTTATACTGAGAGCTCGCAAGGTTACAGTGAGGTGAAGCTATTAATAGGGAGAAAGTAGGACTTGGCAGGTCATTGAAAAGAAAGTACAGAGCTGATTAGCAGACAATGCTTTACAGCACAAAAATTCAACGCAAAACCAAAATACCAACAAATACATATGGGAATTAAAAGTAGGCAAAGAAGTAAAGAAAAAGTAATTCAAGTTGGATAAAATCAACCAGGAGCCAACTAGATAGGAATTCACCTGACTGTAATCTCTGATATATAGGCCTGAGTGATGCTAATTATGGGCATTGTGAGTACTTCAGGTCTTCATATAGTAGCTCTTAGAGGTCTATCACACAGGCACTACTTAACCTTTGTGCACAATGTGTATACCAGACAGGTGGCTCCACATGCTGGGCTGAATGTTCCTTCTGCTGCCCCCTACCAGCCTCATGGGGCTGCTGCTGGTCTTGTCTGGTCTCATGTTCTGCCATGCCTCCCTTGTTAGCTGCTGCTGGATCTCCTGAAAACCTACAGTGGATATAAAAAGCCTACACACCCCTGTTAAAATGTCAGGTTTCTGTGCTGTAAAAAATGAGACAAAGATAACTCGTTTCAGAACTTTCTCCACCTTTAATGTGACCTATAAACTATACAACTCAATTGAAAAACAAACTGAAATCTTTTAGGTGGAGGGAAGAAAAAAAGAAAAAGAATGTGGTTGCATAAGTCTGCACACCCTCTTATAACTGGGGATGTAGCTGTGTTCAGAATTAAGCAATCACATTCCAAATTGTGTTAAATAGGAGTCAGCATACACCTGCCATCATTTAAAGTGCCTCTGATTAACCCCAAATAAAGTTCAGCTGCTCTAGTTGGTCTTTCCTGAAATTTTCTTAGTCGCATCCCACAGCAAAAGCCATGGTCCACAAAGAGCTTCCAAAGCATCAGAGGGATCTCATTGTTAAAAGGTATCAGTCAGGAGAAGGGTACAAAATAATTTCCAAGACATTAGATATACCATGGAACACAGTGAAGACAGTCATCATCAAGTGGAAAAAATATGGCACAATAGTGACATTACCAAGAACTGGAGCTCCTTCCAAAATTGATGAAAAGACGAGAAGAAAACTGGTCTGGGAGGCTACCAAGAGGCCTACAGCAACATTAAAGGAGCTGCAGGAATATCGGGCAAGTACTGGCTGTGTGGTACATGTGACAACAATCTCCCGTATTCTTCATATGTCTTGGCTATGGGGTATAGTGGCAAGACGAAAGCCTTTTCTTACGAAGAAAAACATCCAAGACAGGCTAAATTTTGCAAAAACACATCTGAAGTCTCCCAAAAGCATGTGGGAAAAGGTGTTATGGTCTGATGAAACCAAGGTTGAACTTTTTGGCCATAATTCCAAAAGATATGTTTGGCGCAAAAACAACACTGCACATCACCAAAAAAACTCCATACCCACAGTGAAGCATGGAACTGGGGCCTTAGTTAAGATAGAGGGAATTATGAACAGTTCCAAATACCAGTCAATATTGGCACAAAACCTTCAGGCTTCTGCTAGAAAGCTGAACATGAAGAGGAACTTCATCTTTCAGCATGACAACGACCCAAAGCATACATCCAAATCAACAAAGGAATGGCTTCACCAGAAGAAGATTAAAGTTTTGGAATGGCCCAGCCAGAGCCCAGACCTTAATCCGATTGAAAATCTGTGGGGTGATCTGAAGAGGGCTGTGCACAGGAGATGCCCTCGCAATCTGACAGATTTGGAGTGTTTTTGCAAAGAAGAGTGGGCAAATCGCACCAAGTCAAAATGTGCCATGCTGATAGACTCATACCCAAAAACACTGAGTGCTGTAATAAAATCAAAAGGTGCTTCAACAAAGTATTTGTATAGTATAGTATATTATTTTATTTTTATATTTTTTCTTCCCTCTAAAAGATTTCAGTTTGTTTTTCAATTGAGTTGTGCAGTTTATAGGTCACATTAAAGGTGGAAAAAGTTCTGAAATGATTTATCTTTGTCTCATTTTTTTACAGCACAGAAACCTGACATTTTAACAGGGGTGTGCAGACTTTTTATATCCACTGTACATCCATATCAATGTTCACTGTCAGCATGTGACCCTATATTCCCTTGATCCCGCTTTTCCTACCCATCTACAGTAATCCTGTGCATCGGCTGTTCTGTGACCTGTTGTGGTTCACGTCCAGCATGAATTCAGCCCTCTTTTCATACATTTTCACTAGCCTCCTTTCCTCTTTTCAATGCCTCAGTCTTACCCTTATCACTATTCTCACACCCTGGTGTCTAGCACGCATCATTCTCTAGCGTCTTTCAAGCCTCGTCATCCATTTTGTAGTAGCTGTCAAGGCACCCAGATAACCAGCCTCCATGATCGCAATTAATACATTCCATTTTTTTGGGGACCGTGTTCCTTGGAAACGTTGTGTATGCATATGGAGAAAAGATCCTAACGTCGACTTCCCACCTACAGTTTCAATGATAGCTGTGCTCTGGATTTGCTCATCTTGAATGGCATCTGTTTCTTCTCCTTTCAAATCTAGCCTCTAAAACAATTTCATAGCATAGTAAAACTTCAATAAAATATGTTTATTTTGACAAATATAAATTGCCTTGTACATTTAAAATGTTTCACAATACCCATAAAAAGAAGAGTTGCCAAGGCTGCTGTATCTTCTCAACTTTTAGGAACCTTTTGTTTTAATTCCTGATATGTCACACTCCACGTATGGCATTCACCACAAGGTTTATTTCTCATTATTGTTGGTCCTCCAAACATGACCTGAAGCAGAAGGTTTATTTAAATGCAACTGAATCACCGCTCTTGGTGAACTTGAGCAACCCCCCCTCGCAGAGTATCTCAGCCAACAATAAATGTGCGTGCCAAAAATACTACATATACCATTGCATTACTTTAATATCATCACATATATAGTTGTCGTACCCCAGGTTTGTGTGTAACACTCGCAAAGTTGAGGGTTTGTGCATGCGCATAGCGCATACCGAGGCCCGCAATGGGTGCAGAAGGGAGACGGGGGAGAGGGGGACAAAGAGAGACAGAGGAGGGAGAGAAGAGACACAGGGGAGGGAGAGGGGAGAGAGACACGGGGAGGGAGAGGGGGAGAGGGGGCAAAGAGACAGAAGAGGGAGAGGGGGCAAAGAGACACAGAGTAGGGAGAGGGGGGATAGAGACACAGGAGAAGGAGATGGAGGGAAGAGACACAGGGGAGCGAGTCGGGAGAGAGACACGGGTTGGAGGGATCAAATATTATCCCGTCATTTGTGACGGGAGGCCTGCAATGGACCCGAAGGGCGCTCATTGCGAGGCCTGCAATGGGTGCCGATAGCGCTCATTGAAAGGTTCACACAGAGGAAAGACAAGAGGGAGGAAGAGGACACAGAAGGAGGGAAGGAGAGAGAGAGTAGCCATGCTTGGCGAGGCTCGCATTGCGCAGCAAACAACAGCATTGCGAGGCTTGCAAATATTATGCCATAATTTTTGACGGGCAAGTGGCTAGCATGATATAATATTTATCCTTTATATTTTGCAGTGCTTAGATGGAGATCTTTATGAGAGGCTGAGAGATTACCTTACCCTCATCAGTAAGACAGAACTCAATACCTGCAAGTCAACACAGGAACGCTTTCGAGACATCCTAGATGCATCAACTCAGGTAACTACAGCTCATGAAATGAAGCCCTGTTATAAACACTGTGCATATTAATGTTTTGTTATGTGTGTCACTTGTTCCATACCTTGATTAGACACAGCACAGGTGCCAATATGGTATCATTTACACCTGGGCTTTATCAGTTGAATGTTAATGTTAATTGTTACGATAAAAAAATATATTTTTCTACAGATCATTGTCAATAATTACCAACTACTTCTTGTTCCTTTGATTTTTATCTTCAGTGCAAAGCCATGTGGAAAAAGACAGAGCATGCCTATTTTTCATTTTATAATTGTAAATTAGAAATTATTAGCAGTGCTCTATACCATGGTACGTGATGTGAGACAGTCTTTTCTTTATCAGGAAGTTTAATTGAAAGGTAGAAACTGCAAAATGTGTTGTAGGTTCACCGCAGGAAAATTCATTTTTTAATATCCTTCAACTGATAAAATACTTATTGTTACCTACATACAGTTTTAAATTATACCATATTTGGAACTCCGACTTTAAGGAAACAGGATTGGTGGGCTTCATTAAAAAATGCAATAGCTTCAAAATTAAAATCAGTTTTTGTTCTAGAATTGTAATGGTATTTGAACAAAGATGTTTTAAATAATAGTGAGAAGTGAATACCATTTTACGTAGTAAGTGATAATGTTTTTGTATTGTAGGCTTCTTCATTTCTCAAGAATCATTGTATAGTATTATTATTATTAATATTATTATTATCTTTTATTTGTAACGGGACAACAGCGCCGTACAGGGGATAAGAGCAAGGAAAAATACAATATTAAAAAGCTGCACAAGATGGAGGGCTCTGTTTTGAGCTTAGAATCTTTGTAGAATGTGCTTTTTTCCAACTCATCCTACAAGATTGGAAACTCACTACTTACCATCTACTGTAAAGGGGATAGAAGAGGCAGAAACCTAGGGAAGAGCAGATAAGGAATAGCAAGGGTCAGGAATAAAGTGAAAGTTTGCTTAGGGAGGAAAGTGTGCAAAGTTAGAATTTTTTTTTTTCATTTAATGGTAGAGGGAAGGGACCTGATAGAAAGGATTTTGAGGTGAATGGCTCTAGTCAGGTGATTTGACTAATATAAAGAGTGCCTTGCAAATGTATTCACTCCCTTGACTTTTTTAAGTTCAATGTTTTGTTAATCTGGATTTTATGTGATGGATAAGAACACAATAGTCTAAGTTGGTGAAGTGAAATAAGTAAAATATATACTGTACATAAAACTATTTAAAAATAGAAAACAGAAAATTGGCATTTTCGTATGTATTCACCCCCTTTTTTATGAAGCCCATAAAAAGCTCTGGTGCAGAAGTCACATAATTATTGAAATGATGCCCACCAAAACTCATGGACCGGGCAAGGAGGGCCTTAATCAGAGATGCAGCACAGAGACCTAAGGTAACTCTGGAGGAGCTGCAGAGTTCTACAGCAGAGAATGGAGTATCTGTACATAGGACGACAATAAGCAGTACGCTCCATAGAGTTGTGCTTTATGGCAGAGTGGCTAGAAGAAAGCCATTACTTTCAGCAAAAAACAAAATGGCAAGTTTTGAGTTTGAGAAAAGGCACGTGGGAGACTCCCAAAATGTATGGAGGAAGGTGCTCTGGTCTGATGAGACTAAAAATTAACTTTTCTGCAATCAAAGAAAACGCTATATCCGGCGCAAACCCAACACGTCACATCACCCAAAGAACACCATCCCCACAATGAAACATGGGGGTGGCAGCATCAGGCTGTGGGGATGTTTTTCAGCAGCTGGGACTGGGGGACTGGTCAGAGTTGAGGGAAAGATGGATGGTGCTAAATACAGGGATATTCTTGAGCAAAACCTGTACCACTCTGTGTGTGATTTGAGGCTAGGACGGAGGTTCACCTTCCAGCAGGACAATGACCCCAGCCACACCGCTAAAGCAACACTTGAGTGGTTTAAGGGGAAACATGTAAATGTGTTGGAATGGCCTAGTCAAAGCCCAGACCTCAATCCAATAGAAAATCTGAGGTCAGACTTATAGATTGCTGTTCACAAGCGCAAACCATCCAACTTGAAGGAGCTGGAACAGTTTTGCAAGGAGGAATGGGCAAAAATCTCAGTGGTAAGATGTGGCAAGCTCATAGAGACTTATCCAAATTGACCTGGAGCTGTGATTGCCGCAAAAGGTGGCTCTACAAAGTATTGACTTTAGGGGGGTGAATAGTTATGCACAATTACTTTTTGTGTTATTTTGTCCTATTTGTTGTTTGCTTCACAAATAAAATAAAAAAACATCTTCAAAGTTGTGGGCATGTTCTGTAAATTAAATGATGCAAATCCTTAAACAATCCATGTTAATTCCAGGTTGTAAGGCAACAAAACGCGAAAAATGCCAAGGGGATGAATACTTTTGCAAGGCACTGTATGTATGTGATTGTAGTGGATCAAATAAAGCATATCCTTGAGGTAGAAACTAGGATACCAAGTATAATAAAGATATAAGAAGGTTAATAATATAATACTACTAGCAAATTGCCCGTCAAAAAATGACGGCAATGACATTTTAAGGCAGGTAATGCTGTTTGCCACAAAAAGTAGTGTTTTAGTCATATGAGTACCTTTGGAGCTCATTGCGCGCCAAGCGCCTTTGGCGCTCGTTGCCAGCCTCTCGGTTGGTGTATTTTTGGTTATCAGAGCCCCTTCTGCGCTCATTGCAAGGTCTGCGCTGATCGCCTTTTGGCGCTCATTGCAAGCATCTCCCCTGGTGTACTTTTGCTCCTCTGAACACCCTTTGCGCTCATTGTGAGCCTCGCGCTGAACGCCTTCTGCGTTTATTGCGATCCTGTTGTCTAGTCCTTTTTTTTTTTTTCTCTATATGTATTTTTTTATGATAATTAATTAATTAATAAAATCTTAAATTAATATACTTTACCTGTTTGTAATTAATATATGCAGCAAGCAATATCCTGAAGAGCTAACAATCTTTTTTGATGTTCCTGCATACAATGTACATTTGCACTCTTGCTGAGCTAAGGCGTAAGTGTCAGCAATGTGTGAAGTGTGTAGTATAAATAGTGTGCGTGCGTGAGCACAAACCGTTTGTTTAGCTGTTTAATTCTGCATTTTGTAATGGTAATTATTAGTAGTTATTAGTTGCAAGTTAGTGTTGTAAAATGGTGGCGATTGTGTATTTGTTACGCAGGTGTGGAGCATTTTGCATCCTCCCTCATAGTGTATTTTATACCTCGTACAGGCTTGTGTAGAAGTCTTATGTGTCTGACTT
The DNA here is from genome assembly GCA_027410445.1 of Discoglossus pictus. Classification (NCBI taxonomy): domain Eukaryota; kingdom Metazoa; phylum Chordata; class Amphibia; order Anura; family Alytidae; genus Discoglossus; species Discoglossus pictus. Next base: position 53,876,085 of record CM050167.1, read on the forward strand.
TTTTTGCGTGTGTATTGGTCATGTAGCCTGTGTAGGATAAGTAGGCTGCGTGCGCAAAGTGTTTGTTTAGGTGTAAAATTCTGCATTTTGGATTGGTAATGTTAGTAGTTGCAAGTTAGTGTTGTGAAATGGCGGCGATTGTCTATGTGTTAGGCAGTTGTGGAGCATTTAGCGTCCTCCCTAATAGTGTATTTTATACCCTGTACGTTCTTGTGTAGAAGTCTTGTGTGTCTGGCGGTTTTTTGCGTGTTTTTGGTTGTGTAGCCTCGTTTTCGTTTTTTTCGGCCGCCATTTTTTTTTGCTTAGGCGATTTTCGTGTGTGTAAACTCAGCGGAAATTCTCGTGCAATCTGACTCCCAGACGTCGTGGCTGTCCCCCGGTGCTGTGAGTGATGTCTTTTTTGTATTTTTGTTAATTTTGGTGGTAGTATAGTTGTTTTTGTATGTGCGCAGTTCGGCCGTTAAGTTCGTATTTTTTGGACCTCCTATTTGTATACCCCGTACGGTCTTGTGTAGAAGTCTTGTGTGTCTGGCGGGTTTTTGCGTGTTTTTTTGGTTGTGTAGCCTCGTTTTCATTTTTTTCGGCCGCCATTTTTTTTTGCTTAGGCGATTTTCGTGTGTGTAAACTCAGCGAAAATTCTCGTGCAGTCTGACTCCCAGACGTCGTGGCTGTCCCCCCGTGCTGTGAGTGATGTCTTTTTTGTATTTTTGTTAATTTTGGTGGTAGTATAGTTGTTTTTGTATGTGCGCAGTTCGGCCGTTAAGTTCGTATTTTTTGGACCTCCTATTTGTATTTTTTTCTAAGTGCTGTATTTTTTGGGGTAATTCTCGCTTTCCTTCTTGCAAGTGTTCTGGGGTGTAATATTTGAATGCAATTTTTTTCAAACTACTACAGGTCTCGCATTCTGAATTGTGTATTTGAGTTTTGTGTTGATAGAGTTCTGTGGGCGGTAGGGATGAGCGCCTACGCCGCTCATCTCCACCAGCGCATTGAGCGCCTTCGGCTCTCCCTCCCTAAGTCGTACGGGGTCGTAGGGATGAGCGCCTACAGCGCTCATCTCCACCAGCCCGAGGAGCACCTTTAGCGCTCATTGCCAGCAACTGCCAGCAATTTTGCGAGGATCGCAGTTGCTAGCGAGGAGCGCCTTTGGCACTCCTTGCCAGCAACTGCGACCCTTGATTCGTGAGGGCCGCGGCTCGCTAAGCGAGCCCGCAAGCGTTAGCAACAATGCATGATAAATTTCATAAAATTAAATTTTTATATGTGATAAAAAGTCAAATAAGTGATGTCAATCTACTGATCAAATAAACTCAGTTCTCAAACGTTTGTATTTTACATGACTTTTAAAAATAATTATTAATAAAAATAATGTTTTTAATAAATCATATCTGTGGCAAAGAATAAAAACACAAAAAAGGTGTTCTTTATTGAATTGTCTTTATCAATTTACATCTCTTCATAAAGGATATAATAGGACTTAACACCTTAATGGTCAAAAAAGTTCTAATTTTAAAAGTGGTCACCATACTGCTATTGAGTAACATCTCATAAAACATTTTATTATTATTATCTAAAAATCCCTCTAATGATTATGTTGACAGCTTCAGGGGGTGTCTACACAGGCATCTGATCCCCCTAATCAGCATGCAGCATCGGGGGAGCAATATTAACCCACTATTTATCTGCTGTTGCTTGCTCAGCCAATCTCCTTGCAGCTTCCTGTCTGTATGTCAGCAACAATACATAGCACATATCAGTGATACATTACATATCTCAGGCTGCTTTGCAGCACAAACAGGACCCCCAGAGTTTAAATCAAATGTTTCACCTAACCTGATTGGCCAAAACAAATCATTTTAAATTTGATGCTAATTTAGCCTTGGTTTGGAGGGTGTAAACTCTAATTTGCAACTGTCAGAAATTACAAGATATTTTGCTAACTTCAATGTAAATATTTATTTTGGAATTCTTTCATGCAAATTTTTTTTTGCATACACTACTAATTCTCCTCTATCAGATGCACTCATAATCCAGCAAACTTAGATATGCCTTTAACTGTAATACTGTACCAGTTTATTTACAAGATGTTTAGCAATCTCTGAAAAAAACATTTTGATAAACAGAAACCCACATAATACAGGGAAAAAAATTATAATGCAATCTCCGTTATTACTTTCTTAAACCATATTAAGTATAAAACATTTAGCACATCTATAGCGTGTAATTTAATTGGAAACCATAGACGTGCTAAAATAGATATTGGCTCCCAATCTTTTACCACTAATGCAAGTCATCACTTTGTAGAATGTGCTGATGGTTTTCTGATGGACTTTCTGATGGTGTTTCTTTTAAGTAATCTAAAAGATATATTATCCATTTTCCTCGCAGAAAATTTATGTGCAGTTAGTTTGCACATTTTTGCAGAAGAAAAATAGTTCTGACGATAAAAGATTGTTCAATTAACTTTTTTATATCATGTTTTGATCTTGAGCTCTGCTTTGTTTTTACCTCTGCAAAATCCGCACTATCTGCCCATCCATCTTTTTCACCTCAATCTACTCCTCATAACTCATTTTTACTCAACTTCCTTTCTTCCAGGCCATGCATTCACTGCATTCCTGATAATTACAAATGGCTGCCTCCATCATATTCAATATTCCTATCACTCACACCTCCATTCTCCTTACTCAACTTCAGTGACTCCTCAGCTATTATCGCTGACTTTTCAGACTCTTAACGATTGTCAGTAAACTACTACATGACCTTGCACCACTGTACATTACCACTATATTCTCCACTTATTTCACTTGTCATTTTCAACTCACTTTAAATACTCCAAGTCTCATTGCATTGCTGTTTCCATCATTCATACTTTTGCCCCACCTCAGTAAGACAATCTTCTATTGCTCAATCTCCAAATCTAGACATGTTCTTCACCTTCTGTGCTTGTAGCAGCCCTTTTCTGTTTCTCTGGCGTAGGGAACTTTTCATACTTATAACGTTTCAATTCATCATATTATAACATAATATAATATCCAATGTCCAGTAACATGTCCTAACAAATGAGATTTGCCCAACTGCTCCCCATATAGTATATTTACATGTAATAGTTACTAAATTAAAGACTACATTTTCTGTACCATTTTCATTTTATCAAGTTTCATTCTTCAAAAGTGCATATTGCAGATATGAATCTTAAGTTCAAGATGTACATATATCTCTGCATCTGCCCTGTTAAGTCAATCACTGTCTCAGTCATTTTGAATAAATCATCTATGTTCAAGCATGGAATTCCTTGCCTGTTTATGACACTTGGGTACCAACATTACCAATATTACCTGATGTGATGTTAATGTTCATTACACATTTCCATTGTTGCTGTTACTTTTTAACACTTACCATTTTTATGTTTATTTCTAGGTTTCTCGCCAACAGAACCTTCAGCTGTTTTTGAAAGATACCAACCTTTTTTCCCCAACACCTGTGCAGCAGTTCCAGCCTGCGGGGGGAGACAAGGTAGAGATATGCGATTTTAGTAACTGTCTCTCTCTCTCCAACTTGCCATATATGAGACACTGCCATCTTGCAAAGCTGTGGCGTCTGACTACTTTTTGGGCAGTGCACAGTAAACAAAGGAGACATTTCTGAGAACTAAATTGCCGTTATCAGTGAATAGCAACCACATAATCTTCTTGTGGTAAATACCATATTGTTGAAAGGAATCTTCTAGTGTCAACAATGGAAATTAAACAAAATACAAGCATTATTTTGATATCCTATCACCACTGGATAATGTAACATACACTATATACTTATATAGCATATATATATATATTTGTGCTCGGGTCCCTCTCTCGCCCCACCTCTTTCGTGGGTGGGGGCCTCAGCTGCTACATCCCCGGTCAGTCGCTCTCTAGCCCCGCCTCTTCCTTAGGCGTGGCTCTCTGCAGCTTTATAAGCGGTTCCTGTTTGCGCCTCAGCTCATTTGGGTCTGTGTCATGCAGGGTACAGCTGCTCCTGTCTGCTGCCCTGTTCGGTTTTTGGCCTTTTCAGATCTCTTACTTTAGCTGTTTGCACCTCTGCTCATTCTGACTCTACGTTCTGCAGTTTGCTTCTCAGCTCTGTCATCTACCTATGCCTGTTCATTGTTTATTTGCTTCTCTCCACCATTTTCAGCTCTCTCAGTATCTGTGCATATCTCCTCGTAACTGCTTTGCCTTGCAGCTTCTATATTTCCTGCCTTCAGCATCTGTGCCTATCTCCTCGTAACCACTTTGCTTGCCCGAAAGGGCACTCTCATTGCTGGAGAGCGATGGTTCCTCTTGATGTCAGTTATCCTGACATCCTTACGCTTTCCTGCTACAGATCTAGGCCTGAACCTACTTGTCTATGCCCTTGTCCACGTCCAAGGTAGCACTTTGGCTTCCCTACGTCTCATTCACGTGGTTTCTGGCCTAGATCTACTAAACTTCTACCCTCCTTACGCTCTACTATCGGCCTCTCCGTGCATCACTTCTGTCACCTAAATACTATGCAGAGCCTCCTGCCATGCAGTTTCTGGCTCCTTTTCTTTTCCGAGAGGGCACTCTCATTGCTGAAGAGCAATGGTTTATCTTGAGGTAAGTTATCCTGACTTCCTTACGCTTTCCTACTATAGATCTGGGCCTGAACCTACTTGTCTATGCCCTTGTCCACGTCCAAGGTAGAACTTCGGCTTCCATACGTCCTTATTCATGTGGTGTCTGGCCCAGATCTACTAAACATCTACCCTCCTTACACTCTCTACTCTGCCCTCTCTGGGCACCACTTCTGCTACCTCTGCTGATACGCCCAGGAAAAGCAGCGATAGTGGATGAAGTCGCTAGTGACCTGAAAGTGGGTCTCAGAGAGGAGTGACGAACAGCTGGTAACCCCGGGATCAAAGCATGATTGAGGTGGAGCCTAGCGAAGGCTGATGTGGCTTGCGAATGTGGTTGAGCCTAGGGAATGGGACTATGAAAGCATGATTGAGCGAAGGCGATATACACAAAGGACACGTGTATCATAGAGAATCCATGTTGCTCATTTGCTACTGTTTTCATTTAGAGTTTCAATATTAATGGCTGCCCACATTTGCATGCACTTTGGAAGTAGATAAATATGAATATATTCAACTTTCAAAATCCCATTTTCTTAGCTATGTATACATGTCTATGAGTTACCAAATAAGGTGTGCTAGTCAAGTGGCCAGAACACTAACAAGTAGAGGCAAAATAACCCACTGCAACACAGTTTCTGTTCATAACATTAAAATTCTATTATGGCGGTAGAACTGGCCACTCTTAAAATGATCTGAATACGTTGTAGCTAGGCAAATAACCCCTTATACTGTGAACATATAAACCGGTACAAACATAAACATTCACGTTTTTATTGTTGTTTTCCTAGAATTGTATAGATTATAATATTTTGCAACATATTTATTTTTAGGTGTGTCACTTGGAAAAGCTCACAAAAGGTCCAAGCGCCGAAAGTGTATTGGATAAGGAGGCTCGAAGGTGGACAAGCAGAGCTGCAAGGGATTATAAAATGAAAACTCATGGAGAACGGGTTAGTTACTGTTTGTTGTAATGCTTTGTAAGTAGATCTGGTTATACCTTATTTAGATTGTGTTACTTTGCAGTCATTTTGCAGGTACCCACTTGAATATTTGATTGTTTAAACTGTGTTTGTAGCAAGTAAAAGGTCAAACTTGTAGTACAAACTTTCATGATAAATTATATCACTTTTTATTAGACAGTCATTAAATTTTCAACTCTCGTTATCTCGCTGATATAGCGTTAACAAATGTATCTGTCTTACAACATACATTTTCTGTTTTTTTAAGTCACAACAGTTTTCTCATTATCTACAATAAAGATTTTACATTCTAAAACAAAAACAAACAAAAAAAAAACTCACACCAATGGTATGCTGGTCACATTTTTATTTAACTTGCCTGACCGCAGTCAACTCCTCCGAGTAAAACCGTAGCCATGGCCAGTCCCCGTCTTGGCCTCCAACCCTTCCCCCCCTTCCTTCTCTTCACTGCTTGATCTGAGTTCTTCAGGTATATGTATAGCCTATCTTTGTAAGCCCTCCCTATATTTTATCCAGGGCCCTAAGACCTCCAGATACTGGGGTATTGAGTTTTCCAGGGAATGTGTCATTTTTTCATTAATAACTATGTATTCAATCTTCAAGTGTTTAAAGGGCCATTTACCTCACTGTTAGTGTTCTTCATTGTGTGAAAGAGCACAAGATTGTATGTCAAAATTATCTATTTTTTTAATTATACTAATGACACCTAAAAAACTAAAGTCATAGGTCTGTTTACAAACATACTCCTGACTGTTCCATGATTAATAACATCTGCTGACACTGAGTGGTGAAGGCTCTCTGAAGACAAAGATTTATAGTTTTCCCTGAATTTCAGGAATGCAGCAGGAGATTTTAACCCCCAACTGTAATTTTTGTTGATTCCAGCAGTCCTTTCTCTCTTTCTCTGCTCAGGTGAATTTGTAAAGTGTTATCTCTCTTTCTGCTTATGTTCTCTGCACAGTGCTGTTGCTGTGTGTCTGTCTGGGGGCTTGCCAGTTACACATGTAAACAGAGATTTCATGTATAAATGCCTCTGTGGGAAAACAAATAGTAATTCAAAGATTCCAAAGTATTTCAACATGCTTTTAAGAGATATTTTATTTGATGTGGTCCAGACTGTGATTAATTAAGTGGCCCTTTAACTGATGGTAATATAGCTGTATGACTCATACTTGTCTACAATGAAATCTACGGATATACATGTTGCTTTGTGCATTTCCTGTTTGTTTCATGTTTTATTTATACATTTTTATAAAATTAGTAAAATATAACTTGCATAACATTTAAAGCATGCTCTTTTAGATGCATGTGTTCCGTGTCCCTTTAAGTTCTCTTTGGACAATGCTTGTGAGGCTACCAACATGTTACATATGAATCTTCATGGTTTTAGCTTAAGTAGGTCTTTATACTTATCAGAATTGAGCTTTTCAATATGAATACAGTATTCTGGCTGAAAATATTTTCAGTGCAGTACATGTAAATTCCACATGGTGCCGAGGTGAGCAGTGAAGAGAAGATTTTAAAATGAAACATATAATTTTATTTATATTCAAGTGTTTCTACAATATTTACTGTAAGTAATAATAAATAGTTCATACTGTTGTTCTTATTATATATCAATTATAATGGTGTTTTAAGATGTAGAAAGAGCTAAACATAACATAGATGGATAGCTGCTACTTTATAGACATATACTGGATGCATCATTAGCTTTTGTCCTTATCTCCCAGTCATACAAATGTGAGTTAACTGACCACTGAAGTCTCATATTTACAGGATGGAACATAGAGTAGGATTAAATGGATATGCAGCCTTGAGTAAAATAACCATCCCAGGTAACATTTAAGAAAAGTTAGTAAAGGATAATTGCATATTAATAGTAATCCCTCAATATAGACATTAGAAAAACCTCTCACCTTGGGATACCTCATCAATAATAGGTATTTCAATCACCCTTGACCACTGGTCCTTAAAGTCTGTGTCGTAATCCACAGGATGATCTTCTTTCTTAGAGCTCTAATGTATGTTCTGCATATTGCTAATAAATATATGCATACATGCACTTATCTAGACTGACACTCTAATGAGAACACTATGTATTTATTTTAGAAAAAAAACATACATAAATATATTTGTGTTTATTTGCTCCAATATAATAACAAAATTGTATCTGAAAAAACAACAATATGTTTGAAAACGAAGACCCGTTTCGGTACTTGTTCTGTAGCTTCCTCAGTTAGGTTAAACCCTACAATAAACATATAATAATAATAGCCATATATCAGTATCCATATTTACATCCAAATCATAAATATATTTTTTTACACTTTCTAAACATAAATTCATAAAATACACATAGTACATGATAACTGTACATGATAACTAGTAATAAATAATTAAAAGCCACTGCTTGTTAGCATTAGGAGTCCACTTTGCGTCCATATATATTTTACCAACATTGTTGTTTTTTCAGATACAATATTGTTATTATATTGGAACAAATAAACATGAATATATGTATGTATGTTTTTTCTAAAATAAATACACAGTGTTCTTATTAGAGTGTCAGTCTAGATGAGTGCTTATATGCAAATATGTGTTAACCATATACAGAACATACATTAGAGCTCTAAGAAAGAAGATCATCCTGTGGATTACGACACAGACTTTAAGGACCAGTGGTCGAGAGTGATTGAAATACCTAATTATTTATAAGGTGTCCCAAGGTGAGAGGCTTTTCTAATGTTTATATTGAGGGATCTGCAGTATAAGAAGTGACCTGCACCAGATTTTTGTATTTCTCCCCCTTCCTTCTCTTTTTTTCAAATTATGCTCTAGACTCTACACGGAACAGCGGTTATTTGAAGATAGCAGCACAAGATTTTAAAGGCTACATTATTTTTCTATGGACTGATTTGTCTAAGAATTGTTAACAGAAACTGAATATTACCCATCAAGGACCAAATCATTACTAAGCGCTTTCTATAAGATATCCCAGTACTACGTATAATAGTTAATAATGTTTTTAAAAAATCACGTTATTACGAATATTTATTTAAAAGCAATACTATGTATATACTATGAGACTTTAGTCCTTTGACTGCATGACTTTAGTACCGTTTAATAGATATTGATCCATTAGGGATTACCAGTTAAACTGAGATCACCAAGACATTGTCATACACATTTGGTGTGACCTGTCCATAGAATTGGAAGCTAAGCGTCAGTATAAACATTTGATGAATCACCCAATTCCCTTAACAACAAGTCATATATTGATTCATTTCATGGTAAATTGTTTTTCCACCTAAAATGTCTGAGGCTTGGTGACCTTCTGCACACCAAGCTGTGAGATATTGTATATCTAAGGACACATCAAATACCTCCGGGTGGAACTGAACAGATGCCAGAGTTCACTTTGTACGATTCTAAATTATATAACTTGCAGTGTAAAGGAATATTTTAGCTTTGTTAGAAATAGTAATCAGTTTATAGTAGTACAAGGGCTTATGGGATATCTCTGCTTTGTAATATAACCACACAGAAAAGAAATGTGCAATGTTATCTGTGAAGATACAAAGGGGTATATTTACAGGACTAAAATGTGGATAAATGGGATTAGAGGGACCTGAAAACTTGGCTATATATTGTGTTATATATAATACATGGGAAAATCCATGTTTTTGCTGTATTTATGCGTAAATTAGCAGCTTGTACATTTTAATTAGCGGATTTGATGTAATAATTAGGCTTACAGTCTTACTTGCCTGTCTCTGTAGTTGCAAAATAAAGACCTGCAATTGTATCTGGCTGTCCTCAGGTTTCAACAAATGATTGATACCCATCATTTTAACACTCCTCCCAATTCTTACAAATAGGCAATGCTCTCCACTAAGAGTCTATCCCTACATGTATCAAAAACTGAAGACAATTTGTTGAAAACTATATAAAACGCCAAGTTCCAAAAAGCTATTTGGAGATGCAATTGGCAATAGTATAAAAATAAAACATATTAATAAGTTTGATTAAATTTATTTAAATGTATAGTACAAGGATGCTTAGACTTTGGCGAAGACCTTGAGGGGCCTCAGTGGCTAGATGTATTGTTAGATGACTCAAAAGTTCTTACAGGAACCCCATGGCATAGGGGTTAATTTAGGGTGCCACAGAGATACGTGGTAGTTCATTTTTAGATGACATGTGACATGGGATCTATATAGACCCTCATGGTTATAGATAAAATTGGGGTCAAGGGAAGCGGGGGAGGGAATCCTGGGGGTTCCCTTCAGCGGGTGGCAGGAGGGTTTCCTGGACACATAGGGGGTGATCGGCAGTGGGATTGTAAATTCCCTGCCTGTTAATGTAATTAGATCATTAGCCCCTTCTCTGCCATGGGAAAGGATGTATATAGATAGATAAGGGGAGGGGATTATAGTATAGTGTTTGTGCACATTACTACGGAGACTACTGAGGTTCAGGCTCAGAGTCTCTTGTAGCAGACTGCGTACATGTGTTAGGTAGAGTGAACAGGCTTTATCCGTGTTTGTTAGCTTATATGGAGTTTTGTGGTGGGATATATTACAATACCTGTAACATAATAAGAACTCTGTGGGTTGTACCGAGTATAGCAATTGTTGCTGAATGCCTCTGATGTGTGCTCATCTGTTTAATCATTACTGGGCATTGGACATCAAAGCCTTGCCTGAATCTCTTTGAGCATGTGCAAACACTACAACCACCTGAAAGCGATCATGGTAATAACACATAACATAAGGAGTCAGAGAGATCACTGAAACTGATTAAATTCATAAAATAACATTTTCAATGTAAGTTTTAGCCTACTAAATTATTTTTCTTTTGTCAAAACTGAGTTATTGCAAAGTTATTTGTTTGTAAATGTAATTTTAAGTGATACCAGACTTGGGACCTTTTTTTTACAAGAATTTTGCTTGCTGCAATTATTGATAAATAAGAGCTTAATTGATTTGCTATTGAAATATGTTAAATACAGGACACATTTATAATATCTTAAAATTAAATTTAACTGTAAAAACAACCAACTAGCACAATTTCTAAACAAGAAAGTGTCTTCTTCTATGAGGGTTTATTCTACCTATAATATTTAGGCTGTAAGTTCAGTAAGTAGGTCACTGCAATTATGTTGGTAATCATACAAAAGCTTATATACCCAATATTGAGACTTTGTGGTTCCCACAACCCCTCTCCCCATCTATGTCACATTCCTTTCCTAGAAATGTAATATTTCTCAATGCTGCCTCAAGTCATGTTGCAAATTATCTAGGCAGATTGTGGGAAGTAGGCGTATATTTTATTAACTTGCATGCTGAATTCCACATCTGTACTGTAGTAAGTAATGACATGAGGGGTCTTGCCTGTAATGAGAAGGTCTCCTGGGAACATCTCCATAGTTACATGGTCAGAATATTTAGTTTGTTTGCTGGATTCAAATTGGCAAAATATACAGCTTCCACACTTGAATTATTTTTAATTACTGTGAAAAAATATTAGACTTTATTATTTGTTTTACATAATCAATATAATTTTTTACAATATAAGACTATTTAATTGTAAAAAAAAATGTTTAGTAAGAATTTTAGAATCCATAAATGATTATCTAAATATTAACATAAAATTAATATAATACAAATCTCTCTTTGCTAGTACATTGTAATCTCTCAGGAGTCTGTATTTTTTATTTTTGTCTCAGTTTGGAAACAGTTGCCCATATTGGACCATCGACTATAAATGGACCATCCCCATATAGTTGACCAATGTTTAATCTTAACAGCTTGACATATTTATGAAGATGTTACTTACAGCTTTTAAAATCAGTGCCTAGATGGACCTTTTTCTACAGGTATATTAATATATTGACATTCTATCATATTTAGGATTTTGACTGTATGCTCCCTTGAAAATATCACAATTGAAGTTACTAGGGGATCAATGTCACAACCGAGGGGAGGGGGGTCTGCTTTCATTCTAGCCTGTTCCCTTAAAGAAACACACAATGTCTATGTGTCCCATATAGAGCATAAACTTTATTTTTTTCTCTGTACATCATTTTATACAGGGTTTACTCCAATAAGCAGTGGGCTACTCCCTTACTCAAACATAAGTTTCACACCTTCGGCCCCTTTGCATTACCCCCATGTGGGCTAGGAATGGTGTCAAGGACCTGGCACCAGCCTGTCTATTTTCCTAGAAGAGCCTATATTTGAAGCTAAAGGCTAAAACAGTTGTTAATTGGCAAATATCAGGTTTAGGTGGAATTACCTGAGTTCCAGGCAACTCATTTTCTGAATTGGGATTGCGGCCTGTAGCCACATGTCCCCAGTCAACAGGCAGAGTACAGAGATAAATAATTCACAGTGTTTGCTTTTTTTATTTAAATTAGTTATAGAAGGTCATACCTTTTGAAGAACCAACTAAAGACATTTCTCATAAATGAATTACAGTGCATTACAATCCTCAAATGTTTTTCTTGAACTCTAAATATAGGAGAATTGATACAGTATACCAAGGACAACTGTACAACTTGGGTTATTTTATCAATTGATTTATGTTTATTAATTTCCACATTGGCATGATTCAGCACTTTTCTGTTTTAGAAAATAAAATGCGTATAGTTTCCTTATTAAACTTCAATTAGATTTTCACTTTGAGAAAAATGTATATATATATATATATATATATATATATATATATATATATATATATATATATATGACTCTGCTTGTGTTATGGGTTAATTTCATCTTAAATATCTCATCTAATTTCATCTAGTCTGTCTGTATCTTGACTTGAGGTTTATCCTGTGGGATCTTATTCTTCTATAGCTATTTTTAAAATACTTTTCAACATCATTTATCTTATCAAAAATACAGTGTGCGTCTTCATTAAAACAAAATTGAATACAATAATTAGAAATTAAAGGCTGTTATTTTAAACTGCTTCCATTTTTTTTTACACAAGAACAAGTCAAGTTCTTCAAAAGTGGATATTATTAATATGATACTTCAGTGGTCCTTCAACCAGACTAGGTCTTATTGGCAGGCAACTTCTGGCATTGACTAACTCACTGCCCACTTTATTGATTTTAATGATTGTAAAATTTCCAAATTAAAAATGTAATAAATAATCTTTCTTTCAATAAATGTAGATTTAGGAGTCTGGGAGAAGAGCAGAATTCACCCTTAAGATGGACTGTCCTTCCACCGGGAATGTTGAGTGGTACGCTGTAGAACTGATGATACGAAGACACTTTCCAGAATTGTTGAACATCTGACTTTCTTTTTGCATTCAGGTTCTGCAAAGATTGGAAGTCAGAAGGTTAACTGCTACTGAAGAGGAAGTCACTAGTATGGAAGTGAAGATAGAAGAAGTGAAGGAGAGTGTGAGAAAGGCCGAGGTACAATCTACCAGTCTTTTATATCTTTTAAAATGCTTTCAAAAACTGTTTTGCTTTTTAATAAACAAAAAGATGAGCTTGATGTCTTGCTTTCTTATATCAGTGTTTTCTCCGTTGTTGACACTCAAGTCAGAATGAAGATGCTGGTTTATTGTTCAGTTGAAAAGATTTGCCCAGGAGGACTAACAAACATGTTGGTTCTCCATGTTTATGAGATTACTATCTTTCAAAATAGGCTACGGGCTAGCCAATCAGGAATCCTGAACTGCAGCTGTAATGTGTGTCTTGAGGTTTGTGTGTCACCATGTGTTCCTAAATCTCTCGTCATACCCGTTAAATGTGGGTTCTTAAAAATATACAACTATTTTTGCATCCTTAACCTGATAGGTTTGTCAAACATTTAGATCATTCTCTTGACTGAATTATAATTTATGTTGATCCATATTGACATGTTCAGTCATCTGCTATATTCTCCTTTTATGGATTTGTATGGAATTGTTGCATTTTTACTCTGGAGAATGCAGACACTTAAAAAAATTAGCTAGTAATAATTTTTGTAGCAGTTTTATAGATAGTGTAGCACCAGTCTTAAGCAACTCTGAGTCAGAATGTGTATTTTAGTCTAATAGTTACTTCCCAAAAATTAACCTTTGGAATTGATATGTATATGGACTAGAGAGAGGTGCAGCCAAAATCAAGATATTCAGAATTTGCCTGTTTGGAGTACCCATTAATTTCAGTGGATGCAATTACTTAACACTGTATGTAATTTCACCTTTTTATAAGAGTCATTTAAAATATTTTTAGACAGGGTTCTCAAACATATCTGTTTTTTTATTTTATTTTAGAGAATCTAAATATACTACTCCCTAATAATATCTATCAACTGAAAATAATGGGTACTCCAAAGTGGAAGGCAAATTTTGAATATCTTCATTTAGGCTACAGCTCTCTCTAGGCCAAATGCTTATAAATTACAAACGATAATTTTTGGAACTGATATGCATATACAATAAGACTTAACTAATTTTAAATAACTCTAAGCCAATTGTGTAAACCTTTAAATATTCAGTGTACCATGGTGGTATACAATTTGGGATTTAAAATGTGTTTATTTTTCTCTGTTTTAATCTCAGTATTATATATATTTGCATTAACTCTTTATATAATATAAATTATATAATGTTTAAAATAAAATAGAAGTGTTTAGTTAAACTGAATATTTAATCAAATTTATTCTCAATTATTCATGGACCTGAATCTGCAAAACAATTTTATTTAACTTCCATTAGAGGCCACATTGAATTTTTTGACGCAGAAAGAGCAAATGAGCAAATTTCAGTACTGGTATTGACTGAAATAAAAATGTTCATAAAAAATACTTCTAAGAAAATAACTATTACTCATCGCTATATTTAACATTTATTTAGCTGACATTTCTATGGCTTAAACCAGAACCCGATGCTTAGGTTTGGCACCATTCAGTGAGCGATAATCTAAACCGTGATTAAATAGGGGGAAGAAGAGACAGATAGAGGCTTTTAGACTTTTGGTCTATAGAGCTGTTAAACCATTTATATAGAAAACATAGGAACTGGGGATATACAATTCTATTTTTTAGTCTAACTGATAAGTGAGACTATATTTTGATGATTTACCTAAGTAAATTATGTTTGAGTGATTTATAGATGACCTGAATGGCTCCATATGAAGACCATGGGACCTCAAAATTCCTGCACCTTACATTTAACCTTTCGTGTGTATATAAATATGTTGGGCACTCCAAAAGTAGGAGCAGGAAGTACCCTTCAACATCACTAGGAGGCCTAGGCAAGCCTGTTGCACATCGCCTTTTGTTGAATCATTTCCATTTTTTTTTTATAGTTCTCTGTAATGATTAGAGGAAAATAGGATTCACAAAGTTTTATCATGCATAAAAAGCATTTTTTAAACAATCCAAAATATATTTTAAGTAAAGAAAGACAATTCCGGTTAAGGCTGCACTTGAATCCCTGAAAGCCACCTTTTGAAAACCTTTAGAAAAGATGTGGGTCTTTCAGGTGCTGTCAACACAGACTGCTAATTCATTGAATGAGATTTTATGCTTTCACAATTTACTCTAGAGAATCCTCTAGTCTAGCTTGAATAAATGATGTAATTTGTTTTTCGTCTTTATACTGCGGCACCTTTTGTCATGGATTAAAACCAATTTGTCTATCCATTCATTTTTTCTCATACACAAAGACTTTTCTTTAGCTCTTTTTTTTTTTTTTTGTACATGCATAACATATAATTTTCAATTCTAACTTGTAACTAGACTGACATTTAAGTCTAAGACTGACATATACATCTTCAACCAAATGAAAACATAACAGTTTCTGCAAAGAATCTTCCGCATATGAAACATTTGTTAGCGTTGTTAAAAGAAAGAAATTATTATAATATACTGCAGGGGTAGCCAACCTTTCAGAAGTGTGTACCAACATTCTCCTACACCCCGTCAGGCTCTGACAGCTTGAGATATTTGTAGCTTGAGAAGGAAATGTTATGAACACTATTTGGCAGTATTCACTTCGTATACAGGCTCCCTCAAGGAAAATAAACTATTTATATTGGTATTAAGTCTGCTTGTTATGTTATACTAGGAACTTGCCTGTCAACAATGACGGTAGCCTTCGGCTCTCATCGCGTGGCTTGCAATAAGCGCCCATGTGTCTCTTTGCAGCATCTCCCCCCTGTCCCTTCCCTTTGTCTTTCTACTCTGTGTGTGTGGTGAATAATTGCGTGGCGCGCAGTGACTGCCGTTGGTTTTATTTTCAAAGCCCTGCGTGCCTGGCGTTGTTTGTGTAAGTGTTACTGCATTCAGAGTCGTGTATTTTGTAAGTTTTGCCAGCTTGGCATTGCTGAGCCTTGTTTTCATGCAGTTTCTGAAATTTTACGTTTTTCGTCCGCCCTTTTTTTCCATCGCTTAGGCGATTTTCGAGTGCCTAAAAACGTCAAATATGGGTGTTATTCGATTGCAACCTCACTCCCAGGCTTCCTGTGTCTCCCCCTGAACAACAATAACCAATGTATGAAACATACCCTTTTAAACGCATGAAAGGGTTTTTAACTACAGTGGGCCTTTAAAACATTGGGGTAGATTCAAAGAGGCTGCACATGGTTGTGATAGTCTATGATGGTGACCTTTTTTTATCGAAAACACAGTGCAATGGTAGTGGGCATTCGTTTAATGTACAGTATTTATATGTTACAGGCAGGTATAAAATCTATAGAATGCTTAGCATCACTAGGCAATGTATGAAATGCTTGCCCCTTTTTACTTTGCCTAGGCATTCTTTACAATACTTGACATACATCATGCAAAGTATGAAATATTTCTTGGTTAGCATGCACACTTTTTTTCTCACTTAAATTTAGTCCAAATAAAGCAAATATTAAGTACTTACTGTTCATATAACTATGCAAGTCAAAACTTTTTTCAAAAGCATTTTACTTTTTAATGTTGATTAGATATAATGTTGAATTTTTTTTTTTTGTTTTTTTTTGTTTATAATGTTGAATTTGACATATTAACTGTATGCTCTGCACAAATAAATGCATTTTTGGAATTATTTTTAATTCACGTCTCAATGACAGTGTGTGGTTTCGTGAGTTGTGGTCGACACTGAATTGCCTTTATAAACTCACTTCTTACATGTAGGTGAGCAAGGTGAAGGCGGATGCCCGGGTTGAACTGTTGCGCGGTGTTGGAGTGGATGTTGATACGTGGTTATCTGGAGCAATGATGCAAGCTAACGAGGAGCTAGAACAAGAGAGGCGTCTAAGTGAAGCCAGAATGTCCAATGGAGAGATGTCACCCTCGGTAAGATGTCTATCATATCTTATTATTTGTTATTACCATTATAGAAATACTCTGGAGCATGGTTTGTGTCTTTCTCCTCTCAACAATGTAAAATATGTATCCTTACATTTTGCTATTAAATGAAGGTAAAATAGGCAGCTACCTAGTTGCTCTTGATCTTTTTTAAACGTATGTTAGCTGATAAAATATTTACTTCACTTTTGTTTTGTTGGCTAAAACTAGCTGTTGTGTATGGATTGTTATCCAGAATGCTCAAAGCTCCCAATGCATTTGCTAATCATCAATTAACAATTCAGCCCAATGGAAAAATAATTATGTGGATTATTATTTTTGTTTTATACTGCAAGCAAATAGTTCTTGGATTGTTGTTGCTGATTATTGTTGCCACTTTCATTTGTTCTCTTTTTAGATGGAAGATTTTGATTTCTCAGAATTTGAGGACTGTGATGACAATGGTGACATATTTGAGGAATCTGAATTGAGTTTGAGTGCTTCCCGTGCTTACCCATCTCCTTGTCAAGTGCTGTATAGTTATCAGGTATGGAGAAATCAGGTTCTGTATTGTTATGTTCTGTGGTCTAGTACTTTGCAATGTAATGATTTCAGTTTTTGGTCAACAAGAAAATCCTAAACATGCATAACGTGTAGTAATTGCATTTTAATATATTTGAGTAAACTGCACATTGCATAGATATGTTTCTACTCGTGCCTCTATCAGAATAATCTATATCTGATTGTATTAATTTTGCTCTTTCCATTTGTAAGAGCTCACATATTTATATTAATTTCTGCTTTACATCATTAAATTATTGGGACAGCACAGATACCACCTGTGGTGTATGTTACCAAAAGGTCAAAAACCTGAAGCAGTTTTAATTTTAATTATTCTTTATTATAAATATGTTTACTACCTGTGGATTGTGTTATGAAAAAAAGTAACTCAACACATAAACTAGGTAAACTTTGGGTTTTGTTTTTTTTATTATAAAGGAATTTTCTACCTGTGAAATGACTTATGAAAAAATAGCTTAATATATAAACCATGCATTTGGGGGTTCTTTCTATTTTGAATGTGTGTGCTACAAGTGGAATTTCTAATGAAAACGCAGCTCAATATATAACTCTTGTGCATAATTTTTAGAAGAACTTTTAATTGCCGAGTTCAGCCTTGTAATGCATTTTTTACAATGTTGCTGGATCACATTGTATTTTTGCATCGACTATAATAGTTGTTAGTTTGGGAGTAACGCCTGCGAGATGTGTTACTCACAAGCTACTAACCCTACATTTTGGAAAATCGATCAACTTCACATGCGTGCATGTTGATTTGCGCCATAATCGCCCATGCATAGTTGTGCAACTAAAGCATATGCGTGACACGGTTGCACTAATGCGCATATGTAATGCAAGAGTTCTTAGCAGGTAAATAAATTGTGTAGTGTCTGGGTTTAATGTCCGGATGTAGTGTATTGGTTTAGTGTCTTGGAAGGGAGAGAGGGAGAAGATGGGAAGGAGTCTGTGAGGGAGAGGATATGAAGGAGTGAGAGAAGGGAGAGGGTGGGAAGGAGTCATTGAGGGAAAGAGTGGGAAGGAGTGAGAGAAGAGAGAGGGAGAGGGTGGGAAGGAGTAAGAGAGAGACACATGACATAGGGTTAGAGAGACACAGAAGAGAGAAAATAATATGATAACATAATTTATGACGGGCAAGTTACTAGTGTTTAAATATTCATGAACGAGCCATTGAGTAAACAACAATGGGGAAACACCCGCAAAGTGATCGGAAGTCCAATATGTCAGACCAAATAACAGATTTAAAAAAAATGTATTATTTATGTTGTTCTTTTGGTAAAATTCACTAGATTTTTTTTCATAATAAAAAAAGGAATATTTGGATGTTTTATCTACTAAGACAATAAAGCAATACAGTCAGTGGGAAGGTCATAAAAGAGGATTGCCATTTGGAATCCTACAACGATCAATACTGAAGATTCTTCTTGGCTTGGAGTACTCATGAAAGTAATAGCTTATTGTGGTTTTCTGCGCACAACATTAACATTTCACATTACACAGGTAACAATCTTGAGATTCCAGTACTGGAACTGAAAATTGTACTAAAAATGGTACTCCAGAGCACTTTCCAGCTTAACAATCTAAAATAAAAAAATACATGTTTATATGTGACATTTTGTTGCTTGGTCCTTTGTTGATGATTGTGCTTTGTTGTCTGTGTAACCAAGGATTTTATAATGATAAAACACATTGGGAATTTGAAGTTCATGACGCCTGCACTTATTTCTCACACATTAAAAAAAATATATTATAAGAGATTCACATTTGTTGATTCTCATTTTCATGCTTTTTAAAATCGCAATCATACATAAAAGGAAGCCTCAATTCATTCCCAGTCTTTGTCTTTTTTGTTTTTCTTAAATATATTTTGTATATTCTGCACAGGCTTCCCAATCAGATGAGTTGACTATTACTCAAGGTGAACGACTGGAGGTGATTGAAGATGGAGATGTAGAAGAGTGGGTTAAGGTCAGTTATAAGAAATGGATTCTATGGTTACCATATTCATTAATTAAACCATTAAACTAGAAAGTTCTGTAATGTGGATATTAATAGTCTTTCCAATTACAATGTTGATGCTCAAACTCAGAAATATGTTATTTTTACGTACTTTGCTGGAACATTTCAAGCATAATAGGCAGCTTCTCGGATTTATTCCAGTTATATGCAGTGTTATTTACAAAGATCTGCTAGATAATAGAGCAAACTGACAATGAATAAACTGTTACGTTTTTTTGTTTGAGTATAATTGATGTTGACTGTGTAGGATGTAGGATTTGTAGGGAAGTGGAAGTACATTCTGACACCAGCATCAGGTTCATTGTAAAAGATGGGAAGAGCTCCAGTTTAAAGATGAGGGAAAACCTGCTGTTTTTAGCGTAGCAACATTTTTAATACTTTAAGCACAATACTTCAATCACAATTATTACTAAAAAGTTATGAGATTATGAGTTATGTTGAACCATTATAGTTGCCCCTTAAGCCAGTGGACAAAAATAATGCCAGGAAACATCGGAAAGTGAAGGAAATCAAGCAAATATAGTGGGTAAGCAGAATATGGAGGAAGGCATTGGTTGAAAAAATATAGAGACTAGAAAAGAGCAGTGAGAATAAGCAAGAACAACATGCAGAGAGGAAAAGACAATCATTGGGGAAGAGGTTAGAATATTGCAAAATAGGCAAAGGGGATTATTGGATAAGGAACAAGGAGTAAATGCTAATTGTGAGGGACAAATATGGAAAAGGATAGAAAAATTGAGTAGATTAAATGACAACTGCAGTTAAAAAAAAAAGAAAATTGTTTGTCAAGTATGTACCAAACTAACAATATTAGCAGCTGTGTGAGCCATGGACATAAACATTTTTTTTAGAAAATTCAGAATATTTGAAAACTTTCTTTATTAGTACAGGAACCATTGTGTGTTCGTTACATCACATCCTGAGAGCTTAATGATGAGTATGCATGTTGGTAAATATCAGTGGAAGTGGAGTGGAGGAAGACAGAGCAGGCAGATAATTGGTTAATATTGACATTGACACCACACTCCTTCTCCCTCACTGGCACAGTAGCAGACTCCAGGAAATGCAACTACAGCTCTCCAGAAATATAAACGCCTTGTTTTTTTATTGCTAAGCACTACAGTAATCCTTTAATAAAAGATTAAATTAAGGCAAGAGTGACTGCTAGAGATAGGGTAAAAGTCAGAATGAGGAAAGGGTAATGTCCAGTTCCTACAATATGGAGTAGACAGATAGATAGACCGACATACAAATATAATTCTGAATACTGATGTAGAAGTTGAGGATTCTGTAATGCAGGCTTGATCTTTCAGTCAGAAGATATTGTTTTCTATTTGTACAATAGGAACCGTAATCTGAATTTGATTGAACTTAAAAGCACATAGTGTTCAGTACTTGCCTTAAATGGAACACAAATGAATTTAGCTCCTAATAGAATGGTGATGCAACAGTGTGTACCTTGTCTATTTCAACTGCAGGCTCGGAACAAGACAGGACAAGTCGGCTACGTCCCCGAGAAGTACATTGCCTACATAAATCATTCTGCTATTAACCAGAGAGTTGCAGAACTGACAAACACTGGTCAACATGGTGGATCTCCTTCAGAGAAATCATTCTCCACATTATCAGAGTTGGACTGGACTGACCCTGGAGGTACTTAATCTGCATCTATCCTGCCATGGAGACCTTCACTTGATTCATTATTTGGAACACATTTTCCATGCATTTCAAAAAGCATGTTTTAAATATCACAATTTAAAAAAAAAAGGGTTAAGCAAAAAGAAATTAAACACTTTTTAAACTTCCTTATTCATAGAGTATATTGGGAGGACCACTGCAAAGTCCTAACAGCATGAGCTAGATGTTTTATCTAAGCATTGATCATTAATTAAATGTATGTTCAATGATTTAAAAGAAAAAACAACAATATTTAATATTAAATAAAAATGCCCCAAGGTATAATATATTAGCTTGTGTAGAAATGATCAAATTAACTGAGAACATCAGTTGAAAAAAGATGTAAGAAAAAAAAAACTCTTAGTTCATTTAAATGATGTCATCTGTGAAATGTTTAGGCTGAAATAACTTATCAAACAAGAAATAAACATCATCAGAGTTGTCATCTTTATGGGTGTCTGCTTTTCAGATTTGTTTCCGTTTCAAATCCTTGCGCTAACAAAGTGTTTTTGTTTTGTAGTGTTATTTACCTGTTAGATTTGCCTTTATATTATAATATATATTATAACACCTAATGCAAAGGAACATTTCTCCAAAGTTAATAATAGAGCCTGTAGAAATATGCATTTGATAATAGATGCAAACTAATTGGTTCAGATAGTCTGTCCATTCTGTCTACCTAAAAACATGTTACTTATAGCATTATGCATATGTCTTTGGCTCCATTTCTACCACTTCTGCAGAAAGGCTGTTTCACTTATCTTTCACTTTTTAGGTAAACTATAACAAGTACGCACATATCACAATGCTCATTTTATCCTAATTGAAAGTAATTGCAAAATGCTGTAAAATACAATAATGTGGTCTAGAAATCTTATTAGTCAAACAGCTTGAGAAAACCGTTCGCCCTTTAAGCAGTCGGTTGGAAAGCAGCATACTGTAGATCTTTGTGACCATAAAGGAGTTAATAAATACTGCAATGTGGTGTATGTGATTAAGAAAAAGAATAAGGATCAATTTACATTTTTCCGTTGTATATATTAAAAAAACATTACATAGGAAACCATCCAATTCTCAGAACACCAACATATAAAAATGACAGAAAATGTTCAAGTCTTTAACGTTTCTGCTTTTAATAATGAATACTGCTTGTCCTGATATTGGATTGTCTTAAAACTAGGTACATACCTCTGCATCTTCCTCAGCTTCCCCCTGATCCCCATATATTCCTCAGGATACCCCCTAATTTTGGGTACCTTTCTAACTGGATTCCTCAAATCCCATCTTCCTTTGTAAAGTAGGAATAGATTAATGAATTCAAATGTATAAATACACAAAACTTTATTCTGTACATTATACCCCTGTATAACACTATGGAATATTTTGGCGCAATACAAATAAACTATAATAATAATTATTATATTTAATTCAGTATGTTCTCGCATTACTGGTATTTATCAGCCTTACTTTGTATATTCAATTCTAATAAAAGTAAATAAATAATAATAATAATAATAAAAAAAAATCAAACGTATTTCAGTGGTGGTGGTTTTGCATATTTTAAAGATAAACACTGTATTTATGAGCTCAATGCATTAAGGAAAGAATTCTTGGAGAAGTAAAACCAAAGACACTGAAGGGGTTCAGGCTCAAGGCTGGAGAACAGTTTTCCCCATTGTGCATGTACATGTCTTTGAGAACAAGATGGCACTTTGGTGACTTTTAGCTCTGATAACCAATTGGCCGGACATAGAAAATGCACTAGCTATATGTCATCTATCTTTTTTTAAAGTGAATGAATCTTGGGAAGTTCCATGTTGTTGCCTTATTTGAATGCAAATGAACAGCTGATGCATATTAATTAGCTGCTTTGATGTGCTAATTAGGATTACCGTCTGCTTGTCTGTCTTTAATGGCCAAAATAAAGAGCTGCAATGTTATCTGTCATTTAGACCACTCAGATTCACAGATTTGCTATAGTGTAGATACCATACCAATGTTTCTAATTTAAACATTTTCTCCAAAGTTCATCTTGCTAGAGCACTTTATGACTATGAGGGTCAGAGCAAAGAAGAGCTCACATTTCCAGAAGGGGCCATCATACAAATTATTCGTAAAGAGGAAGGTGGCGTGGATGATGGATTTTGGAAAGGAGAATTCAATGGTCGGATTGGAGTGTTTCCTTCATTGGTGGTGGAAGAACTGATGGGAGAAGTTACAGAAACAAATGAGGTGCAGATGCATTTTACTTTTCTTACATTCCTTTTTGTTTTGGTAGCGTAAAGCAAAAATGTTGTTTTGATAACTTGTTTATATGTTGGTTTATTCAAATATTTAATTTAAAATGGCTCTTTGGAAGAGCTTCTCCATCCGCTACTTGCACTCAAAGAAAATATATGCAAACGTCAGACTCCTTTGATGCATATAATGCAGATACCAAAGCTTCAAATAAATAAAAAATTTTTTTACAGGAACTGCCATCTCCAGCTCCACCTTCCTTCATGCCACCTATGATTTCAAACCAAAGAATCCAACTTCATGGCACATCGTCTACAATAGAATCAGGCAAGTGCTCACACTTTATATTTTTAAGCAATATGAAATCATCCGAAAATGTAGTATTGCTTAACAAGACATTCAAAATTTCCCAATTTGCTGCTTCAATTGTTTGAAAGAAATGAAAGTGTGAATCTAGTGTGTTATGATCCTACTGCTCCTGTAGGACCTAGGGTTCTTTGGAAAATCCCTTTATGCAGTAATGAAACCAGCACAGCACAACAGTACCCAGGATACCAGTCAACAGAATTCTCCCAATGTGTAGGAGTAAGAAATCAGATCGGATCCATTGACTCTTTTTGGCTCTCCATTGCACATTCCTGTTCCAAATGACCGGGGAACACCATTATAACACTGTATTAATATTCCCTGGGGAGAATGGAGCATTTTGAAACTACACATAGCTGGGTACCATCCATACATCACATATAGACATGTATAACATGGCTCACACACAGGATGGCTGACAGCAAACCAACTCCCATGATTTTGTAACCAATATTAAACACTTCATGCCAACAGGGCAATACCAGTCCATGTTAATCCAGGCCCTCCCCAATAGTCCAACATTTCCCAAGAGTTCAGAGCGCCCTCCTGAAGATGACATGGTGGCTATAGATCATCAATTCTAATTGGACATATAACCCAAATATATTAAAATAGATAAATTCAGTTTGTAGATGGAAAGGTTGGTATATCATATAATTAGCTAACACAAAAAGTGATTCTATAAATTGATACAAATAAACAATATTAACAAAGTCTTGGTAGCAGTTGACAGAGTATCACTAGCAGTTCTCATAGATTCAATTTTATCCATACATAAATATGAACTTGCATCATTCTGCCTATAACTATATCAATATGCATATAAACTGAAAAATGACTCTCAAAAACAGAATTATTAACACTCCAGTTTACTTGGTCTTAGTACAGCAAGACATTGGAGTTGTAATTATTGATATAGTTGAGTGCCAGAGAGTTAATACTGAGGCACCATCCATAGTGAAGATTGGAATAATATATCTTTATATTTTAGCATCAGTAATATAATTCTGAGTTTTGCTTATTTATAGATTCACTCGAGATACTGCAGATGGGAATATAAAAATTCAAAAATCTTTTGGCACTGGTGTGTTATTTTTTTTTAGTTTTTAACTTTTTTAAATTGTTTAGTGTTTTTTAGACACATAATTGTGGTTGGTTTAATTATAACCTTTCTTTAATCCAAAGTTATAATTTAACCAACCACAATATGATATTTTGACATTGAAAGTTTCCCTGTAGACAGTTGGGGGACTAGAGGGCTCTTCTCTTGCATGAATCTTTTTATAAACAAACATTTAAATGAACACACTTGTTGAGTCTGACATGAAGCTTCTTTTTGTTTTCAGACCACAGACACAACGGCTCGGGAAGTTCTCAAAGCTCACCAGATTTTTCAGCCACGCGGTTGAGACCAGTAAGTATCCATGTAAAGTATCTTTATAAATTGCTATGGCATAAATCAGTCTTTATCTGTTAAACTCAGTGTGTTGGCTCTGCCTGAGTGAGTAATGAGCTCCGCACCACGTGGTACATAATGAAAATTAATTAGAATCAGGTGTAAGAGTTTTGAATCAGACAATGGCTAGGTCGTTGTAACTACTACATTATATTCTAGCAGTTAGAGTAGCCAATGGACAGATAGCACAGTCAGCAATGCTGGCATCTGTGGTGTTGAAGGTCTTGGGTTCAAATCCCCTAGACTAAGAATAATTATGTAAACTACTTATTTTAATATTATATATAAACTAGCTACTTGCCAGTCAAAAATGACTGGATTAAAATGGTAAGGCTGGCAAGGCTGTTTGCCACAAAATGTGAGGCTTTTGCTCCTCTGAGCACCTTCGGCGCTCATCGCGAGCCCTGCGCTGAGTGCCTTCGGCACTCATTGCGAGCCTCTCCCCCCGTGCACTTCAACTTTCCTGCTTTGCACTGATCACCTTCGGCGCTCATCGCGAGCGCATGCTGAGTGCCTTTGCCTCTCCCCCCCCCCGTGTAGTTTAGGGGCCTCGCAATGACTGTTACAACCTTGGGTTAAGAGTTAGTGCCTTGGGTTGTGTAACTGCATTGGGTTAAGTCTTACTGCCTTGAGTTAAATGTTATTGGCTTGGATTAAGTGTTACTGACTTGCGTTAAAAGTGTTACTGATCTCGTTTCCTCGTTTTCGTCATCTTTATGTTTTTTCACCCGCCATTTTTATCTCTCGCTTAGGATATTTTCGTTTGTGAAAAATTGCTAAATATGCCTACAATTAACTTCCAACCTCGAAGACTGGCTCCCTGGCTCTCCCCATGTGCTATGAGTGTGTAAGTTCATTTGTGGCATATTTTTTGTTTTTAGCAGATCTTTCGAGTTCCGTAGTTCGGCCGTTAAAGTCGTTATTTTCAGAGACCCACAGTCCATCTACGTGTTTTGGTTCTTAAGTCCTACGGGCCGTAATTTTGTGCACCGCGCAAAGTCCTACTGGTCTCGCAATGAGCGACTGCGGCGCTCATCGTGAGCCCTGCGGGCGCTTATTGCAGCCTAAGTCCCGCTTGTTGCAGATGTCAATGGCGCAAAGCGTGACCAACGGCCTGTATATCCACAACTATTATAGGTGATAATGAGTTCAGATAATTATGCTCTCTCTCTCTCTCTCTCTCTCTCTCTCTCTCTCTCTCTCTCTCTCTCTCTCTCTCTCTCTCTCTCTCTCTCTCTCTCTCTCTCTCTCTCTCTCTCTCTCTCTCTCTCTCTCTCTCTCTCTCTCTCTCTCTCTCTATATATATATATATATATATATATATATATATATATATATATATATATATATATATATATATTGTGGTAGTTTGACCTGCTACCCTCTAGATTAACAGCAAGAAGTGAATGTATTCTTTTAATCTTTTTATTAAAAGTCCAAAAAGTACACCACATTATGGCTTACATCAGCCAAAGGTATGATAAAACACACAGTTCTCTTGTATATATTCCTTAGTAGAAAAGGGGAGCATTCGGCCTGCCCGTCTCTCCGAAATGCTCCAACCTCCAGGGACCCTTAAACAGTCTTTTGAGAGACTCTGTCCAGTTTGCAGTTAGACTGCTGCCTTCTCCCTGGGATTACTTTACACAGATTCTTGTAAGGAAACACAGCTTTCTCTGCTACACAGCCTTCTCTGGAACACAGCCTTCTCTGGAACACAGCTTCCTCTGGAACACAGCTTCCTCTGGAACACAGCTTTCTCTGCGAGCAATCTTTGGTACACAACAGTCTTCTGACTGCAATCAGGAACAGACAGCAAGCTTCTTTCTGTAGCTTGCTCTTTGCTGCTAACAGCAGCTCACCAACAGGAGCAGATTTCACACACTGCTCACACTGCTTAGGCCCAAGCCTAAGTGAGAGAGACTCCACCCATCTCTCTGCTGTTATCTTAAAGGGAATCCACAGCTGGGCTTCAATTAGCCTCTGATCACTCCCTGGAGTTAACTCTTTCTTTCTCCAGCGAAATCTTCCAGCCTCTTTAATTAAACCCACCTCTAGGGGCATTCTTTGCTTCACTCTGTTACAATATATATATATATATATATATATATATATATATATTTATTTAAAACAAGTTGAAGAATGGGGATTTGAACCTATGAGTTACCAACTCTCTGCTATTAAATATGGTGTAAATATATAATACAATGTGTCATTTATGGCGGACAAACGACTTGTATATTATAAACAGCATCAATATTCTGTTATTATGGGCCTCAACGTAATATAGGAGTGTCAAGGATTACCATTAAACTTTTTTCTTTCAATTTATAGATGCGTGCTGCACCACCGCCTCCAACCAAGTCATCTTCAACAGGATCAACAGAACATTTATCATAATCTCCCAGGCTTTTTGTTAACTCTTGAGTGTAACTCTAAGCCAATGGCTTACCCCCTGCATGCAATAAGAAGCTGCCAACAAAAAACCTATCTCCAGCTTGTGAATTTGGGACTGTGAACACAGAGTTTATGTTGACTGTTTGGCTTGGCCTGTGAGCATTTGGATTGTTTCAGAGTAGGGAATATATGCTCACTAAAAGATGGAACCAATTTCATACCAAAGAGACTGGAACGATCTTCAGAAGACCAGTATTCAGTGCGGTTTGATCCAAAATGTGACCTTTTAGTTGACTCGGATCTGCAGCCTTCCTTTTTATTATGCTGTTTGCACTATTAGATGAATTCCTGCAGGTATTATTTCTGCTTAAGAATAATATATTATAAGGGCTAAATGTGAAGATTATTTTACCAAAGAAAAAAGAACTCGGATAGGACAATGAATCGCTTTCCGCTTCTTCCTCTTCTAATGTCTGGTTTTATTTGTTTAGAATTCCAAGAGCCTCTTTAAAACAATTAACTAAATTAGAGGGTCACAGCTATTGTAACTGAAAACTGCACATATAATAAATATAATTACAATAGTTTGTTGTTAAAAAAAAATAGTGGAAATGTCAATTTGTGGTAATAATTAACTGTCACACTGGTGAGAAGACGTAAGAGCGTGCCCATGTTGTTAAATCAGAATAGTAACAAAGACTTTTAAACCCTGGGTCATCATGCATGTTTAGAGCTTGTTCTACCTCCTAATCACCCTACTGTTAGAGTTATTTAATCACAATAGATAATTATAGTTATAGACAGGGAGTATCCTTTCAAGTAATGTATACTGAATTTTCAAGCTCAACTATCTAACACTTCCATCCAAACATTTTAATAACAAACAATTTTCCGTTATATTTATTTATGTGTACATTTCATTTCAGCAACTGCACTTACTAAAATAGATTTTATGCTTTTGTATATTTTTAAAAGTTAAAATATAGTCGGTTGTGGGGTTGTATATGTTAATAATGTTACTTACCAGAGATTCTTTTCAAGATATCTGTGAATCTTTCTTTGAACCTTGCTTGAATCAGTGTTGCAGCAATCTGTACGGACCACATTAGTGCCTCTTATTGTCAGCTCTGATCTTCTTAACCATCTGGCATAAAATTCTGACTTGCTGATTTGAGTGTCCCTATTCGTTTCGCAGGCAAAAACTTAGGAGCAGCTTATGAGCAATTTTCTTTTACTTGGTAAGTGAGCTAGCTTCTTTTTTTTTATATAAAGTTAGAATCATTAAAGGTATATATCTTGAAACCTGTATAACCTCAATTATGCACAATTACTAAAGTAATAGTAGACGCTTTCTAAAGGGACACCATAATATAAGCTCTTTTCATTCTGAATGTCATTTATATTTAATGACCACTGTAATGCATATGTTGTTTGTTGGGCAGCGATTATTAAAAACAGTATGCAGTCTAAAATTAATATTTTTTCTTATCTTATTTAAATTGTCTGCTTTCTCTTCAAACAGAGCTGCTGTTCTCTTCCATCCAGTACCTTGTCAGGGAACATGGCCTGCTCTGCCTGGGGTGCTAGGCCATCAAAGGAGCTTGGAAGCAGCCTGGGCTATGATTCACTATCCCTGCCACATGACATTATTATCTCTTCCCCCTCTGTATACAAAATGGTAACAGCTGTATTGTAACCTGCTTGCAGCTTCCCCATAGTCCCTATCCAGGGACATGGGCTATCATATCCCCACACCCTTTTACTGAGCATTCTCAGTCTGAACCAGAATCTGACTGGTCAGAGTTTTTATTAGTCCAGTCTCCAGGCAGAGTTGGCCATGCATCATAATAGGCACAGGTAGGAGGAGAAAAACATCTCTGATTGAGGGAAAACTAAAGCATTCAAAAACAAGAAAAAAAATGTATTTTATTTATTTTAAACAGCATAATGTTTCCAAATCCTTTATGTCCAACAAACATATGGGCTTTACTTGTAATTTTACTACAGTACTGCAGTGGTACTTTAATTATAGTATAAAAAAAGTTAAAGCCACTCCCCCCCCCCCCCCCCCCCCCAAAAAAAAGTTTTAAATATTTTTGATTCATTTTTAATTATTCATTTACTCGAATTAATGTCTTACCTGTTTTATTTTCGTCCCTCTTAGTGTGTTATAATCCACTTCATTGTTTATGGGCATGCGCCAATAGCCCATGAATGCTTTCTCTCAAAGCTGGAATAAAGCAATGCTACCTGCCCAAACATACACACAATTTTGCAGATAGTGACATAGATGCCTGATTAATCCGCTTTAGACACAACGGGGAAATGCGCATCGGGATCTAATAAAAAGACTGATGGGTAGCTCCTTCCCCTGCACAAGTTTAAGAGGTTGGTGGTGTTAGCGCCCAGTGCCGGTTCATTGAACAGAAGGTATGTTGGCGCTTTATATCAAGTCATTGTACATAGACTGATATACATGAGGGCAGTTCACAGTGTCTCTGTTCCTCTTTCTCCTCTTTTTTCAGTTTCTCTATCCCCATTGATACTGGCCATCATAGCTCAAGCATTAATTGAGATTTCTCCATTAATCACAGCAACGTTTTGGAGTCATTAGTCTTATTAACTAGACTTGTGCCCCCTATTATGATAGTAACTTGAGTAACTATTGGTTTGGGATTGGACCCTATGGGGTTTATACTCATTAAGGGGTAAATTATAGCAGCCTACCCTTGTTATCAGCCCTTTTGTAATATATGTATATAGTATTGATTTAGTTTTTTAAGGAATAAAGTTTATGTAAATATATATTTTTTCCTTAGTTTGTTGCTACATTATACTTATTAAGTAGTCTTGAGCTTACCTTGACCCAGAGTCCATTATTTTGAATTCAGCTCAGGGTCCAGCTAATGAACTTATATTTGCATTACCCTATTACTGTTTATTTGTGACAAATAGTAGAAGGAAGGAGAGTGATCTAAGCAGTAATACTGAAAATGATTAACAATAAAGAAATAGTACAAATATTTTAAACTTTTTTTGGGGGGTGAGGCTTTAAATTTTCATTATTAGCATGCTAATTTACATTCAGATGAAAAGAGCTTCTGTTTTATTGTTAAGTTTTCAAAAGTACAAATCCAAAGTCTAATATCTTTGTCATCATTGGATCAGAGGATGATTTGCCAGCACCGGCCAAAAGATACCGGGAAAACACTTGCAATCTATAACACTCAGAGGTTCTTATTGAATTATACTGAATCCATACATTATACATTTTCTCAACAATGCTTCCAAAGTGATTTTGACAAATATCAGGCTTCTAAGTTTAAGGAAGTGTTACAATATATTTATGTCATGTCATATTTATTTTTTCCAGCTATTAAAATGTGTTGCTATTGTCCGTGCAATCTCTGATACTGTTAC
Source organism: Discoglossus pictus (assembly GCA_027410445.1). Lineage (NCBI taxonomy): Eukaryota > Metazoa > Chordata > Amphibia > Anura > Alytidae > Discoglossus > Discoglossus pictus. Next base: position 53,907,144 of record CM050167.1, read on the forward strand.
ATTAAAACATTTTGGAATATTCATAAGGTTGTCTTTTTTTATGTCCCTTGCCATCTTTATCTGTCGATTGTCACCTCACCGTAATTTTTCTCTGTGCCATTTTGCTGCATGATTTTTGGCTGCTGTGTCTGTTTCTTCTTCTTCCATGGTTCCTTGTTGAACGTACTGTGTATATTATTCATTCCATCTCTGAATCAGTCACCAGTTCTCCCAAACAATTGTCAACTGTTTCAGCTTGGAGGCATCTCCCAGTCCCCTTTGCTTGTGATGTGTAGTATATTTTAGCACTTATCCAAAAACACAGCGGCCCTGCAGATGTTTTTTTGATGAGAACAATAATATCTCAGAGCAGTGTGTGGCTGGCATTACTGGCAGAGATTATTTCAGAAACTCTGAGAGCTGCCCCACTGCTGAGCTCAAGACCCAAATAAAGCTGTTCATATGTTACTTATTAAAGAAGTTCACCAGTGACAACCCCCCACTAAATACAAACATTATCACTATTTACCTCTAACTCTTAATTGTTTTCTAAAGGAATGACTCAAACTGTTTTTTTTTTTTTGTTTTTTTTTGTGAACATAGATTTTGTGAATATGGTTTAAAAGATAATTAAAAATGCATTTTTCTACAGTACAATTACATTAAAAGTATGCACTTTTTATCTATCAATCAGCCTTTCTGTTCCACCCACTAATGACACAGTGTTTGTATTGTTTCAGTGTAAAGCCATATGAAACCAACAAGACTGAATGTGTGCCGACCCAAGGGACGAATTAACCTAATCAGCCTGTTTAATGATTGTGTTTGTGTTGTTCAGTTGTGTCTGACTCTCTGTGACCTCATGGATCGTAACATACCATGCTGATCCACTTGGTATTCATGGCAGAGATACTGGAGTGGGTTGCCAGTTCCATCTTCAGTGGACCACAGCATACAGCTCCTGGTATTCCTAGGTGGTCTCCCATCCAAGTACTGACCATGCTTAACTCTGCATGACTTCAGGGTGGAGTGACCTATTGTTTCCCTTACTGGAATCAAACCCAGGTTGCAGTGGTGAAAGCACCGAATCCTAACCACTGGAACACTAGGGAACCCGGTTAATCATTAAGATCTTTAAATTCTCAGTCTTGTCAACATTATATGACTTTACACTTAAAATACCACAGACGGCTCCAGGGGGTAATAATGACTTATTAGAAACAGATATAACTCTAAGCCTCGTGGGTGGATCAGTTTACTTAGAGAAAATCAGATGAGTATTTACTCACTGACTTGTTCCGTGATTATTAATATAAAAATCTTGTAATCCAATTCAAATATACTATGGCCTCTATTAAATTAGAATCCATAAGTGCAATAAAACACCTGCAATGGATGCGGGTTCCAAGTTTTCCTTAGTTACAAAGCGATTAAATTAGACTGCGCGCATAGTCTGGATCCGCAGGTTTAAACTTTCAAACCGTTCTGTCATGTGTAACAGTTTAGTGCATGACCGCGATCGACCAGGCACGTCCGTAAATTGATGCTGAGACAGAGCCAGCATGACGTCAAATGTCAATTAATTAGTGTTTTGAAGTCCGATATGCATTTACACCCGAAATCCAGCTATGTGCTAAACAATAACAATGAATAAAGAAAGCGGTCTAGTCCATGTGGGTGGCCTGATATGAATTAACCCCTTGATTCTAGAGTTTGATAGAGCACAAAAATAAAACATTAAAAAAATATATGTATTTGCTGATTTATGGGCTTGAGACTGTTGTGCAATTAATTCTAATGTCGTTTGTTGCTTTCCCCGTATGTTAAAGTATAGTATTAACATCATATTTGCATTTACAATACTATGAACATCTCTGTGACCCACAATATATTTTGTTACATTTGCCATTTGCGGAATTGTCCATAATTGAATCATAGTAATGTAATACTGATTTGCGATTTTAGCTTTGCAAGCTTATGAGATCAATGACTTTGATGGCGCAGAGCGCCCATACCAACAACCGCTAGGAGTTTTCAGCCTGTAGCCCTCAAATAGAGCGAGTAGCGAAACGGAGCAAATTTAATCACCATAACTTTTGTGGGCTACTTTATGGGCTCCGTAAATAAAAATTGTAGCAATTTAATAGGAGCATTAGGGCCCTATTAAATTCCTGGCAGTCGTACAGACTGTATGTCTGCGGGCTTGAAATTTGCTGGAGTTATAGAGTGATTAAATCAGAAAAGCCTGCAAGGACATGGCCGGAATCCAAATCCTTAAACCATGCTTCAGCATGTAGCATTTCCGGGCGTGAACATGATAAATTATTCAAATGCGTAGTTATGGCTGTAGACAGAGCCAATAGTAAAAGAGATCGTCATCATTACGTCACAAAAATATGGAGGTTACATTTCAGTCACTTACGGTTTTAAAGTCTGAGTTGCGATCAGGCCCCGCATTCCAGAAATAATGCAATATGAAAAAATCAATGAATATAGTATTCTAGTCAATGCAAGTTCTATTATATGTATTAACACATTATTTGCCGGGATTGATATAACACGGAAATTAAACAAAAAAATATATATATATTGCAGATTTGCGAGCTTGAGAATGTTGTGCTATTGATTTTAATACCTTTTATTGCTTTCTCTATAATTTAAAATACATTAGTGTGTTTATACACACCCTCTTCCAACAGCCTCCGAGGCAACTCTATAAATGGACATCACCAGATAGAAATCAGATTGACTATATACTTCGTAGCCAAAGATGGAGGAGCTCTATACAGTCACCAAAAACAAGACCTGGAGCTGACTGCGGCTTAGACCATGAGCTTCTTATTGCAAAGTTGAAAATGAAACTGAAGAAAAGACGGAAAACCATCAGACCAAGTAGATACAAAATAAATAATATCCCATGTGAATATGCAGTGGAAGTAAAGAATAGATTAAAGGGACATGGAAGATAGAATGCCTGAAGAACTTTGGACCGAAGTTTGCAACATTATCCAGGAAACAGCAAAAAAGAATATCCCCAAAATAAAGAAAACTAAGAAGGAAAACTGGCTGTCTGATGAGGCTTTGAAAATAGCTTAGGAAAGAAGGAAAGTGAAAGGTGGTGGTGATAGGAAAAGATTTCTCCAACTGAATGCAGAATTCCAGAGGATAGCACGAAGAGACAAGGAGACATTCTACAATGAGCAATGTAAAGAGATTGAAGAAGATAACAGAATAGGAAAGTCAAGAAATCTCTTCAAGACATTTGGGGATTTCAAAGGAACCTTTCATGCCAAAGTGGGCATGATAAAATACCAAAATGCTAGGGACTTAACAGAAGCAGATCAGATAAAAAGGAGGTGGCAGGACTACACTGAAGATCTATACTGGAAGGAACTTAACAGCAGGGAGGACTTCAATAGTTTGTCCAATGAGATGGAGCCAGACATCTTGGAGTGTAAAGTGAGATGGGCCCTAGGATGCCTTGCTAATAACAAGGCTGCAGGAGTTGATGGAATCCCAATCGAACTATTCAAAATATAAAAAAAAGTGCTGCTTGCCTTACGCCAACAAATTTGGAAACCTCAACAGTGGCCACTAGACTGGAAAAGGTCAGTCTACATCCCAATCCCCAAAAAAGGCAGTGCTAAAGAGTGCTCCAATTATCGAACAATTGCACTCATTTCACGTGTCAGCAAGGTAATGCTTAAGATCCTACAAGCTACACTCCAACAATATATGGACCGGGAACTACCAGATGTGCAAGTCGGGTTCCGCAGAGGATGAGGCACAAGAGATCAAATTGCTAATGTCCGATGGCTAATAAAGCAAGAGAGTTCCAGAAAAGCATTTACTTCTGCTTCATAGACTATTCTAAAGCATTTGACTGTGTGGATCACAACAAAATGTGGCAAGTTCTTAAGGAGATGGGAGTACCATATCATCTCATCCAGCTCCTGAGAAATTTGTATCTGGACCAAGAAGCCACGGTTAGAACCAAACATGGGTCAACAGAATGGTTCAAGATAGGAAAAGGTGTGCAACAAGGTTGTGTATTATCACCTTATTTATTCAACTTATACGAAGTGTACATCATGTGTTAAGCTGGGACGGATGAGTCCAAAGCTGGAATCAATATTCCTGGAAGAAACATCAACAATCTCAGATACGCCGATGATACTACTCTGATGGCTGAAATTGAGGAGGAACTAAAGGACCTATTAATGCAGGTAAAAGAAGAAAGTGCAAAAGCTGTCCTGCTATGCAATGTTAAAAAGACAAAGGTCATGGCAAATGGCAATATCAGTTCCTGGAAAATAGATGGGGAAGAAGTGGAGTCAGTGAGAGATGTTTTTTTCCTGGCATCCAAGATCTCTACAGATGGAGACTGTAGCCATGAAATTAAAATACATTTGCTTCTGGGGAGAAAAGCTGTGGCAAGTCTGGATAAGCTAGTAAAAATTAAAGACATTACACTATCAACAAAGGTCTGCATAGTTCGAACTATTGTATTCCCAGTAGTAACATACAGATGTGAGAGCTGGACCGTAAAGAAGGCTGAGCGCCATAGAATTGATACCATTAAATTGTGGTGTTGGTGAAAACTGCTTAGAATCCCTTGGACTGTGAGAAGATCCAATAAATCAGTACTTCAGGAAATCAAGACAAACTGTTCACTGGAAGCTATGATCATAAGGCTGAAGCTCAATTTTTTTGGCCATATCATGAGACGACAGGATTCCCTAGAAAAGACTCTAATGCTGGGAGGGATTGAGGGCACAAGAAGAAGGGGACAACCGAGGCAGAGATGGATAAATGAGATCATTGAAGAGTAGTGATGTCCCGAACAGTTCGCCGCAGAACTATTCGCGGTGATTTTCGCATGTTCACGTTCTCCGCGAACGGTGAACACATGTGCTTTTCGGGTCGCCCCCTATACTTTATCATTGAGGAAACTTTGAACATCATTTATTTTATTTTATATTTTTTTGTGTGTAATCTATGCCTGCCTGCCAGCGTGTGTGTGTGACAGGCTAACACCTAACAGCTTATATTGTGCTTATTTTCACTACTCATACCTGGTGGTGTAACATACATTGAAAACAACCATTTTTTTCCTGTAATCTAATTTCAGTTGCCTGCCTGAGTCAGGCTCACAGCTTATAGTGTACTCAGTGACATAAAACAACACTTTTTTGACTGTAATAGATTGAATGGCAATTGCCTGCCTACAGGCGTGTGTGTGAAGCCTATTGCATCTACTCTGCCAACTTTTGCCAGTGCACAGTGATACGTCATATCTAGTGCAACCGTAGTGTACAGTGACATAAAACAACACTTTTTTTTACTGTAATCGATTGAATATCAGTTGCCTGCCTACAGGCGTGTGTGTGAGGCCTACAGTGCCTACTCTGCCAACTTTTGCCAGTGCACATTGACCCTCATATCTGGTGGCACCTTAGATTGCACGCGCAGTGCTCCAAATTTCAAGTGGGAGGACCGACCAAGCATCTTTTTCCATCTCCCTGTTCCAAAAATCAATGCCATATACACGTCCCCTAATAGTGGACGTAACAGGGATTAAACCGATAGGAATAGTACTACTTAACAGTACACACCTTATAATAACGCAGACAGAGGCAACGTGTATAATCTTCCATGCTGTGCAGTGGAAGCCCCCAGACTCTGACCTGTGTATAATCTTCCATGCTGGGCAGTGGAAGCCCCCAGACTCTGACCTGTGTATAATCTTCCATGCTGGGCAGTGGAAGCCCCCAGACTCTGACCTGTGTATAATCTTCCATGCTGTGCAGTGGAAGCCCCCAGACTCTGACCTGTGTATAATCTTCCATGCTGGGCAGTGAAAGCCCCCAGACTCTGACCTGTGTATAATCTTCCATGCTGGGCAGTGGAAGCCCCCAGACTCTGACCTGTGTATAATCTTCCATGCTGGGCAGTGGAAGCCCCCAGACTCTGGAGTCAGAGGAGGAAGGTGGCTTTGAGGAGGTGGAAGACCAAACACAGCAGGCATCCCAGGGGGCTTGTTGTCACCTTTCGGGGACCCTTGGTGGCTTGGTGGAGGAAGAGACCTTCAATGACATCAGTGAGGACAAGGAACGGGACATGGCTAGCTTGGTATCCAACCTTGTGCAAATGGGGAGTTTGCGGTTGTGCAAAGGGACTGTTTGCGGTTGTTTGCGGTGCATTAAACGGGGAGATTGGTCTGTTACTGTGAAGCGGGTGTAACCCTTACACTACCTGATCGATACAACATCATACCTGATGTTTTAAAGCATGTTATTTCAAACAATTTAGGAATGTTAGGTGATTTATGCCCTTTATGGCTTAAATCCAGACTCTGCATCAACTAAGTAATTTTCCGGGGGAGTTTTGCCATGGATCCCCCTCCGGCATGCCACAGTCCAGGTGTTAGTCCCCTTGAAACAACTTTCCCATCACTATTGTGGCCGAAAGAGTCCCTGTGGGTTTTGAAATTCGCCTGCCCATTGAAGTCTATGGGGTTCGCCGATGTTCGCCCGTTCGCGAACATTTGCTGGAAGTTCGCTTTCGCTGTTCTCGAACCCAAAATTTGATGTTCGCGACATCACTATTGAAGAGATGAACATGAACTTAATCGAGCTCAGAGAGGTGGTGACTGTACGTGCTGGCAGTGCTGCGGTCCATAGGGTCACGGAGAGTCTGACACGACTGAACGACTAAACAACAACAAGTGTGTTTATATTTGCTTCTACAGGGCTACAGACAGGAGCTTATCCCCCTTGCGGATCCTCTCTAGTACCTGTAGGATTTTTGGCTCTATTTGCCATTTACAGGTGTGAAAACAGTTGCTGGCCTTGAGGACTTGTAGCAATTTAATAGCGATTTCTGATTGTAACATTTACGGGATTGAAAGATCAAAGTCTTAGCTGGGACGGAGTTCAGATTTCCATAGCCTGTAGGGTTCTTCTGCCTGTAACCCTCAGATCGCTTGCTGTTAGCAAAAAAAGAGGTCAATTTAATAGCTGTAACTTTTGCGGGCTCCTTTACTGGCTCCGGGAACTGCGATTGGGCAAATTTATTAGGGCCCACTGAGTATTAAATCCTAGTTAACTCTCAGGCATAGGCAAAGTAAGTCCCTATGAAAGGTTGCCATTAGCACTGCAAAATTATCCAAATATGTTACACTGAAGTTTTTCTTTATGTAACTTTATATTCATATATTTGGTTTTCCTCAGAGGGAACTGCTAGTCTTTTGCTTTTAAACATACTTTATTATTCATTTTTATTATATTTTTTGTAATAAAAGTTATGTTTTATAATTAATCATCAACTGGTTATGATATATTGGGCACATAACCCTTTGCGATTTCAGTGTAGCCATTAGTTTTATAGGTGCCACATATGGAACCTTCACTATGTCTCATCAAGTTTGAAAATAAAGATGTGTAGCAAGAACATCTAAATAAAGAGAAGTGTTACATATATTCAGGGTATTATTTTAATTCTAGAATATATTTAGAACATATGCTACATGTAGGCTGAAATAAACAAATGTATGACAACAATGTCATAATTGAATAAAAATGCAAAAAAAAACGTCCATCGAAAACTTAATGACCGCATAAAGAGAAGTCATAGAAGCAATCAAGCAATTAAGGAGCTGGAGAGATCCGGGGCTGAAATGAGAAAAAAACTTTATGGATAATTATATGTAAGAAGCTTGTTGAAGAAAAGATTGTCTCAGAGTTTCTCACCACATAGTTCAGGCACTCAAGGAAGACCACGAAATCTAAGCTCTTCAATCACATTTCGATTTATTATCAGGCCTGAAAGATGCACATAGAGTATAGTAGCCCCAATGTGGATCTGACACAGTGATCCAGCACAGTGGTCCAGGGTATAATGCACGCATAGTGTGATGACACATTGTGTTGCATGCAACCACTGAGTCTGATGTTGTGTACTTTACCACGTGTGCGTGAAGGGGTATCCCAAAGCACAAGTACTTCAGACCGTTTTCCAATACAATTTGGGTAAGTAAAATCCTTTGATAAGAACAATAAAACCAAATAAAAGTGCCAGACGCGTTTCACTGCTGTAAAGTGCAGCTTCCTCAGTGACAACATATTTCCTTTAGGATTTGGATGGTGACATTGAAGTAGGGTGCTCCAAAGACATACGAAGCAAAGGATCAGCTAATTCTTTAATTCACCACTTCTTTAGGTCAGATGTGATGTGGGGAGATGACAAAGGGCCCTGAGCAGTGTATGCAGTATTTTAACATTGGATTTTTTGGGAGTGGTGAATTAAAGAATTATCTTCTCCTTTGCTGCGTATGTCTTTGGAGCACCCTATTTCAATGTCCCCATCCATATCCTAAAGGAAACCTTTTGTCACCGAGGAAGCTGTAGATTACAGCAGCGAAACGCGTCTTATACTTTTACTTGGTTTTATTGTCCTTATCAAAGAATTTTACCAATAAAGATACTTTTATTTATGAAAACGGTCTGAAGTACTTGTGCTTTGGGACACCCCTTCATGCACACGTAGAAAGTACACAACATCAGACTCATCGGCTGCACGCAACACAAGGCATCATCACACTATGCGTGCATTATACTGTGGATTATCACCACCATATACAGCATATGTCTTAGAACCAAGAGGCTGAGGACACCGGTCGGGTGCGTCGTGTTGGACTCACTCAAGATTGTTCGCTTTGCAAAGATTCACTCTCCACACCTCCTTCACGTATCAACAAGGCACCGGCGTGAACAGTGCTTTTGGGAATAGCAGCACATCCGAACGCCGTACACACCAAGCAGTATACAACTAGGATTTGTGCGATTCGAACCTATTAAACACCATTACCGATCAAACAAGATCTACCAAGCGCTAAGACTAAACTTTGGTTGTGGTCAGATTGTACCGAGCGAACAAACCCAATCGCTGTCTGTATTAATAGCAATGCATTCAGTGCTCTTTGTATAATAGCAATATAATATATTGTATAATAGAATTATATCAACTACTTCAAGCTCCACAAAGTTGGATTTTATAGAAGAATAGAGAGAAGAAAGCCATTGCTAAAAAAAAAAGCATATGGGAGATGCATCAAAATTGGAAGCCAACTCTATTTAGCCTCAAAACACCATCCTTATTGTGAAGCGTGGTGGTAATACCATGGTGTGAGAATGCCTTCTATCAACAAGGACTAAGAAACTGGTCAGGATTCAGGACAAAATGGATGTAGCCAAATAAAGGATGATTATAGAGGAAATTTGTTTCAGTGTGCAAGAGACCTCAGGCTGGGGAGAAGGTTCACATTACAGCCAAACAGTGACCCTCAACATAATGTCAAAGCTGCACCAGAGTATTTTTTAATACCAAGAACCTGAATGACCCAGTAAAAGCACATATCTCAATTTAACAAAGTATCTGCTGGTCACCAACAGTCCAGTCCAACCTGATTTTGTCTAGAAAAATGGGACAGAGTTGTAGGATCCAGATAAGCACAGTTGGTAGAGACTTACCTCAAAAGACTCATAGCTCTAATTACAGCGTTCTACCAAGTATTGATTCTGGAGGGCGAATATGTAAGCAACCAACCAACAAATATCTGTTGTTTTTTTTTATTGGTTGGTTTAATTATTATTTGGCACTTTAAAAAATTCCAATTCATTAAATCTTAATTCCAATTTTTAAGATTAGAAAATGTTGAATATTCAAAGGGTATGCATTCTTATGTATAGATTTTATTGGATATTATTTCATTTGTTTAATTTTACTATATAATTTTGCTACATATACAATGCATTTCATGTACCAAATTAATAAAATGTAATGATGGGATGCTTGAACAATATAAAAAACATATACATGGATGTGATATCTATTTCCTATGGGACATTGTACACCACAGCCACAGTGATGCACTTTGCAGCCCAAGTAAAGATCAATGAGTCTACCCCAAAATATTTTAGTCTCATAAAACAATATTATTTTTAAATGGAGAGCAGCAATAGAATATGACGTGTCTAAATTAAAATGCATTGAACTTTTCATTGTACAATTATAATTTTTTCTGTTGCCTAGTTGTAATGTCGTAAATGTGCTGTTTGATCTAATCGCTAATATTACTCCCACTGTGGCTTTGTATGGGAAACACAATAAAAAATAAATACTTTCTCAGCTATGGCTTAGTGTATCAAAAAGCATAAACATTACATGAGGGTTCTGGTGTATTTATCTCTGTTAACCCCTTGTCTCATAATTTAGAATATGTTTAATAGCTTTTGAAATTTAGCCCAGAAAGCCTACTCTTAACATCACAGTGGAAAATAACAGGGAATAAGCTATGATCTCTCTTTCACTCCCCCAGGCAGTACAAATAACTGCTAAATAACGTAGTTTAAATTATGATTGTAAGGAAAAAATATACTAAGTGCTGTTTCTGAAAGTGGAGCAAAGCATAATTTATTTGCAGCGACGGAGTAGTGAATCAAGGCATTACAAGCAAACACTACACTATGTCATATTAAACAGTGTTTATCAGAGTGCCCCACTAGGTATACCTATCACAAATGTGTGACAGCTACATAAAATACATACAAACAAAAATCCCTTTAATGAAAATGTATTATGTGAATTAAATCCAATGTGAAATGCAATAATGTAAAATGAGGCACAGTTCCCATATAAAAGATCAATATTTTAAAAACATTTGCTCGAAAGGCTGCTTAAGAAAATCTTTGTTTCAGTCTGTAATACCAAACAATACAAACGTGGCCAACAGGTTACTCACAGTCATTGGAGTGATCTCAGCACTTTCACTCTATAAAACCCAGAAATTCATTGCTCCTGCTGTGAGGAATTGACTCTGCTGGGTTTTGAACCCTGGTTCCCAGGCTGCTATACCTCTTCCCTACCACTGCGCCAGCCTGCCTTTTGTGAATTCCATTGAGACCTTATAAGCTTGACTCTGCTAGCAATTTTATCAGTACCTAAGTCTCGTCAGCTGTGTCTGGTCAGGTGTCTGGTTCTTGGCCTATATAAGGCACTTCCTGTCTCTGTATCCTTGCCAGATTATTGTTGGTTCCTGATCCCTTCAATAAAAGCTTGTTCCTGTTTCACCTACAAGTTGCTGAACCGGATTATTGCTGACCTTGGCTACTGGTCTCCACAACTTTGTGATTCCTATATCATTACAGAAGAATCTGGCCCTTTCATGGAGACCGCCGGGCCAGATTCTGCATTGGCCCAGCAGGTTGCTTTTACTGCAAGAACTGTGCAGACCCAGGCACAGACCATCCAAGTGCTGCAGGACCAGGTAGCTGAACTGCAAAATACATTTCAGTCAATGCACAGTGAGTACACCAGCTGCTACTGTTACACCTGCACAAGATGCCCGCTTGCCCCTGCCAGAAAAGTTTGGAGGAGATCGCAAAAAATTAAGGGGTTTCCTAAATCAATGCCGTTTGCACTTCATGATGTTACCTCACCAATTTCCATCTGAAAGAGAGAAGGTGGGATTTATTTTTTCACTATTCAAAGATGAAGCCCTGGCTTGGGGCTCCCCTCTTCTGGAACAGGACAGTCCAGTCTTGGGTAATCTAAATGACTTTCTTGAGGCCAGGTGCCTAGTTTTTGATGACCCCAATCGATGTGCTACAGCAGAAGCCACTCTACTTCATTTGCATCAAGGGAGGCGCTCCGTGGCTGAATATGCTGATGAATTCAGACAGTGGGTTGCTGATACTACCTGGAACCAATCAGCTCAGAGGTTCCACTTCAGAAAAGGTCTCTCAGAAGCTATAAAAGATGAGCTATCTCGTGTTGATCTTCCTGCTGACTTTGATGCATTCGTGCGTTTGGCTATCCGTATCGATCGGAGACTTTCTGAAAGAAGACTGGAAAGACAGGGCTCTTTTAGACCAAGTACTACTCCTATTTCCTATTCAAGAATTTCTACTCCAACCCCACAAACACCTTCAGACTCTGAGCCTGAGGCTATGCAGGTAAATCTAATAAGAGGGCCATTATCCAATGAAGAAAAACAGTGGCGACGCACTCACAATTTATGCCTGTATTGTGGTAGTGCAGGGCACTATGCCATCAATTGCCCTAGCAAATCCAAACGAACAATAGCTATGGCTGCTGAGGGCGCACAGATTCGACACCAATCCCAGATTGCAGATCAACTGGATTCTGTCACACCCTTGTTTTCTCTGGCTCATGGTGAAGAGGGTATGTTGACTCAACATCCTCATTTTGTGGTGCCTATCACGTTGCAATGTGAATATCATAAAATTTCAACTACAGCTATGATAGATTCTGGAGCAGGCGGAAACTTTATGGACATTAAATTTGCAGCAGGAAATGGAATTCAGTCTATCCCTAATTCTTCACCTGTGTTAATGGAGACAGTGGACGGTTCTCCACTTACGTCGGGCCCGGTTACACATGAGACTGTGCCCTTAAAGTTGACTCTGGAAGTGAATCACCATGAGACTATATCTTTCCACCTAATTTCCTCAACACAGTTTCGAGTGATTTTGGGGGTACCTTGGCTTGCTCTGCATAACCTACAGATTGATTGGAAGATCAGAACTTTGTCCTTTCCTTCAGAACACTGCTTAATGAATTGTCAACCCACTAAGGTAACACCTGTTGCCACAACAATTAATGAAATGGTTGCTACAAACTTGACTAAGCTTCCTCTACAATATCGGGATTTTGCAGATGTCTCTGATAAGAAGAATGCTGATCAGCTTCCACCCCACAGGCCTTATGATTGCCCAATAGAGCTGTTGCCTGGGGCTGCTATCCCATTTATATATATACGTATATATTCCCTTTCTGAGCCTGAATTGAAAGCTCTTTGTGAATACATACACGAAAATCTTGCCAAAGGTTTTATTCGACCATCTACTTCCCCAGCAGGAGCTCCTATATTCTTTGTAGAAAAGAAAAATGGCAGCCTGCGGCCATGCGTTGACTACAGGGACATTAATAACATCACTGTTAAAAACAGCTACCCCTTGCCTCTCATTCCTGAACTTTTGGAGAGACTTCGCTCGGCTAAAATATTTACGAAGCTTGATCTTCGGGGGGCATATAATCTGGTTCGCATAAGACCAAATGATGAATGGAAAACAGCTTTCAGAACCAGGTACAGCCATTACCAATATCTAGTAATGCTATTTGGGCTTTGTAATGCCCCTGCAACTTTCCAGCATCTTATCAATGATGTACTACGAGATCTCCTGGATCAGTTTGTTCTGGCATATTTGGATGATATCCTAATATTCTCTGATAATCTTGAAAACCACAGAAAATAGGTCCGTATAGTTCTGGAGCTCCTTCGTACCCACCACCTATACATTAAACTGGAAAAATGTGAGTTTGAACAAACAGAAATTCAATTCCTGGTGTATGTAATAACTCCTAAAGGTTTAAGTATGGACGCAAGTAAAATTAAAGCTGTGCTGGACTGGCCCATCCCCAAGAATGAAAAAGATATTCAGAGATTTGTTTGGTTTTCCAATTTTTACAGGCGTTTCATTAAGAATTTCTCTGCCGTTATCACACCGATCACTGAACTTACACGTAAAGGGAATCCTTTTCAGTGGTCCGATAAGGCTGATACCGCATTCTCCCGATTAAAGACTCTGTTTACATCTGCCCCCGTCCTGGTACATCCTCAGCTGGAATTACCATTTATTGTGGAAGTTGATGCTTCTGATTGGTGCTATATTGTCTCAAAGGACTGGACCTAAGATGCTGTTACATCCGTGTGCCTTCTATTCCGCCAGATGGTGCCAGCAGAAAGAAACTATGACATAGGGAATAAAGAACTATTGGCTATAAAAGCTGCCTTCACCGAATGGAGACATCTCTTGGAGGGAGCTACCCATCCAATTACTGTCCTCACAGATCACAAAAATCTGGAAAGCATTAGATCAGCTCAGAGACTGTCAGCCAGACAAGCACGCTGGTCCCTATTCTTCTCGAGGTTTAATTTTTTGGTTACATACCGTCCTGGCTCCAAGAATGGTAAGGCGGATGCCTTGTCTAGAATAGCTGACCCCCTCCATACTACCGTAACCAAGACCACCATCTTGCCAGAGGATATATTTATTTGAGTTACATTTCCTTCTCGCATTAAAAAGGGCTACGCTGAAGATCCAGTTCTTTGTGATCCTCCTCGTGATCTCCATATGACGATGCTTAATGGGTTTTGGATTTTTCAACAACGTCTGTTTGCTCCGGAGTCAGTGCGACTGGACCTTTTACGTCTCTACCATGACTCAAAACCAGCAGGTCATCCAGGAATCCGAAAGACACAAGAGTTACATGCCCGATCCTTTTGGTGGCCGAAGTATTATGAGGATGGTTAAGTAGTATGTGTCCTCTTGTGATGTATGTGCCAGACATAAGACTCCTCGCTCATCCCCTGTTGGCTTGCTTTAGCCTCTTCCGATTCCTCATCGTCCCTGGGGATCTATATCCATGGACTTTATTGTGGAACTACCTCCCTCTAAGGAACACACTACCATTCTTGTTGTTGTGGACAGGTTAACTAAGATGGGTCATTTCATACCAGCTCGTGGTCTCCCTTCAGCTAAGCAGACAGCTAACCTGGTTATTCGGGAAATATTTTGCTTGCATAGACTGCCTGATGAAGTAGTTTCTGACAGGGGAGTGCAGTTTACATCTCGTTTTTGGAAACATTTTTGCTCTAATCTAGGTATTAATGTAAATCTGTCGTCAGCTTTTCATCCAGAAAGTAATGGACAGACTAAGCGAACCAACCAGGCTTTAGAGCAATATTTGCGGTGCTATATTAGTTACCTGCAGGATGACTTGCTGGATATTCTACCCACGGCGGAGTTTGCCTATACCAATGTCCAACAGTGCTCCACTTCTCCCATTTTTTGCCAACTATGGTTACCATCCAACCTTTCTAGTGAGTCTCCCAATTACTACTTCCATTCCTGCAGTCACTGATCGGCTAAGACAAGACCTGTTGAAGGAGACTCTTTCGGAGGCTCAGGAATGTTACAAGAAAGAGAGCTGCTGATAGGCATATAACGGAGGCCACAGTTTATCATGTTGGTGACAAGGTTTGGCTGTCAACAAGGAATCTTAAGCTTAGGGTTCCTTCTAATAAATTGGGTCAGAGGTTCATGGGACCTTTTGAGATCATTGCTCAGATCAATGCTGTCACTTTTCGTTTGCAACTTCCAGATACCATGAGAATACATCCCGTGTTTCACGATGCACTGCTGAAACCTTTCCATGACAACACTTTTCCTGGCCGAGCCCTGCCTGCCCCACCTCCAGTCCTTGGGGATGGTGAGGATGAATACGAGGTGGAGAAAATTCTGGACTCCAGGATCTTCCGCAACAAGCTTCAGTATCTGGTTTGTTGGAAAGGCTATGGTGAGGAGGATAGTTCGTGGGAACCAGTGGACAATATTCACGCTACTGATCTTCTTCAGTCTTTTCATGTGCAGTACCCTGTTAAACCGGGTAATAGGGCATCCAGAGGCTGCACCTATAGTGGCGGGGGTAATGTGAGGAATTGACTCTGCTGGGTTTTGAACCCTGGTCCGCAGACTGCTGAACCTCTTCCCTACCACTGCGCCAGCCTGCCTTTGTGAATTTCCTTGAGATCTGATAAACCTTGACTCTGCTAGCAATAGTATCAGTGACTAGTCTCTTCAGCTGTGTCTGGTCAGGTGTCTGGTCCTTGGCCTATATAAGGCACTTCCTGTCTATGTACCTTGCCAGATTATTGTGGTTCCTGTTCCCTTCAATAAAGCTTGTTCCTGTTTCACCTACAAGTTGCTGAATTGGATCATTGCTGACCTAGGCTGCTGGTCTCCAAAAACTTGTGATTCCTATATCATTACAGTGGTCTTATTTATTCTATTTTAGCTTAGATTTAGTGGATAATGTATAGTTAGGGGGTGATGTTTAGATTGGGGGTTAGGTATAGATAGGGGGTGATGTTTAGATTGGAGGTTAGGTATAGATAGGGGGTGATGTTTAGATTGGGGGTTAGGTATAGATAGGGGGTAATTTCTATATAGGGGGTTAGGTATAGATAGGAGGTGATGTCTAGATAGGGGGCAATGTATTGTAGTTAGGTGTATATTTATTAGTGTCATGTTATGTATATTTGTGTATGCCTTTTCATTTGCAGGTGTGTAATTTTATTTTATGCAGTAGCGGGGGTGGGGTTGTGATGTTTTTTTTTGTAGTGAGGGGGGATTTGTAATGTCCTTTTTGTTTTGTGTACCTTAGGTTTTTTTATTTTGTGTACCTTAGTTTTTTTTTATTATGTTATTAGTATGGTTGAGGGTTTAATAGGGGGTTAGGTAGGTAGTGTTAGGTATGTAGGGGTTATTAGGTTAGGGTAGAGGGGGTTAGTTTAGATTTAGTGCTTTTTTGGGGAAGGAATAGTGTAGTGTAGTGTTTGTACTTAGTCTCATGAGGGTCCTGGAGGACCCTTAGGGCACTTATGGGGTTAATAATAGGCTTTTAATTGTCCTATGAGGGTCTTCATAGACCCTTATGGGGCTGATTGGGTTAACTAAAGGCTTACAGGGGTCTGTATAGACGCTCATAAGTGATGGGATTAAATAAGGCTAGATGGGGTTAAATAGGCCCAATTAGGGTTAGATTGGCCCAGTTAGGGTTAGATAGGGTATGGTATGGGTTAATAGGTATAGTTAGTGTTAACAGTGTAGTGTAGTGCTTAGACTTTGTCATGAGGGTCCCGGGGGACCCTCATGGCACTTGTAGGGTTAACCTAGGGGTTAATAGTGTCCTATAGGGTTCTATATATACCCCTATTGGACTGAGGGGGTAATTATAGTCTCATGGGGCTCTGTATTGACACCCATGTGTGACAGGGCTAATTAAGTGCTTATGGGGGTCTGTATTGACCCCCATGTGTGACAGGGTTCATTTAAGTGATCATGGGGCTATAAAAAAAATTATAGCGTTAATTTAAGTGCTCATGGGGATCTGTTTAGAGCCCCATGAGTGATGGGATTAATTTTAGTTGCTTGGGGGGGTACTTATAGTACCCCCCGTGGCAGGGGTTTATATTTTTTAGCGCAGGTCCTTTTAAATTCGAAATTGTAAAAGCAGCGGGGTCATGACCGATGTCGATCGGGGACCCCCGCTGCAAGGGGTTAATGTGGGGGGCTCCTTATGGACCCCTGCAGCAAGGGGTTAATGTGTCAAGGACCGAGGGAACTACGAGGGCTAATTTAATAAGGCCCTAAAAGTTTGTGATGTGTGGGGAGAATTTAACCTGGCTGTGGAAGATTACATTTTCTTCTCTATAACACACACGTGATACTCATGTTGAAATTACATTTGGGTGCATAATGCATTACTTTCTAATGTAATAAATACTGATATTGTTCCCCAGGCATGGTCAGACCATCAGCCTTATTAAATTGTGATTCGGCAAATTTAAAGGGCTCTATTTAAGCACATAGCATATTTTTTTACAGAAGTTTTTAGTTAATGAACTTCTATTCAAAAGCAAGGTCTTTGCTAACTAAAAACTTCTGTAAAAAAAATATGCTCTGTACTTAAATAGAGGCCTTTTAAATTTGCTGAATCGCAATTTAATAAGACTGCAAATTTTTGTATTTATGTTTAAAAAGAGAAAAATTTTCTTTAGAATGTAAGTTTGTGAGTTTACAATCTCGATAGGTGCTTTACGGAAAGCACTGTGTATGTCTGATTAAAAGCTCAATAACAGGGCCCTCCATCCTTTGCACTGCTTGAAATGTTCTTGACTTATACTTAACCCCTGTATAGCGCTACGGAATATGTTGGCGCATTACAAATAAAGGCCAATAATAATAATGTATACTAAATTACACTTTATTTATAGATCCAATAAAAAGCAGTAATAGAATATAAACATGGGATATATTTCCATCAAAATATTGATGAGACTATGACTTTTATTATAAATGGGGTGGTTTACAAAGTTTATATAAGGGGGTTCTCATTAACTTAGCAAAAAAAAAATAGAACCTAGTATTTAAAAGAATGACAGAACAAGCTAAAATAACTAGAATCTGAAGAACAAAAGATTGAATACTCTGCAAACGTGAAGGGATATTTGCATAAAGGGCAACAGATAAATACTATATTATAGACTTTCACAGTGAAAACCTTCCTGCGAGTAGTCCACCATATATATATAGATGTGGATCTTGCGATGTTGGTCATGCAGTTGTGGGGCTGAGAGACGAAAGTGCGCATCGCAAGGCCTGTGGGTGTTAGGCTGCAATGCAGCCCAAGCGATGAGCGCCAAAGGCGCTCATTGCAGCAATTGTTGCCTTTCAGAGTCCCTCTAAGGGACCAGTGGCAAGTCATACTTCCTATTTGCCCCAGGATGCTATACACATGCAGGATGGAAAGAGATTAAAGGCGCACATTGCAATGCCCGCGATTATCGCTGAAGGACGTATGACTTTGGCGCTGAGCTCGAGGCTCGAGGCTCACTTAGAACCTCACACACAACAGAGGGAGGGACGCAGGGAGCCTGGGATTCAGGTTGCAAGCTAATTTAATCTTTAATTGCCGATTTTCAGACATCAAACATCAACTAAGCGGGGGGGGGGGGGAAATGGCGACCAGAAAAACGTAAATCTGACAAAAAAGGCTCAAAACGAGGCCGAAGGCAGTAACACTTAGGTGCTCATTGTGAGAATCACAAGACTTGCGCAGAGAGGGAGAGGAGAAAGACACAGGGGAGGGAGAAGGTGGAAATTGCGAACCACGAAAGCTGCGGTTTGCAAAAGCCTGAAATGAGCTTCAAAGCAGCCTTTGCCGGTCATCGCGGGGCCTGTAAAGTAGACAGGGTGAGAGGCTCATGATGAGCCCTGTGTATCTCCCCCTCCTCTGTGTCTCTTCCCCCTCCTCTGTGTCTCTTCCCCCATCTCCCTCCCCGTGTCTCTTCCCCCCCTCCTCCCTCCCCTGTGTCTCTTCCCCCCTCCTCCCCTATATTTCTTCCCCCCTCACCCTCCCCTATGTCTCTTTCCCCTCCTCCTCCCTCCCTCCCCATTATCCTCCCCCTTATCCTCCTCCCTCCTTCCCCTCCCTCCTTCCCCCCTTATCCTCATTCTCCCTCCTTCCCCCTTATCCTCCTACTTCCCTCCTTATCTTTCTCCTCCTCCTCCCTTTTCCCTTATGCTCCTACATTTCCCACTTTTCCTCCTCCCTCCTTCCCCTTTATCCTACTCCGTATCCTCCTGCCTCCATCCCATCCTCCTCCAGCCGAAGGTTCTCACATTGTGTGGCAAACAGCATTGAAAGCCTTTCAATTTAAATTTCGTCATTTTTGACGGGCAAGTAGCTAGTATATATATATTCATTATACAGTGCCTTGCAAAAGTATTCACCCCCTTGGCATATTTCATGTTTTGTTGCCTCACAACCTGAAATTAACATGGATTGTTTGAGGATTTGCATCATTTAATTTACAAAACATGCCCACAACTTTGAAGATGTTTTTTTA
Organism: Discoglossus pictus; assembly: GCA_027410445.1. Lineage (NCBI taxonomy): Eukaryota > Metazoa > Chordata > Amphibia > Anura > Alytidae > Discoglossus > Discoglossus pictus. Next base: position 53,926,678 of record CM050167.1, read on the forward strand.
TTTTTTTCTTGTGAAGCGAACAACAAATAGGACAAAATAACAGAAAAAGTAAATGTGCATAACTATTCCCCGCCCTAAAGCCAATACTTTGTAGAGCCACCTTTTGCAGCAATCACAGTTCCAAGTCGCTTTGGATAAGTCTCTATGAGCTTGCCACATCTTACCACTGGGATTTTTGCCCATTCCTCCTTGCAAAACTGCTTCAGCTCCTTCAAGTTGGATGGTTTGCACATGTGAACAGCAATCTTTAAGTCTGACCACAGATTTTCTATTGGATTGAGGTCTGGGCTTTGACTAGGCCATTCCAACACATTTACATGTTTCCCCTTAAACCACTCAAGTGTTGCTTTATCAGTATGTTTGGGGTCATTGTCCTGCTGGAAGGTGAACCTCCGTCCTAGCCTCAAATCACACACAGAGTGGTACAGGTTTTGCTCAAGAATATCCCTGTATTTAGCACCATCCATCTTTCCAACAACTCTGAACAGCTTCCCAGTCCCGGCTGCTGAAAAACTGAAGTCCCCACATGCCTTTTTGCAAACTGAAAACGTGCCATTTTGTTCTTTGGGTGATGTGATGCGTTGGGTTTGCCCAGACATAGTTTTCTTTGATGGCCGAAAAGTTAAATTTTAGTCTCATCAGACCAGAACACCTTCTTCCATACATTTTGGGAGTCTCCCAAATGCATTTTCACAAACTCAAAACGTGGCATTTTGTTTTTTGCTGAAAGTAATGGCTTTCTTCTGGCCGATCTGCCATAAAGCCCAACTCTATGGAGCATAGGCTTATTGTCATCCTATGTACAGATAATCCAGTCTCTGCTGTGGAACTTAGATTGCACACAGGTGGACATCATTTCACTAAGTATGTGACTTCTGAAGGTAATTGGTTGCACCGCAGCTTTTTATGGGCTTCATAAAAAAGGGAGTGAATACATACGCACATGACAATCTTCTGTTTTCTATTTCGAAAAAATTGTTTTATGTATATATTTTTCTTATTTCACTTCACCAACTTAGACTATTGTGTTCTGATCCATCACATAAAATTCATATTAACAAAACATTGAACTTAAGGCCATAATGTAACAAAATAGGTAAAAAGTCAAGGGGGTTGAATACTTTTGCAAGACACTGTACTTTGTCTTGTTATAAGTCAAATATTGATGATGCTCCTTATAATAATGTGTTTGTCAATACAAACCAAGTTTTAGCAGTGTGAGTTGGTCTTTTTCTCCTTGTAAACATACCTCAGGCATGTTGAACTCCATTATGCAATTTGGTTCTTCTACTTGAAACTGTTCCACTCTGCTCTCTTGGTCAAAGGAATCATAGACCAAAACAACAGTGGAAAAACTTTTTAAAAATCCAATGGGAGTCACACTAGGCACCATTCATAATATAGCCTAGAACAGTATTGGTATATGAAATATATCGCAAGTTCCATTTAATCTTCCACATTACATATATTAAAATACACACACAGGGGGAGGGGGGATATATAAACATATAGTACACTCTATATAGCCCTGCACATTACAGGCATACACAAATATAGCAATCTCCATATTGTCCATATTGCTCTGCATATTACTGATATATAAAGATATAGCAAGCTCCATATAGCCCCGCACATTGTTCATAGTATTCCTCATCCTGCACATTACACTTAATACTCCTCATCCTCACTCCACTACTTTCATGTAAATTTCTCCTAGGCATGCAGAGTGGTGGTGGGAGAGAAGGTTTAATTGAATTGGAACCAGCCAACGCTCCCCTACAAGATTTGATTGTGAATGAGGAATTTCCCCATTTCTAAACTTACAATGTTTAAAAGCATTGTAGCTCCGGAGCCTATTTTGGCTCTTGAAGCCCTAAGGATATCCTTTGCTTTAACCTTCCCTAAGATGAGTGTGCGCTCTCTGTGCCATCCAGTCAGCTCTCACATGCTCCTCTACAAAAAAAATTGTGAGCAGTCACAAGGTGGGGGACCAGAGTAAATTACAAAGAGCACTGGATGTGTTGGGGTAAGGGAAAGGGAGCTTCAGTTATGGATTCATCTTTATAAAAGCATAAAATTAAACAAAATAAAAATATGCCTTCTACCAATGGGGCAGGACTGACCTATTACTGAGAGCTGAGCTGGTGCAGAGTCAGGGGAAGAGCTACCACCGATGCCACTGCACCAGAGCTCTCACCTCCAGTGAGCCCTTATGGCCCCTCACGGTCCTCACACTCCATTTCTGGCTCCCGCTGGACCTCCTTTTGGCCCTCTCTGGTTGCCGGTGTTCCCTGTGGCACTCTCTGGCCCCTGACAGCCCTGTGGCCCGCTCTCAAGATGCCATATCTGGTTAATGCTGGTATTCACTCAGCCCCATGGACCTCCAAGATGCCTTCTCTAGCCCGTGGTGGTACTCATGGCCCTCTCTGGCTCCTGTCAGCCCTCAAGTGACCCTCTCCATCTCATGCAGCCCCTCTCAGTCCTCTCTGCTCCCACTTCTCCCCATGGCCACTCTTCAGCTTTTCTTTTTCTCCTTTTGTCTCTCTCCCCACCTTCTACCATTCATTGCCTCTGCCTCTTTACTCTTCCTTCCTCTATTGCATTTTCTGTCTCTCCTCCTCTCCTTCCCACCCCTTTCTACTTTGTCTCCCCCCTTCCCATTCCTGCTCTACTCCACGATTTTCCCCTTCCCTAGTTCTCTCTCACTTGTTTCTTTCCCCTGCTCTCTCATTCTCTTCTTTTCCCTTTTTTCTGTTTCTCCAATATTCTTTCCACATTCCTCCTTTTTCTGTTTCTCACATTTTCTTTCCACAATCTCTCACTCCCATGTTCTCTGTCCTTTCTCTTCCTTTACTAAATACTCTTCTCCTTTTTCTCCTCTCCTTCTCCCCATTTCTTCTCATTTATTATCCTGTATTATTCTCTTACCCTCCCTTTCTCTCACCCCTTCTCATTCCCCTCCACTCTCCTCTTCCTCATCTCTCCTTTCTCACACCTCTACTGTCTTCCACTCATCTCTCACCTCTCCTCCACTTTCCCCATCTTTCCACCCCTTTCCATCACCTTACCTGTCTCTACCTCTCTACTCCTCCTTCTCATTTTATTCCACTTTATCTTTCCTTTTTCTCATCCTCCTCTTTTCTCTCTTTTCTATCCTCTTTTTCTACCCACTTCCCTCTTTCCCCTCTCATCATCTTCATTTGTATCTATCTCCTTCCCACTTCTCTCTCTCCCTTTTCCCTCTCTTCCTTGACTTCCTCACTCCTGCTTTAATTTCTCTCTTCTTCCTTCTCTCTTCCCCTTCTCTCCCTATCTCCACCCCATTCTCTCCCTGTATTCTTGTGTGCTGAGGGGGGCCTCAATTTTTTTTTCCACCGGGTCCTCCATTCACTAGCCCCCCACTGGTGCAGACACAGTGATCATTCCCCTGTGCTCCCATGCCTGTTTGTCTTAATATGTGCTCCCATGCATGTTTGTCTTAATATAGTGCAGCACATTACAAGCCTGCTACTAGACATCCACCTTCCACCCCTCCCCCACAAAATAACTTGCTTATGGCACCTGGCTAGAGAAGGTGGAAGTTACGTGTGAAACTAACAAATTGAATTTTAAATGTATTACGCAAATGTGGCGTTTTTGCTCCCAGAGAGGCTCCCCTAGGCACCCTAGTTATAAGTTCACCCAAGTATACATGTCATCTTAATGTGCAGAATATCTGAGAGGAAAGCATTGAATTACTAACTTATCCCTAACCAATCAATTCATCCATCCTTTTTTTGTTTCTTACAAGTCTTTTTGTTCGCTTATACAGTAAAAGGATTCAATGTTTATATTTGAGCAAATACAAATATATATTGTAAAAAAAAATTCTTTAAGACACATTAAACTTCTGTAAGGAAACTATATCCCAATTATTCTTAAGACAGCGCAAAATCTGTCCGATTAATAAAATGTTGTAAGGCACCATGTGATTTAGTTTAAAGGATAATAATTCAATGATGCGTTTAAAGAAGTCAGGGAAAAAGTCAAAAAGCCTTTTTTGTCAATGATGCTGGGTCCATGGAAAAATCCATGATACTTTGGTGAAAGGTTCATGTGTGGGAGGAGAAAGCTGCTGGCTTCGGAGCATATATGGGGAAAGAGGGTAGGTGCCAAATTCTGAAAAATCTAATTATTTAAGAAATCTACCTGCCCATTCTTTCCTCTCTCACCCCATTCTCCGCTGATAGCAATGGATAAGCACACACATCAGTCTTCAAGCAGTTAGGAAGTAATGAAGCCATTCTACATATTAAGTCTTTAAAAATAATTTATTTAAAAATGTTTTTGTGTTCATGTCTTATGTTCATGTTCATGTTGTTAGTTTGTTACTTACCGTACTTCACAAACATGGAGTGTTTCTTGAAGTATAGTGGTCATTTAATGGGCAAGTGTTGGGCTGAATGGGAATATCTTTTTTTTGCATACAGAAGAAGGACTCATTTCTGACAAAGCAAACTCAATGCAGTCTGTGCCAATACCAACGCATTATATGTGGCAATAATTGAGGTGCAATGCCTGCCATGTATAAAAGAGGATAGTACACACTGTACCCACAGCTGGAAGCAAAAAGGAAATGTTCATGAATAATTTCTGTGCAGCCACTTCTTTGGAAGGATGAAAATTCTTGTCTCCTTGAGGTGAAATAAGGTACAGAGATGTACATTACCAGCAACTAGAAATATAATTCCACTATTAAATATCATTGGTTTGTAGTAGCTAATGGTTCTTATAGCAAACCTTTCAGAACAATTTAAAGGTATATTGGTTGTACTTAAGTCATAGCTTTGAGACTAGAGTATAGCTCCCTAGATAATCTCAGACCTTACATTTTCTTGATAGTGATCCAGAATATTTTATTTAAATTGAAGATGTTTTCGATGGGCATTACAACGCAAAATGGGCATTACAAATTACTTTCTAATATCCAGTCTAATATCCATTTTTTTAATAGGCTATCCATTGCTTCTCATGTATTTTTTGCCTGGTCTCTCTTCTCTCTCTGTTCTCTCTAGTTCTCTACCAGAAAATGGACTCAATAACTCATACTCTTCATATTTTGGATTAAGTAATGATGGCAATTCAATTTGTCTTTAGTTTAACTTTTTATTGTCATCCAGTTAGGCAAAACAATAGATATTTAGTCTTCTGATATTTTTCCTTTCACTAGTAAACTGATACGGAGATGGCTGGCTGTTTCTATCATCCTTGTTTCTATCCTGTAGTACATTAAACACAAGTTATTTAGGTGAGCTAATATTACTTCCAATTTTGCTATGTATCTCCCAGAGCAACAGGTACCATGTTGAGATTTTCTTTGCTCTGTTAGAAAGAAATCTAAAAAAAAAAAAAAAAAAATGACATTGGATTAGGGTACTAGATACATGTGAATCAAATTATATGAATATGGATTTCAGTCTTTGGACATATATACTCTGTTTAGGACATACCATAAATATCAGTAGGTGCATATCCCTTTAAGTTCTACACCGATATTATTGCTACTTCTGTTTGTTCATGGACATTTTTTTATATTTAAGTGTACATCAGCTCTATTGTTCTCTGTCCCGTTTTTAAATATATATTTTTATTTAATTGCTCGTAAATGGCGTTAATCATCTAAAAAATACTGCTATTATTAATATATGTAATTAGCATTTACTGATATTACCATTTTTACCATTACCAATTTGACCTTTTTGAAGCAGGATATAAACATAATGTATTTTGCTCAATAACATGCATTTTATATTTCACATAAATTGTGCTGCTTTGATTTCTTAGGACTGATAACTGCAGAATGTTAATCTTGAAGACTGCAGGGCTCAGGGTGTGTTCTGTATGGTTACTGTTCCAGAAATATGTAAATATAATATCTCAATGATGATTTCTAATGTGGTCGCCCTAACCCATCCGTCCAGCCACTGCTGCAGTGATTGCAATTTAGCATGTCTGAGACTGATATTGAAGAGTAATTGATAATATTCAGGCCCAACCACAAAACATTTTATTGATGTTGTAGAATGGCATATAATCTTCAGATTAAAAATAAAATGTTATAAATGACTTATTGCTGCATTAGATTGTGAGCTTTTGCCTTATTTAAATCGTAAGTGTGAATGAAAATAATGTAGATTATTAAAAACTTTACTTGTTTGCAAAAGTAAACAACACAAGCAGCATGGGCATACATTTTCAGAGAAAGTCTTCATTTTAGCAAACTCTGCTAGTGCATGTAGCCTGCCATGACATTCATACTTCCTCTTCAAAGCACAAGGGGGCAGTTATAGAGCAGGGCAAGCAAAGCTTGCAATTATGCTTGCAAGCTGCATTCTATTGAGCATGTGGGGTGGAAGTATAAAATGCTGAACCAGTATATAAATCCACAAATGAGTCAACAAGTTCCCCTCTTTCCTCCTTCAACTCTTAAATGACGAAAATTAGCAAATCACACCTACTCAGTCTCTAGGCTAGAAGGAGGTAATATGGATGACACAAACATGGCATCCTTTAGGCATAAGCAGTACTACTAAAGATGTTATTGAAAAATGCTTCTATGCCCACGGTTTACACAGCTGCTATAATTTATTGCAAACTTCACAAACATGAAGATTTTCGGTATTTACAATAGTCAATTAATTTTACATGCAATTTATATTAAAATATGAAGCAAGGTGGTGAATGGAGTCTATAATACAACATCAAATATATTCATAGGTTTTTAGTCACAGCTTGCAACAAATATACAGTTATAAAATTAGTTATAATCATTGGAGTAGGCACTTTGTAACATTTTAGATCACAATGTTAAATAGATGCTTCATGGTGGGTTAAGAGGAGAAACATTGTTAGTGAATACTATGAATGTGATCTTAGTTATGGTTTTACACTTGCATCATACTCCAATGGAAATGGCTTGTGATGGGATCAAAAATAGAAAATAAAATAACTTACAATAGTGTAAAACTGCCTGTAATGTCTCTTTTTTGCTGAATTGCAACCTTTTGTGAAACTTAATCTATGTATTCTTCTTGTCATATTCTAACTTTAGAGTGTGTGATGTAATATAGCATGTCTGCAAATTGTACCTATAAACGATTTGGAAAATGTAGAAGAACCTTTCTAAAATCTGGGTAACTTTTACAAAATACAGTGCTTTGCAAAAGTATTCACCCCCCTTGGCATTTTTCGCGTTTTGTTGCCTCACAACCTGGAATTAACATGGATTGTTTGAGGATTTGCATCATTTAATTTACAGAACATGTCCACAACTTTTAAGATGTTGTTTTTTTTTATTGTGAAGCAAACAACAAATAGGACAAAATAACAGAAAAAATCAATGTGCATAACTATTCACCCCCCTAAAGTCAATACTTTGTAGAGCCACTTTTTGCGGCAATCACAGCTCCAAGTCACTTTGGATAAGTCTCTATGAGCTTGCCACATCTTACCACTGGGATTTTTACCCATTTCTCTTTGCAAAACTGCTCCAGCTTCTTCAAGTTGGATGGTTTGCGCTTGTGAACAGCAATCTTTAAGTCTGACCACAGATTTTCTATTGGATTGAGGTCTGGGCTTTAACTAGGCCATTCCAACACATTTACATGTTTCCCCTTAAACCACTCAAGTGTTGCTTTAGCATTGTGTTTGGAGTCATTGTCCTGCTGGAAGGTGAACCTCCGTCCTAGCCTCAAATCACGCACAGAGTGGTACAGGTTTTGCTCAAGAATATCCCTGTATTTAGCACCATCCATCTTTCCCTCAACTCTGACCAGTTTCCCAGTCCCAGCTGCTGAAAAAACGGATGGTGTTCTTTGGGTGATGTGATGTGTTAAGTTTGCGCCAGAAATAGAGTTTTCTTTGATCGCCGAAAAGTTCAATTTTAGTCTCATCAGACCAGAGCACCTTCCTCCATACATTTTGGGAGTCCCCAAATGCCTTTTTGCAAACTGAAAACGTGCCATTTTGTTTTTTGCTGAAAGTAATGGCTTTCCTCTGGCCACTCTGCCATAAAGCCCAACTCTATGGAGTGTACGGCTTATTGTCGTCCTATGTACATCTATTTCAGTCTCTGCTGTGGAACTCTGCAGCTCCTCCAGGGTTACCGTAGGTCTCTGTGCTGCCTTTCTGATTAATGCCCTCCTTGCCCAGGCCGTGAGTTTTGGTCGGCGGCCATCTCTTGACAGGTTTGCTGTTGTGCCATATTCTTTCCATTTGGTTATGGTAGATTTGATGGTGCTCCTGGGGATCATCAAAAATGTGGATATTTTTTATAACCTAACCCTGACTTGTACTTCTCAACAACATTGTCCCTTACTTGTTTGGAGAGTTCCTTGGTCTTCATGGCAGTGTTTGGTTAGTGGTGCCCCTTGCTTAGGTGTTGCAGCCTCTGTATATGTAATGACAGATCATGTGACACTTAGATTGCACACAGGTGGACATCATTTCACTAATTATGTGACTTCTGAAGGTAATTGGTTGCACCAGAGCTTTTTATGGGCTTCATAACAAAGGGGTGAATACATACACACATGCCAATTTTCTGTTTTCTATTTCTAAAAAATAGCTTTATGTATATATTTTTCTCATTTCACTTCACCAACTTAGACTATTGTGTTCTGATCCATCACATAAAATTCAGATTGAATTTAAGGCCGTAATGTAACAAAATAGATAAAAAGTCAAGCGGGGTGAATACTTTTGCAAGGCACTGTATGGCACTGTATGGCAAAGTGCTCACTTCTTTGTTTTAGAAGGATCCACTATGCTAGCAGACTGTAGGCTGAATGTGATTGCAGGATGATCACAAGATGAATGGACACAGAAATCACAAGCCACTTTCACCTGCAGTCACCAAAAATAGGTCTTTGGATTGGACATTCAAACTTGGAGCTTATCGCTTCACTCTAGTACATACATAAAAAATCAATTGTCCCATTAAAATGCAATATTTTATGGTACTGTATTACAATTTTCAGATAGGATTAATTATGTATTTATATTTGTGTCTGTGCAGTGTATTCTGGGATGAGTGGTCTTAATCACTCAGACCCTCATTCAATTGCTATTTTGGCCAATTGAATAGGGGTCTAAATAAGCACATAACATATTTTTTTAAGTAAGTTTTTACTTAGTAAGCATCTTTCTAAAAGCAAGGTTTTCAATAACTAAAAAAACTTATTTAAAAAATATATGTTATGTGCTTATTTAGAGCACTATTCAATTGGCCAAATCGCAATTGAATGAGGGCCTCAGTGATTAATGCAGGCACCAATTGAACTGGTGCTGGTTTTTGAGACCTTATCTGCTGGTACCAAGGGACAAAGAGGCAGGAGGAGAGCCTAACACTATAAACATACAACTAGCATAAATCATAGGTATAAACAGATTATTGATAAACATGTCTGATGTTAAAAGGTGCTCTATTCAAATAGTGCAAAATTAGAGTTCACAATGTTCTGGATCTCACAGCAGGCTCCCAAGAGCAATGGAAAGTAACCAGCTTGTTCCCCAAACAAACTTTGCAGGTCATTCCAAAAATGTCAGATCATGCCTTGATTATTTGATGAGGAATAATCAGTGCAATGCCTATCCTTAATGTAATATGTGTATTTGTCTTTTGGTATGTTCAATTAAACTACCAAATCCACCATTAAACATTTTATCAATAATGACAATATACTGTAGCTCAATTACAGTTCAGCTGGTTTTAAAGTTTACAAATTCTTTCTAAATCTCTTAGTCCTTTTTTGGTTTAGTAAGTCTTAGTAAGTACTTTTTAAATGTATACTTGTAAACACATTTGTAAAAATAATAACACATTTTCTCATTAAACTGCAATAATTAACTATCAGATTTTATAGACATTATACCTCAGTGTCAGCAATCACTGCTTCTCTGTGTGTTATGATGAATGGTATTCACAATTTGGATCTGTTGGTGTTTAAAGGCATATCTAAGTTTCTAGGATTATGATCTGCATCTGATAGAGGAAAATGAATAGTGAGTGCAAACATTTTTTGCATGAAGAAAATACCAAAATAAACATTTAAACACTTACCTTGAAGTTAGCAAAATGTCTTGTAATTTCTGACAGTTGAAAACTAGGTTTAACACGCCCTTGAAACCCAGGCTAAATTAGCATAACATTCATAATTTGTTTTGGCCAATCAGGAGCAAGAGAGGTAGCTGAAACATTTGAATACAACTTTGTGGCGCCTGTTTGTGCTGCAAAGCAGCCTGGGATATGTAGTGTGGTTCATTTTAGAAGGTGCTATAGTAGCATATAGTAGCAGCACAGCACACAGCAGCGACAGGAAACAGCAGGGAGGGTCACATCCCAGCAGTGACTTTGGGGCTGTCATCACTGTTCTCCTATTGGCTGAGGAAGACACAGCAGGTAAATAATAGGTTAAAACTAGTCCCATAATGCTGCATGCTGATTGGGGGGGGGGGTCAGTTGCCTGAGTAGACACCCCTGGGGCTGTCAACATAATCATTAGAGGGAGTTTAAGATACTAATACAAATTTAAAGTTTTATGAAATGTGCTGCATAGATGAAGGATGTTTTTTGTCTAAAGAATTCGACAATTTGATAATCCAGGAAGCTTGAATATGCCTTTAACAGTTTCACTGCTCCAAGCAGTGAAACAGACTGAGCTAACTCATCAAGCTGCACAAGCTGCTGGCATGATTGATACATGCTCCTGAGCCCCAGCGGCTGGTCTACTAGACACAAAGAGCCTCATTCAATTGCGAGTTGGCCAATTGAATAGGGCTCTATATAAGCACATAACATATTTTTTTATACAGAACTTTTTAGTTACTGAACTTCTATCCAAAATCAAGGTCTTCACTAAGTAAAAACTTTGGTCAAAAAATATGTTATGTGCTTATATAGAGCCCTCTTCAATTGGCAAAATTGCAATTGAATGAGGACCAAAGCATGTAGTGAAACTTTACAATTACATGAATAGCCATAATATAATTTACATTTTATAAATTATACACAAATCCACCAAATCAAAAAAGTTTGCATTTGCAAAACTTTATTCTGGTTGTGAACTTCCTTTTAAAGTTACACATCAAGAAAATCCAGACTTAAATTGCATTTAAGAAAAAAATATTTTTATTTTATTTAAAATGTATTTATTTTTACTTAATTTTATATGGTTCCTGGAGCATGTGTTTTCTTGGAGTCTTGCAGCAAATACAGCACAAAAAATGACAGTTCTAAACCTTTGGTCCTTTCCTGTTATGGTTACGGCACCAGTCCGCCGCTGTAGTGAGGTGACCAACCGCTAGATGGCGCTGCCGATATTTCAGTGCCATATCATAGAGTCAAGGCTTAAGAAAGCTGTAAGGGTTAGGGAGAGGGTGAGGGTTAGTTTAAGGGTTTGGCTACCATTCTAAGCTTAGAACTTCTCTAACATATCGGCAGAGCTGCAAAATATTGGCAGCGCCGTGTAGTGGTTGGTTGCCCCACTGCAGCAGCGGACCAGTGCCATAACTATAACAGGATAGATCCAAACTTTCTTCTGCAGTGGGTATCCATTGAGATTATAAATTAGATAAACAGCAAATAATCCATTAGCCTCTCAGCAATAAACTCACTGCAGGATCTATTTTTCTGGAAAATTCAAAGAACTTTGCTTGAAATGCAAACTTGTATGAGCATTTACCCAAGGTACTAATAAATAATGCATATCAGATTGTAGATAGTGGAGCTCCAAACATACTATCATGTGGATATCTTCTTAGGCACAGCAATAAAAAATCATAACTACTAAACTGTTAAGGTAGGTAAGAATGTAATCAGTTCTGCATGCTGAGTTTAAAGAGAAAGTTGCACCTAAAATTATGTTTTTTTTATATTAAAGACTACACTTAGAAAACATTAACCATGTATGTAACGATTTTGGCACTTAGCTAATTTGACAGCTATTGCTCCATGTTTGAGGAGAGGTTGGATCCACCAGTTTACTGACAGTAAGAATGATGTGATCTGATGGGGTTAACAAATTAACTTAAAAAAATACAGTTTTCCCTGGATAATGTGTGTGGATAATATAAGAAACAGGGCAATTAATGTACATGACAACAACTAGTTAACATATCTAAAGAGACACTCATGTTCCAAATTTTCCATCATCCCTTTAAAAGAGCATGGTGTGCCATATTTTTCCATTAAAAACTATTTTAAATGGCCTTTTAAACATATTAAAGAGACCATTAAGAGAACTGTTTGTTCATCTCATTGCCTTGATCTGTTAAATGAAGCCAACTAGGGTGCACATTGGGAGACTTTAGTACATTTACACTGCTCTGAATAATTATATTTTTTCTCAATACAAAACTGGATAAACATTGATACCTGGTTAAAGAGAAGCTCCGTCTTATATACATTAGCATATGAATTCCATGACCTCTCCATCATGGGCATAAATGAGATCCACCTACTCTATATTTCTTCCACTAAGTAGTACATTTCCCTACTGACTGCAACATTTTACTCTCGTGGATGAGGGATCAAATGCCAAGTTCATATTTTGTCTCATCTGAATCATGTGTCAATTGAAATACTATAGCACAGAAGTGGGCTGATATCATGGCTTACATTTAATGCTGACATTTAATCAAAAACATTTAATTACAGATATAGGGGAGTTTGAAAGGTTAGAATTAACTTTACTTAAAATGACTTGTTACCAACTTTTCTCCATTTAACAGACAAATGGGGAACCTGTAGCTTCAGGCCAGATGTAGCCCTCTGCATGATTTCATGTTGTACCCAACACATGTTTTGCCAAATAAATGCACAAATGTCTAAATAGGTGCTGCCATCATTGTTTTATTCCATAGGAAGCTTAGATTTACACCAGTGACAATTGATGTGAAGGGCCAATTGGCCAATTACTACTACATGAGAGGTCCTGTATAACAGCTGATGAGCTCATGTATACTAACATGGGTAAAGAAAGAGATGAGGAGGGAGAGAGGAAAGATAAATGGGAGTTGAGAGTGTCAACATACTCCTTAATGAGAAGCAAACTCTGAGCCCCATTCAATTCAGCGAATTTGAGATACGGTAGCCCGTAAGTGAGGCTAATTTGCTATTCAATTGGTGTCTTTTTGCAGGCTCCGATCGACTTCCAAGTTACGGCCTTGAAAAAACTTACAGCCTCCAGAAGCCTTTGATCTGTCACTTTCGCAAGGCTAAAATTGCAAATCGCTATTCAATTGCTCAATTTCCCCACTCCCGCAAATGTATTCACACCCATAAACTGCAAATTAAGAAAAAAATCCTACATGTGCTTGAGAGGACCCTCAAAGGGATTAACCACCAATTCGTAGCACTGTAAATGCAAATAAAACAGTAATCCTGCACTGTAAATAACAGGGAAAGTGATGAAAGGCATTAGAATTAATTGCACAACAGTCTCAAGCCCGCAAATCAGCAAGAAATTTGATTTATTTTTTATGTTTAATTTCGGGGTTAAATCAATGTTGGGTCTCAATGCGTTAATACATATCAGGCCACCCATATGGACAAGAACAGTCTTGGCATTCATTTTCATAATTCTTTATATTGAGGATTTGCAAGTCGGATCGCATATCGGACCCCCAAACCTAATTGAATGACGTGTAACCTCCATGTTTTACTGATGTAATTCTGACAGTCTCATTTCCTATTGGCTGATTCGAAATGGGAGGTTACGGCTTGCTTAATTGATCATGTTCCCGACCTCAACTGCTCCGAACCAGGGCATGGTTTATGGTTTTGGTTTCGGGCCCGCAACTTGCGCCCATGCGTAATTGAATAGCCTCGCAATCGGAGGGGAATGGGAGCTCGCAACACAGTCACAGACATTTGGCTGTCTGCGATTTAGTTGCGAGGCTCGAATTGAATGGAGCCCTCTGTCAGCAAACTCAAATACTTGGTAAGCTAAACAGTTTAGATTTACTTAAGATGTAGAGATGGACCAAACAATTTATTCAACTGTTATATTTGTGTTACTTTAATTTAATTAATGCATAAAATAACTAAAGTTAAGTCTTAGACATTATCAATGAATGATAGAACATGTTGGAAATCCCTGTCCCTTTAAACCTCATAGACATGATATGTGCATAATGTAAGTCTGAGCCATTGTTTGCCTCTCTTTTCAACAATTAATAACCAGTCAAATCTAGGATTCTCTATAATTGCTTAAACACAGAGCTTTTGTTTATGATTCTTGTAAAATGTTGTGATCAAAAAGTAATTTCATTTCCTCCCCAGTGAATTTACAGGTCAAAGACTTGAGAGTCACTCTGAATTACAATTCTCAAATGTCGAATGGCAGGAAATCCAACAGGACGCTTTATGAATGAGCTTCAGAGGAAATCTATTCCTCGTGCTTATAATATAAACCCTGGTTTACAAGCATGGACAATTTTGTAATTTAAATATGTTATAGTTATGTACATCGTGATCAAATCATACTGTATATTTCGAAATGTCTCTTCATATAGTTTGTTAAAAACAAGTTTGTCCATGTTGCATTATGTTAAACCAGTCTTGCTCCAAATCTTCCCATATGTCACCATCCCGTCCTTGTGTGCTCTTTTTCTGAGATGGGATCCCAACTTCACTTTAAGACTCGTGCCAGTTACCAGATGGCGTTGAAAATTGTCTGCATAGTAAAAACAGAAAGGTATTAACTGTGAAAGCTCCGTACATAAAATTTCCTGTACATTAGTCTGCATCAGCCCTCAATGTAACATTCATTACACATCAGTTTGAATGTAGTCATTAGGCAGACCTGAACATTTTCTGTCCCTTTATTTTTTCATTAATATATATACTATTTTTATGTCTATTACATTAAATCTTTAAATAAACTATACAAGAAGTAGTGTCTATTCTCTGAGCCTCCTTCAGAATTTTGTAAATTTAATTATCTACCTCTGCCCGGTTAATAAAAAATAGCATACGGTACTATCTATCAGTCTCATGATTTACCCCTTCAAACATCCCTCTTGCCAAGAATTAAGATTATATTTAAAATGGAGTATTTAAATATCATCATGATATTATACATATTTCTTTTAGCCAAATATGTTTTATATATATATATATATATATATATATATATATATATATATATTTGTGGGCACATTCTCCCAAAATGCAGTGTAATATTTGTATTTATTGAAATTCTGAGCAGGAAACCTGTTTTTTACCTTGTTTTAAACATTCAAATGTGAGCACAGATGTACTATTTATTTACCGAACTACTGTACCAGGGGGAAGCATTCTATCGCTCTTTTGCCCACCACAAATTAAATGACTGTTGTGATAAACTACCTTTTCTCAACAACAAAAAAATCTACTACACAAGCTGGGACCCGGCCCCATACTGATGAGAGGCAGTAAGCTAGAAACAGCTGTGCGTGGGTAGGATTCCTAGCTTGTGTATAATCCATCCTGAGCTTTTCTCAAAGCAGTGTAATACAGCAGGCATATGTTTAAAGGAAGCCATGTTTAAAATGGTAATGGATTACAAGAACGAAGCCTTTGTGGGCACATTTGCATGTCCCTGCCCAGAATGCAGAGGTAGTCAATTAAATTTTACTGTATGGGAAAATAGATTATATATATATATATCCATATATATATATATTTATATTTATATATATATATATATATATAAATATTTATAAATCTGTATGTAGAACTATCTCTTCTCATTATAAAAAAGTACATTCATTCTAATGATCTTTATTGAAAAAAACTTGCTCCTTTTCCATTTTGAATGTGTTGCTCTATCAATCTGTGTTAATATCTCTTTTGTTTTTGACAGAGTTTGATAAAAATGGTTTGACTAATCTAAGATTGTTGTTATATTTAAAACTAGCAATAGCATTCTGGTAAGGAATATTAAAAAACAGGGCAATCACACAGCCATTGATAAAATGTCCAGCACAGGCCTTTGATTTTCTTTGTCACCCATAGAGGGAATACAGGATCATTAAGTACGATGGGTAGCAGCAGATTCAAGGTGGTACGAAAATTAATTTCTCACTAAAGAACAAATATTTTAAATTACAGAGTAAATATTAATTATACTGATGCTTAGTACCAAAATTGTCGAACTGCTCTAGTGTATACAAATTTCAATAAACATGAGAAATACATGATGTAGAAGATTCATTGTACATTGCTGTAGCCATCAGAATGATTGAAGATGAAAACCCAAAACATTTTTGACTTTTTGTTAAGTTTTTGTGGCATATACTCTGTTTTGGCTGCAATGACTTGTTAATGTATTTGTTGGTAAAACATTAATCAGTTTTGAAAACTCAAGGCAAGCAAAATATGTTAAAGGACCACTGTAGTGCATATACAAGTACAACTGATTATTGTTTGTTGGACATTGACTGTTAAAACAGTATGCAGTTTTTCCCTCAAGCAGAGCTGCTTATCTCCACCTCCCTGTGCCTATCAGGGGGCGTGACCAGATCAGGAAGTTGGACTTTTTAAGTTGCATATTGTGGTCCTTTAACTATTTATCATTATGAATGACCCAAATGGCTACTAAAGATGTTATATGAATATATGTTCTTAAATATTAACCTGAGTATCACATTTGTATAAAAGGAAGTTTGGTTTTTAAACATAAACAAAATGGGCCATGAGGGCTACAGCAGTTGTTCCCAAACCTCTCCGCAAGGACCCCAAGATAGGTCATGATTTAGGGTTAACACTGTGTAAAGACAGGAGATAGGTCATGATTTAGGGTTAACACTGTGTAAAGACATTAAAGGTGCATTTGTTTTCAAGAAGGCCATGATGGAGACTTTGATTTGGTCATAAATATTCACACAGTGTAAATCCTATACCCTGATTTTTTGGGGGGTCGCCAAGGGAAGGTTTGGGAATCACTGGGCTACAGGATTGATTTGAAACATTTTGTAGATGTCAAATCCTAGTACTTTTGTCTCATAGGATAACTTGTGAAGCCAACACTTCACTCAATCAATTGGTCAGTGTTTTTTTTATGATCGGTGTATCATCAAACGAGCAACCTGCTGATACTCAGTAATAATATTTATTATCTTGCTTAGTTTTTTTTTTTATATTCTGGGACAAATAAAGAGGATTTACTAAGTATCACAGCAACTGTGATGTGCATTCAATGTGCTCAGTTTCCTATGGGAGAACATTAACAGAAAGTTGTAAAATAAACTAGATATTTACCATAAAAAAACAATGACTTATAGGACATATCATTGTTCCCTTGCAGAATCTTCTTTGGTCACCTACGATAAAAAACAAATATATATAAATATATATATTTATTAGTGACACAAAGCAATACTCAGAGGGGAATGTTTAAAAATTATTTGAGAGTGTATGCTTTACACCAGTTTTATAATAAACTAGTCGTTTACCCATCATAAATGATGGGATAATATATTTTTTTCCCCCACTCCCCTTCCCCTGTATTTCTTTCCCACTCTCGCTCCCCTGTGCCTCTTCCCTCCCCTTTCCCCCTCTGTCTCCTTCCTCCCCCTCTCCCTCCCCTGTGTCTCTCCCGCTCCCCTTCTATCTCCCCCTCCCTTGTGTCTCTTCCCCCCACTCTCTCCCCTCCTCCCCTGTATCTCTCCCCCATGTCTCTTCCCCCCTCTCCAATGTGTCTCCCCCGTGTCTCTGCCCCCCCTGTGTCTCTACCCTCTCCTCCCTCCCCTGTGTCTCTTCCCCCCTCTCCTGTGTCTCTCCCCCTCCTCTATGTTTCTTCCCCCACTCTCTCCCCTGTATCTTTTACCCCCTCCCCTGTATCTCTTTCACCCATGTCTCCCCGTCCTCTCCAGTGTGTCCCCCTGTGTCTTTGCCCCCTATCCTGTGCCTCTTCACCCCTTTTGCCTCCCCTGTGTCTCTTTCCTCCATATCTCTTTCCCCCATGTCCCATGTGTCTCCCCTTGTATTTCTGCCCCCTCCCCTGTGTCTCTCTACCTCTCCCCTGTGTCTCTTTGACCTCCTCTCATGTGTCTCTTTGCCCTCCCTCCCCTGTGTCTTTCCCCTTCCTCCCCTGTGTCTTTTCCCTTCCCCTGTGTCTCTTCTCCTCTTCCCTCCACTTGCCACGCACAGCAACTTACGCGTGTACCCTCCTTCAGGAGGGTTACACACTTACACTCATTATATTATAGATGGTGTTTTTACTCAACTATACTACATTTCACTTGCTGTTTTCTGTTTCCTTTTACAAAAACAAATACAGTAGACTCTCAGTAATCCGGCACTCATGGAGATTGGTAAATGTAGTTTCTGGTTGCTTGAGAGGTACATATAAAAGAGGCCTAGATTAGCTGCACATAGGATGCACTGCTAAGTATATTTGTCAGTGAGGGCTGTTCTAGCAGCAGCAGCTTTAACTCCTCACTTAGACACGGGTATGTTGGGCTGGAGAGTGTGGTGCTGAACCTGGGGAATATAACGCCAACAATACACCGGCTCAGTCACTCATGCCTGTCTGCCTCCAGGTAAAACTGAGTTGCAGAGACGTACAGTGTATGCAATATAGGTGCCTGTAAGTATTTTGTGGCATGAAAATATGGCTCCTGGCATTTGTTGAGCCATGTAACATTTAATTTTTATTTAAAGTACAGTATTCAGTTTTTTTTTCTGGTTGTTTGACAGTTCTGGTTGCCTGAGTTCTGGTTAACTGAGAGTCTACTGTATTACTTTAACAATCGGGTTGAAGAAGGAATATGTATTGTCATAAATCAGCAACATATTCATAGAGAAATATAGAAGTTAATAAATTAAAGGTTGAGTGTGTTCAAGTTCATCATTATTATTATTAGACTAGTGAATTGCCCGTCAAAAAATGATGGCAATAAAATTGTAAGCCAGGCAATGCTGTTTGCCACACAATGTGAGGCTTTTGCTTCCCTGGGCACCTTCGGCACTCATCACGAGCCCCGCGATGAGCGCCTTTGGCGCTCATTCCGTGGCTTGCAATGAGCGTCTTCAGCGCTCATTACGAACCTTTCCTCCCGCCTACTGTTTGGACCCCTCATTGCAGGGTTCATAAACTTGCAAGTTTTGTGCTCGGGACTGCCCAGTGTCTCTTTCCAGCATCTCCCCCCTGTCCCTTCCCTGTGTGTTTCTCCTCTATGTGTCTGCTGAATGTTTGTGTGGAGCGCACTGACTGGTATTTGTTTTATTTTCAAAGTCACTCGTGCCTGTTACTGTGTTTACTGTGTTACTGTCTTTGAAATCATGTATTTTCTAAGTCCTGAGTGCCTGGCTTTGCTCAGCCTCGTTTTCATCCAGTTTAATTTTTTTTTACATTTTTCGTCCACCATTTTTTTCTCGCTTAGCCGATTTTCGAGTGACGAAACACGGCAAATAAGGCTCAAAATCTCTTGCAACCTCACTCCCAGGCTTCCTGGCTCCCCCCTGTGCTGTGTGTGCTTTAATTTGTTTTTTATAATTTTTCTTGTTTTTCGTCTATTTCGATTTCCGCGGTTCGGCCGTTAACTTCTTATTTTTCTGAGGTCGGATTTTTTTTGCCCTCGAGATTCCGAAGTCGGATTCTTTTTTCTAAGTCCCGCGTTTCTCAACTGCTTGCAGCCTAAGTCCCGCATGTCTCAACTGCTTGCCTCGCTTTGCGAGGCTCGCAGGAGCGCCTTTGGTGCTCATTTCAGCCTAAGACCCATGTGCTTCAATGCCTCAACTTCTTGCCTCGCTTTGCGAGGCTGACATGGCAATGAGTGCCTTTAACTTCAATGCCTCAACGGCTCGCCTCGCGAGGCTCGCAGTTGCATGACGACAAATCACAGTTTGACAACTATTATATGTGATATAGAAATGTGCTGTAAGGCAACACGCAATTTAGTGCAACAGAGTTGAGGTCCCTAGAGCTTACAATCTAGAAGAAAGTTACTATAATTTTTTGACAGTGTTACTTTAACAGTCTCAAAAAACAGAAAAGATTCAATACTGAAATTATATTCAGCATCAAGTTTGGAAATAAAATATAAAAAATATATAAAATCAAAAAATATTTTGATGGTGGTGATGAATATTCTGATTTGCAAACGTTAACACTAGTGAAAGCCTTGTGGATATTGCCTTTAAAATGGTTAGTGGGGAAGGTATCAATGTGTTAATTTGAACTGGAAATACTTTTTTTATTACAGTAATCTAAAGAGAATATTTACAATACTGGAACATTAACTAAAATGCTTACAAAAAAAAAAATAACTTACTTTTAAGTTGTCTTACGGTCTTATGGTTCCTCTGCTTTAACCTCTCCTAGCAACTATTCCTTGCCTCCCTAATCACATTATTTGTTCAGTTAATCACAAGTGAGAGAGTTACCCATGATGGTGAAAGACAGTGTTAGAATAACAATCATCCTGGGATGCTTTTTCCAGACTGCCTTAATTTGCTGATTAGCAGGCCAAGAAATTATGAAGGAAGAGAAAGTAGGGGAGCTGTGACATTGAATAAGACATCTGTAAAAGTTATCGCTCTTTTTATTTTTTTTTAAATAAATAGAATGACCCTTCTATTTTTTTTTCATCTTTGGAAAGAAGAAAATCCTACAAAGTATTCTTTTAATTAATGAAGACATATAAAATATATCATTTGTACACCTTCCATATTGCCATTTAAAGCTTTTGGTAAATGATAAATGTGAATCATTTGGAGAAAAAAAATGAAGTCAAAATCTTGTTTTAAAAGGGCACTCTTAATGACGCAGCAGCTTGTCTTTCAGTTCTCTCCTGTGTGATTTCTCATACACACCATTAAAAGCCATTAGTATCTGCAGATAAAGTGCAGACACTCTAAATGTCCGGGCTGGCTGCCAATAAGCCACAGCTCATTCATCACCGTGAAAAGAAGAATATGATTTACATTAGGATAATTTACACTCGGTGTAAGACCCTGCATTATATAGTCAGTATGAATATTGACCACCCTAGCACTCAATGTGAAGACTCAAAGATCTGCTTTCTTTCTCTCCTGGCTTCCATCAGTATAAATATCAATGCATGAACCACTGACATCTGATGGAGAAATTCTTGTAAACGTCAGCATTGTTTTATTCCAAACTTTAAACATTAAGTTACCTAAGAAATATGACTGCACCTGCTACTAATTAAAGGACCACTGTGTGATGTAAAAAATATGTGTTTGAAAAATTAGCATCTGACAAAAACCATAGAGCCCCATGTAAATCAGGTGCTCTAAATTAGGTGAATGCAGTAAAAAGTCTGCGGGAGCGTTTTTCCCCTAACTTCTACACTAATGGAAATATTTCACTCCCCCAAATTACAGCACTCAGCTAAGATCCATTAATCTTGCTATTTTGCCGCATCAGATATCTTTGCATGGAACAGCCAGACCAAGCTTTACGGATGAGACGGCCCTAGAAGCCAATAGGAAATGTAACCGTCATAAATCTTATATTGAGGGGGAAGTGCAGTTACAGCTAAACTAAGCTGCTGCAAGGAAACAGAAATATATATATATATAAAGTAATTGGTTTTTATTTATTATTATATTTTGATCTTAAAAATATGTAACACTTGTATATATAGGTTAAATAAATAAAAATGTTTTTATTTTGTGTTAAAATATGATATATTTATAGACAAGCATTAGAGTGTTTGTTCATAGGCAATGTGGTTTTGTGACGAGTATTAACCCCTTTAGTACTGGGTTGTTTTATTACCCTGGATTACCCTAGATTCATAAAACGGGCTTAATACCAACATAACATATTTTTAATTACACATATGTTGACAGCGAATTGTTAAGTGTCAAATAATGTTGAAATATTATAATTTTGTAGTGTTTTTGTGCTATACTGTCTCTTTAAATGCTTCTGTTTTTTTTTTTCAATGACAGCACTGCCCTGATTTGCTAGTAATCCAAAAATCTTATTAGCATAGGGTTTGGGTGTCAGAGAGTAACTCGTAATTTATTGTCAGCGCCTTGCTTTTCATCTGTGTCATGAAGTTCACTCGGAGCAGTGACCCGTAGCAGTTCCTTTGCAATGTTTTAGGGGAGGGGGATCAACATAGCTAAGGAGGGTTTGCTCATTAGTTAGGGCACGCTTTTTCTAGGATTAGCATGAGGCCCATACTTAGGCAGGAAATGTCTTAAAGCTAGCCTTTAATTAGAAAAAAAATGGTTCCTCTGTTGGACCCTGGAGTCATCCATGGTACTTTCATGAAGGTTGTATGCATGAGAGGGAGATTTTCTGCAGGAGCAGGCCTTGCAGCTATCTTTAAGCTGCCTGCTTCTGAGCATGTGTAGGGGAAGGTGGTATTTGTCATATGTAAAAACTCACACCCCTTTTTCTCCTCTGCCAATGCTACAAAAAGAACTTGACCACAAGATCCAAGCTATTAGGATGTGGTAAGAATTTTCCAAAAATGTTTCTATGTCATCGGCATACACAGTTGCTAATGTCAATCATATGTCACAAACGTGATTTTTTTTCCTAAAATGCAGTGGGTCCCTTAAGGAATGTTGAGTGCAGTGTGTAGTATTCATTTAAAAGATTACAATTGCAATTTCTTTCCACTACAAATGAATTTCAGTCTAGTTTGAATGACTGCAGACTGCATTTGCAACAAGTTAAGACTTCCTTCTGACAATCTCTTATTAGGCTGTGTAAGGGCAAAGCTCGGGAGCGCTGTGGAAAATTAGCTGTCTAGACCAGGGGTCTCCAAACTCGGTCCTGGAGAGCCGCACCCAGTCCTGGATTTGAAGATTTCCTTTCTGAGCACAGGTGAGTCAATCTGCTTGCAGCAAAGATATCCACAAATCCAGGCCTGGGTGTGGCCCACCAGGATCAAATTTGGAGACCCCTGGTCTAGACCATGGGTTGGCAAGTTTCTCCTGGAGGGCTGCACCCAGGCCAGGATTTGAGGATAGTCTCTCTGTGTACAGGAGACACCATAGCTTCTTCAGTCATCCTGATTAACTCACCTGTACACAGAAAGGACATGTTTAAATTCAGGCCTGTGTGCACCCCTCCAGAACAGAACCTGGCCACCTCTACTCTAGACAGATAGGTTCCAGATCATTTGCCAAAATGAAAATTGCTATAGAGTTTTAACCTTTGCAGGACTTGCTTTTCATGCAAGCAAAATAAACAAGACTTGAGTAATGTTTAAAACCTGCTATACTAGCCAAATATTTAAGATACATTGCATATTCCTTTAAGGTCATTGAGTTATTTTTTGGATACGTTTATTTCCATATTTAGTTGCAGTTATAGTCAGGTACATGACTTGGGGCAAAATAGTGATATATGTGCAAAGTTGAATATTATCAGAATGAATCAGCGGGGCTTATTCTCATGCATAAAAAAATTATTAAGCAAGTATTTAAAAAATTTGTAAAACCAGACACAATGAATATAGAATAAATCATATATAATTGTCTATTTCTTTTCACCAGCTCATTAGCAATTAAAAAGTTGTATTTAAAAAGAAATAAAAGCCCCTGCAAATGTTTCATTTGTCAACTGGAAATAAATGTAACAACTTTTATGCTTTTACAAACATTTTTGAGTTGCTATATATATATATATATATATATATATATATATATATATTTATACACATATGTTTTCATGGGATAAAATAAGATAGGGATGGCTAAAGGACCACTTTTACACCCTAAAAACATGAACTATATGTTCTAATTATGAATAAGCATGAATAAAATGCATATTCAATTATTTAAAAAGCGACAAAATGTAACATCAAACATACTTTCAAAGTTTAGCCTTGGCTAATGCTGGTATCCATCTGCTATAAGGTCAATGAGGAGATAATGGATTTGTTTTAAATTATCAGACACACAGTGTACCACCACAATGGCTCATACATGTTTTATTAAAGAGGATTTGCTTGGCAGAGGGAATTTCATAGTAATTGAGGTTGAAAAAGACTTTCAGTTCATCAAGTTCAAACTTTTTAGATCTCCTCTCAACTTTGTAATATGCGGATTAATTGTTAATTTGTTCACTAATTGTTAATTGACCCAGAATAGGGCTAACAGAAAGCCCATTGAAATATTGCCCAGTAGTCTCAAAAAGAGGAAAATAAATAAAATTCCTTCCTGACCCAGATACTGGCAATCAGATCCCTCGCTGAATCAATACTCCTTCTCTAGATATACAGGATAACCCTGAATGACCTGTTTATTTTAAATATATCAACCCCCTTTTTTAAAGTTATCTATTCACTGTCACAACCTCCTTTGGTAGATAATTCCACAGATTAACCACCCTTACTGTGATGAACCCTTTACTTTCTTTAAGGAAGAATCTTTATGCTTCTAATCTCAAAGGATGTCCTCTTCTCAGTTTAAAACCTCTTGGCACAACAAGTTCACTTGACAAAGCCTTGTTGCCCCTGAATATATTTATATAAGGCATTCATATCCCCTCTAGAGATATGGTTAGTATTTCTTCATAACTTAGCCCCTTCATTGCCCTTATTAGTTTTATAGCCCTTCTCTGTACTATTTCCAGCTCTAAAATGGCCTTTTTATGAAGTGGTGCCCAAAACTGTCCTCCATATTCCAAATTAGGGTGTACTAGATATTTATATAGTGGGAGAATTATATTTGCTTCCCTGGCTTCTATACCCTTCTTAATACATGCTAATATTTTACTTGTCTTTGCAGATACTGCTTGGCATTGAGCACTTTTACCTGTTATTGTTTATTCTTATTCTCTAGCTGATCTTCAAATTCTTTAAACCTGTTTCTCAGCCAATACTTCCACAGTCACCTTAACAACCTTATTAGGGAGGAAACAAACACCTAACTAGAGGCTGACACTTGTATGTTTGAAAAATGTATTTAATATTAAGTATTGATATTCTAAATTATTAAATAGGAATTGTATTAATGATCAGTGGCTAATTAAAATAACTAGCTCCTCTTGTTAGGACATTACATTGGTGAGCAGAAGGTTACTCATTTTTTAACAGTCTATATATATATATATATATATATATATATATATATATATATATATATATACACAGTAGGTACAAATGTGATTTTATATTTCCATAAACTGACTGGCACAGAAGCAAACGCCAAACTCTCTTCAATTTTCTACTCACACATAATAATCTTTTTTTTTTTCATCCGGTATTCTGTCTAACAATAGTATGCAGTTTGAAATATATAGAAATCATTTAAAAAAAATGACAGCTGTATGCAAAGGCATAACAAAAATATACAACATAAATGCAGAAAGTTAAATTACCTGTTTTATCACTTTGTTTTCTGCTACATAAGCTTTTCCTGTATTTTGTCCACCGCCTTTAATTTCAAGAATATCAATCCTTTCTCTTTGTTCCACAGATTGCTCAGGAGCACTGCTTCTCCTATCTTTGTTTTTTGGCTTGTTGTTCTCCAGTCTCTTTAGTGCATGGTTCTCTACGCTCTTTACATTAGAATCTTTTTGTATCTCTAGTTTCGCCAAGCCAATTTCTTCTGGTCCATTTAGCGGCAAACCCACTTTCCCATGTTCATGGACTCCTTCCTTTCCCAGACCATTTTGGGGCTTGGTCCCTTGTGAGTCCTCTTTGTCAGATGACAGTGGGTCACTGCTGATATTTGTATCATCCTGAGAGCCTTGAAGACTTGACTTCTTCCCAATGTGAGTAACTCGAAACCTAGGATTTCAGAGGATTGCAATACATAATGCAGTCAAAACATGCCTAAAATACTCAAATGCTAAGACTTAATAATATTTATTTTGAACATATTTTTAAGAAGTTCTGACCGTCCACTCACACTGCACAAATTCCAAAAGTGGAAATCTCAAGAGCAAAACAATATTTACATGCAATTAATTTTTAATATAAAACCAAACATGTTTTGCACATGTTAATTTATTTTCCACATTCCTATCAATCTGAAGGCTCCTAACTATCATGCATTTAAGTAGCCATATTAGCAGTACAACATTACACGTTAAGTTTTATATTGCTACTTGTTATCCTGTAGCACAGGAATATCAAGACAGCATTTTTTCAGACACCCTGCTCTGATGTAAAAAAACTGCAGAAAGGAGGTATTTTTTTGTAATATCCAAAATTGTCTCTTATAAAGATATGGTGAAAAAAGAGTTTCACGTCAATTTTAGAACCATATACTACAAAAAAAAATCCATAAAATATTAAGCACAACAAAAAAAAAACTGATCGCCTGTTTCTCTTGTGCAGAGGAAAATTTTTTGCATTTCTGGGATGGGCTGTCCTGGACTAATGAATATTTCTATTCTTTAACATATTCTACTAAAAGTTTTCAACAGTTTTCGTCTTTACACAAATGACCTTTAAGTTCCTTTAAGGTCTCCTAAACAGTTACCTTTAAGGTCTCCCAAACAGTTATCACATATAACAGTTTTCAAAGTGTGTAACGCTCCACACATGAGCACTATGAAAAATATTAAGCAATACGCAGTGCACAGCGTTAGCCACATGCGCGCATTGCCCATGGACAAGCGCAAATGGGCATGCGCAGTGAGTGGCGATAGCCACGCATGCTCGCTGCATGCCAATGCACAGCTTTAGCCATTCATGCGCAGTTTGCGCTGGGGACAATAACAGGGGAGGGAGGAGGGAGGGAGACACGGGGAGGGGGAGACACAGGGGAGGGAGTGAGGGGAAAGAGACACAGGGAAAGGAGGAGGGGGGAAAGAGACGCAGGGTAGGTGGAGAAAAAGACACAGGGGAGGGGGGAAAGAGACACAGGGGAGGGGGGAAGAGACACAGGGGAGGGGGGAAGAGACACAAGGGAGGGGGGAAAGAGACACTGGAGGGGGGAAGAGACACAGGGGAGGGATTGGGGGGAAAAGACACAGGGGAGGGAAAGGGGGGAAAGAGACACAGGGGAGGGAGGAGGGGGGAGACACAGGGGAGTGGGAGAAAGAGGCACGGGGAGAGACACGGGAGGGAGGGGGAGAGACACAGGGGAGGGGGGTGGAAGAGACACAATATATATTATCTAGTCATTTTTGACAGGCAAGTTACTAGTAGTGTAATAAATATGTCAACCCCTGCTCATTGTGCCTAGGGGGATCAGTTGCACCTCCCAAAAACAAAATCTTTTAAGCTGAAATGTATTTCTGCTGTTTTATTTGTGAAGATGAGAAATGTCAAGTATTTCAGGACTGTCCATATGGGTGGAGCCATATGTGAGTGATATGCTACAAAATATTTTCTCATGGAAATGTGAGCTACAATTAAATTAAATTAAAATTTTGTAGGGCCCATTATTGCATGCTATCTTTTCTCAGGTGTGCATCTCTCATATTCAATACATGTAAGAATCGAAACATATAATTTTCTACAGTCATAACACAACAAAAGATATCAGAAGTAAAGCACGCAATGAAACTACATCTATGAGAGCTAATCAACTCAGAATTATGATTAACAGTCCAAACTGAGTTATACTTTCTACTAAATTATATTAGAAAATCTGATCCTACTATAAGTCATTTTTTAAAACATCAAATTACAGTAGGGGCTCAAAGAAAAATAGTTCTGATGCATCTGAATGATAACATTATCAGCTACAAAAAGCTGTTTTCTTTAAGATACCTAGGAGGGAATAGAAGCGTTAGACTTGTAACAAAATGTCAAAGACCTAATTATAACTTACTAAAGTATCAAAGCATTGACTGATAATATTTAATGGACCACTTTACTGGTATTATAATGGAGCTTCTGAACAATTGTTAGGTATGGCTTGATAAGAAAAAAAACTTTATTCATTTTTACTGTGCATTAAAACATTTACATATTATTTTTCAATGACCCACCAGGTTGTATAAACTCCACCTACTCAATGAAGTATTGTGAGCTGGAATGGACCCGAGCAGAGGAAGTGCCAAACTAAAAACCGCTCTCTGAAACACACTTTAATAGCAGGGAGCAGTATAACCTGAGCTGATAGTCGTAGACAAATATACTTTCTAATCACAATCATACCGCAGTTGTGATTTGCTAATTCAGAAAGCACCCCCCCAGGTGGATCAACTCCACACACAATACTTCATTCAGAGGATGGAGAGATCTGGAGCTAATACAGCCTTGGGGCATGACTTAACTGTTCAAGTGCACTGTAAATCTGTAATAAAGGTTTTCCTTATCAAGCCCAGCCTAACTATTCTTTATTTAGAGAGACCACTACAATTAAGCAGTGGTATTCAACAGGCGGACTTCTAGACTTTGGCTTCTGCATCTTATTTACTATTTATCACTCCTGACACTCCCAAATATTTTAATAAATTATCATTCAATCTCAGTTCTTTGTCTGCCTCAATTAAAATAGGTACTCTTCCTTCCTGTACCATTGTCAATACATTTTTAATGCCTAATCATAATAATAGATAGATTCAGGACTTTGGCTTCCGTTTCACAAATACAATTAGACCTTGAAGATATTTGTGAAAAATAATTAACTACCCCTGATTTAAAGGACTTGAATCATGCATGTGAATGAACAGATTTAAGATTACAGAAACATTTATTTGTGAAAAGATTATGTTTACTGTCAATAATTTGCACTGAAATGATTTAGGGATTTGTACTTAGTAACTCCAATGTAATATTATGTAATGTATTTAATGGCCTTCAAATAATTTTATGTAAATTTAGAAGCGAAAATACCACATCCATTGTTCAAAGATTCTTAGAAAGCTCTTTTTTCATTCCTCAAAAGAAAGAAGTGCCACTGAATTTATTTTTCCAACAATGAGTTGAGTATTTGAAGTATTAGTTTGATCAATGGCCACAGAAGAAGAGGACTCCACCCATGCAGATTTTCAGTGTCCGTTACACTCTTGCTACTTTACCTGTTATAATGTATGCTTTAGTAAATAAAATGGTTTAAAATATTTAATATATATATATATATGAACACTGTCTACTTGCTGTCTATAATCATAAAAATGTATTCTATTGGAAAGCAAGCAAATACATTAAATCTACAAAATTATACTGAATGCCATGATTACCCAATACTTTATAGCTAAGATAAACTCCTAGGTTCCCCCACTTTTGTAGAGGCTGCAAAGTGCTAGACTGGAAATGTTCTATGATTGGGAAATGATATTGCAGAAGCTGAGAAGAACTTTGTAGCTCTAGGTGAAACCAAGCAGAATCTAGTAAGAATCTGGCAAAAGTTCCTTTTACAGACATAACCTAAAGTACCTTCCAACAGAGAAAACTGTGACCTCTCCAGGGTGTGGCTTCCCCCTGCTATCCTTCGAACGACCCATTCGGTGTAAGAGACTTCTCTTTTTACGAATACAGTGCATGCATGGCGCATGCGCAGATCCAAGGTGCACTGTGTGGTGGTGAGGAGGACCAGCATCTTGGCTCTCACGGTGTGGACACAGACTGGCATAGAAGAACATAGGAAGAAAATATATGAATTCTGTAAATTGACCAACCAAATAAAATCCCTTTGTCTGCTCATCTTTCCACTTGACTTGTAGTAGCTTTATATAAGATAATGCGTCTCCATTTATTGTCTTCAAAGCTGTGTGTACTTTGAGGATAGTTGTAAAGTGTATAAAGAGGCACTGTAAGCATCTATTTATTCAGTTTAATAGTAAGTTTTTATAGGCAGCAGGAAAATAGTGCAAAACAACATACATAATTTAAAAAAGCAAACAGAATTGTATAAAATGTACTCGGAAAATAAATGGAGGAGTGTCTCATTCCTCCCATTCACCATTGAACGAGTTTGATTTTGTAGATTATATCCATTGGGTCCTGCCCTATTGTCATTTTATGTCATTTGGCGTGGAAGGAGTAAGATACTTCTCTCACATGTCTTTTAGACCATATTTAAAATAATACTTTTATTAAATCTATTTTGCATTTTTTAAATATTTATGTTGTTAACCTGTGGCTTCTAAGTAATTACTATTATGTTGGCTCTTTAAATAACAAATTAACATTTAAAGGGACAGTACAATCCCACATTTTCTGTTATGCATTTAAGAACATTATTTAAGCACCAGAAATACATTTCCTTCAATGATAAACAAGTCCTCCAATCTTCAAGGACTACTGTGTTTAGAAAAAAACTTCACATGTTTGTGAAGTATGAAACAAACAGTTTTATAATCGATGAATATAAAATAATTAGAGAACATTTTAATTTATATTTTATGTATATATTTTTTTCATCATGGAGTGATCATTTAATTTTGAGCAACAGAACCACAACAGTGACCCAACCTCCAACAATTTCATTTCTACAGAGACTCAGAATGTATTTCCAATTCCTTTTCTCAGTTGGAAGCATCTTGTATGCTGTGATACATTTTGGGTATGCAGTGCATTGCTGCCAATCCTGGTGAAGAATCGCCGACAGTTTTGAGAATGAAGTCAGGTAGAGCCAACAGTCCAGGATTTAAATGTCTCTCCATATTCAGTTTATCTCTGCTTTGACAGACCCAAGTTTATCAGTTTCATTCTAATGATCCCCCCTGAGTTGATGCTGAGTGACACTGAACTCCTGCCAGCCCTCGAGTAATTGTTTTATAGTTTTAAGCAAAATATTCCCAGACATGGGGATGGAGGGAAGAGGAATCCTTTATCAAGATAATTGGATGAGACTCAAATTGACATCACAACCCTTCCACCTATGTGACCAAGAAGCAGACTCCTTGCTTCAGGAAATGCAACTATACATCTCTGCTTTCATATATATAACTTCCCAAGGTCTAGAAGAGGCATCAAAATATTTTTTTAATTAAAAAAACTTTTTTTTTGCTTAATCATCTTAACATTTTCAAACAAATATTGTTTTTTTCATAGTGCAGTAGTGCTTTAAGGACTTGACTTAATAAGGCTTTATTTAATTAATACTTTTACAAAGCACAAAAAAACATAAATGCAGCCTTTACTTTTAACTATTGTATTCTATTTTGGTTTGATGAAGACACATATTGTAGGTGCAGCATTTATGTTAGGTCCTTACCTAATTTTACGAGAATTGACAAATTAATTTCAACAACCCAATTCCACTTTAAAACAAATCTGGAATTGCACATAAATAACTTTCATAGTAAAGTAACTAGAACAATCATATCATTACTTACATTTGGTTGCTTAAAAATATTTGATTAACACATGTAATGAAATTGTGCTCACCTGGGGACAGTGGGCACCTCTCCTTCGGTATCTCCCAACATCTGCTTAAGAGCTTCTGCATTTGCTAAAATTCAGAGGAGAATAAAGTGTCACTAGGACCATCAGTTATGAGAACAACATAACTTATTAGAATACAGTTGTTTCAAAAACACCAACCTTCATTCTGGATAATACACTTCACTATACGCTCTACGGTGTCTTCATTAGATAATTCATCTGTATCTGTGTGTGGGAGACAATTTTAATAATCAACAGAGCTGGTATGTAAAAAATACAATTGACATAACTGAACATATAGCTTAAAGGACCATTGTTTATGTAAATGTCATATGTTTCTGAAGTATGTAGCAAACTAACAGTATTAATAGCTTTGTAAGCATAATATATTTTTTAGAGAAAATCTTTAATTGTGCTTGTTGGATTCCATGTTTTTGTCTTCCATGCTTCCTGCTGACTTGGAGCCATGAGGAGGTTTGATGTACGTATATACTCGAGTATAAGCCAAGTTTTTAAGCCCTTTTTTTAATGCTGAAAAAGCCCCTCTCGGCTTATACTCGAGTCACCCTGCTTCCTGCTCCTGCTGCTCTCTCCCTCTTTCCCTGTGTCTCTTTCCCTCCCTCTCCCTTGTGTCTCTTTCCCTCCCTTATCATCCTCCTCATACTACCTCCTCATCACCTTCCCCCTCTCCAATTACCCCATCCCCTCCCTTTCCCCTCTCTTACCTTCCATCAGCTGCTCCTCTGTTCATTTTTGAGCTTTGTCGGGACCCGGCATATGCTAATGATGTGACGTCACATGCGCGTCACGTCATTAACATATGCCGGGTCCTGACACAGCCGGAAGATGCACAGAGGAGCAGCTTATGGAAGGTAAGAAAGGGGAAAGGGAGGGGGGGGGGGGGTAATTGGAAAGGGGGAAAGGGATGAGGAGGGAGGATGATAAGAGAGGGGGAGGGGAAAAGACAAGAGGGAGAGGGGGGAAGAGACACAGGAAAGGGAGAGGGGGGACACAAGAAAGGGGCACAGAGGGCACACAAGAGGGGGGACAGAGGGCACAAGATTGACACAGGGGGCAGCACATTTCCCACCCTCGGCTTATACTCGAGTCACTAAGTTTTCCCAGTATTTTGTGGTAAAATAGGTGCCTCGGCTTATACTCGGTCGGCTTATACTCGAGTATATACAGTACTTATTTTACTATCTATCAGAAGGGGGGTGGAGGGAGAATTGTGGAGTCGATGATTGATTCCAGATTTGACATCTTCTCCTTCCCCAAGTTATGCTTAATAAAAGACATTCACTAGTTAAGTTCCAAGCCCTACTTGCCCTGCTTTGCATGACCTCATATTGCATTGAAAAGGAAGTAATGTCATGGTAGCCTCTATGCGCTAGCAAAAAGTGCTCTAATGCGAAAATGACAGAACACATTTATGTATAACTGTTATTGCTCCAGGTCTGTGCTTTTAGTTGACTGAGATGCAAATAATACACAACAATTAATCACATTGACAGAATAAACTGACAGCTCTCATTTAATTGTCCGAAAAAATAACTTAAGTCACAAGTCACTCTTGTTCAAGCTCAGTGAATCAATCTTCATTGTTGGTTAAGAATATCCCCAAATAAGCCTGACAAAAGAGTCATATAGTGATCTATACTGAGTCATCTCTTTCTCTAAATCCATACGTACCAGAACCTCATTTTAAATGTTTCATGACATTATTACACGCCACAGTATTATCCATGGGCCTTATTCAATTGAGCAATTGGTGGTTACTGGAGCCCGTAATGTAGCCGGTAAAACTGATTTGCTATTCAATTGGCATCTTTTAGCTACCCTCAAACGATCTGCGGGTTAAAGGCTGAAAATCCCTACAGTTGTCAAAATCGTAACTCCGACCCAGCTAAGCCTTTGATCTTTCAAGCCCTGTAACTGTTACAATCGCAAATCGCTATTCAATTGCTGCAATTCCTCAATACCACAAATGTTTTCACACCAGTAAATGGCAAATATAGAAGAAAATCCTACGAGTACCAAATAAGCAGGTTAAACAACTGTTCGTAATACTGTAAAAGCAAATACAAATTCAATACTGCACATTAAAAGACGGGGAAAGCGATGAAAGACAAAATTAATTGCACAACAGTCTCAAACTCGCAAATCTGCAATCGTTTTTTTTCTCCACGTTTCATTTCCATGTTATATCAATCTCAGAATCAAGGAGTTAATACATATCAGGCCACCCACATGGACTAGAACATTTCCTTCATTCATTTTAATTATTTTGTACATTGCCGGATTGCAAGTCCAATCGCATATCGGACTTCTAAAAGCTAATTGATTGACATCCATGTTTTAATGATGTCATGATGACTGACTCATTTACTGTTTCTAAATCGGTAGAAACTGCCTTTTCCTAATTGATCATGATCATGCTCTGAAATGCTACTTGCATGGTTTACGGTTTAGGCTTTTGTGCATGGTAGTTGCGGGCATTTTTTATTAAATTGCTCTATAACTGTTGCAAATTTCAAGCCTGCAGACTTACGGCCGTTATGGAGGCAACTGCGGGCTTGCAATTGAATAAGGCCCCATGGGCCCCATTCAGTTATGATTTGGCCAATTGAAAAGGGCTCTATATAAGCACAGACCAAATATTTTTTACAGAAGTTTTGAGTTAGTTACCTTGCTTTTGGATAGAAGTTCACTAACTAAAAACTTCTGTAAAAAAATATGCTCTGTGCTTATGTAGAGCCCTATTCAAGAGGCCCCATGTGTTGTAATTGAAACATGAAGGTTTACATAATAATGAATGCTATAAATCAGGGTACACATAAGGGGTGTGGTGGCTCTAAGTGATTGGTTATAAAATACAAATCACAAGGGGTGCTCACTGGGATAAATAGGACAAGTATAATAAATATATTGAAGATAATAGAAAATATCCCTTTAAGTGGGGCACACCCTGACCCAATCTCTCTAAAAAGAGTGCATATGAAATTAAAAGTTAACCTTTATTGACATAGTAAAATAATAATAATAAAAACTTAAAACACAGACACTGAACATAAAGTTTATCAGAGTATATATTGGCACAACCTATAGGTTTAAATATTGCTTAAAAAAGGGTATGGATCCTGTCACTTCACCAATTAATCAATTGGTGCCTCTAAAAAGTGCTTAGTGCTATGAGGAATAAGTCCTCAAAATATTAATAAAGTGCTAGCGAATAAGTATATAATGCATGAAGGATGGATGCTCGATAATTAATTAGTAAAGTGCTTGTAACAGTGTCTTCTAACTAGTCCTAAATTGGAGTTTACTACAGGATTCCTATTGTCCTCCATATTTGTTGGAAATAAGGTTGTATGAGCTTAAAATAAAAGACTCATAAGAGTGATCGTTATTTGACACCTGCGTTCCTCTACTCATTGTATTATATCTTGCCCATAGCTTAGATCTCACTTTTTTAAACTAAAACAGTATAAAGTTA
The DNA here is from genome assembly GCA_027410445.1 of Discoglossus pictus. Taxonomy (NCBI): domain Eukaryota; kingdom Metazoa; phylum Chordata; class Amphibia; order Anura; family Alytidae; genus Discoglossus; species Discoglossus pictus. Next base: position 53,961,425 of record CM050167.1, read on the forward strand.
GGGGTTGTAGATAGGAGAGGACACTAGCTATCACTAGACACCCGTGGCTTTAGTTAGACACCATTCAACAACATCACTAACACTGGTCAAGTATACAGCGTCACACCCGACGCACGTTTCTCCCTGTCATCAGGGATCGTGCCCCGGTGTATCACGGAGCTATTTAAAGATTCTCGTCACTATGGCATTGTGGTTTGCATAAAAAAAAACATGATATGCTTATGAATTAAAAAATTATACTCATTACTCAAGTTGAAATCATGCTCAAGTTTAGTGGGTGTGTGTCATATTATGGTTAATTGTGGTTAATCCGTGGAATTATCTACCAAGGGAAGTGATGACAGAATAATTAATTAACTAAGTTTCACAATGTTTATAATAGCAGTTCCATGAATCACATAAATAAACTTCATGGACCATCATATCAAAAGAGTTCCTGAGAATGTGTGAAAAGAATGTTCTTGTAACTGAAATGAAGTTGCCACTGTCTCTGTAAGACTTTTTTTTGTGGGATTTCCCCTATTTCGGGCAGGATACTAAATTATAAAAGGTCTTTATTTTTGGCTTTAGGAAGGAAGCAATGGGGATACCTATAGACATTTGTTATTTCTCGATAGAATAATTAAGGTTATTGTGCTCTCTCCCTATACTGACTGAAATATAATAATTCATGTTTTTAACTCTTGGAATACTGTTTCGGATACTTTTTTTTTGTAGAAGAGATAATAACTAAGGATTTTCTGTATTTTTGTTGTGATAGCCAAAGGACCTTTTTGTCCTTCTTCCCTCTATTTGTGCCATTTATTTATAAGGCATATTTCCTGTGTGTTTTAAACTCTTTATTTTGTATCTCTTTTAATTTGTAATCACTTTTGATATTTAATTGCATTGTATTGATTTTCTTCTCATATGTTTTTGTAATAATTATTTGATTTTTGTGCAGAAAGAAGAATACATATTTGTAGGAATTGATATACAATTCTTTACACTCCATTAAATAAAATAAGGACTGGGGAGGCCTCGCCTCAGTTATGATAAAGCTGTCACTTTAGTTAATATATGTTCATGTTGTATACATAGACATCTTCAATTTCAAAATGAATAAATACAAGCCCACCTTCACTCTCATTGTACTGTAGATGCAATAAAGAATTTTCTTGTAGTCTCGATGAACAATGTTCCAGTGGTCCATTCAGAATTATAAGGACTGAGTGTATTAAAAGGGCCAGTATAAGCAATATTCATGTTAACCTTATTTTAGTTCACCATTAATTAGCATTAAAACACATGTGCAAACAACAGAAAATCAAATCTTTAGCTAGAAAATATAATTTAAAAACACTAAAACCTTATTAGAAGCCACTGCTCTACCTGTAAACACCTCTCACATTGTCTTAGGCATTATTGAAAGGAAGTGGAAGATTTGTGATAATATAATATTCAAGCCTTACCAAAACAGCTTATCAATGTTATCACAGTTGAAATTTTGTACTTCATTTCAGTAGTGCTCAGGATTACGAGAAAGGAGGGAAGGGGTACAAAAGTGACTATTAAACTGTGTTTTGAAATAATATTCTCTGACAAAAAAATTTGCTTTACAGCTGTTTGCACATGTATTTGAAATGTTAATTAATGGTGAAAAAATAGGTTTAACATGAAAAGTTTGAAAAAATTACCAAAATGCTCAGCTGCTATTTTAACCATATTAGAATTTTTCTTTGTTAAATTTCTATTGATGCAGCCAAATTCTTTTTCCCACATGACAGTAACCCAATTAACGTTTTTAGGCACTGACTTCTATCTTTTAAAGGATTGTGGCAGTTAAAAAGACACTTGTTTGTCAGATATGTATTAGACTAATATTATTAGCAGCTGTGTAAGCTAGGGACATATTTTTATTTAGGGGTGGGGGCTCTGTACAGGAGTCTGTTTTTTGTTGGTTACACCCCTTCCTGAAAGTTGGATGATGGGAAAGTGTATAGTGATCAGTAGATGGAGGGTGTGGAAGAAGGAACAGATAGAAGTCCAGAGCTTTTGTTTCATAAGATTGAAATTTACACCATGCCCCTTTCCTTCACCAATCCAGAGTTAGACACCTTGCATCATTCAAGATTCATGGCTCTCCAGAAATGTAAGCACCTCTTTCACACTCAACCTCCACCAATGTGTCATGAATCCCTTCATGGTCCTGCAGAGGCGTAAAGATTTATTTTTGTCCAATTAAAAAGTAGTATGACCTTTTCCTGCTTAATTATGCTCAAACATATATTATTTTTTCATTGTGCAATAGTCCTTCAAACCATTTTTGTTACATAGACTAAGAAGAATATTGGTTTCTGCCCATGTTTCAAAAACATGATTACTTACTATCTTGGTCTTCACTTAGTGGTTCCTTGGTCTCAGGGTCCAGCTCTTCTGGTGATGTGCGGCACCGGTAGCCTTTCTTCTTCAAAACATGGCAGATGAGAAACCCAACTAGTCCAGTGATAAAGAAGACTAAAACCAACAGAAATAGCATGTACGGACTCTGCTGGGGTTTTGCTACCTCTTCCTCCATGATGACTTCCTTGGCCATTTTTAATCTACAGTAGGGAAAAAGGAAACATGTTTTCTTTTTGGAAGTCAAAGTTATGCGGACGTTCTAAACAAATCATACTATACAGTGCTGTGAAAGAAGTATCAGCCATTTTGCTGATTTTCTCTAATATTACATATTTGTCACAATATATCTTTTTAGATCTTTAGACAAAATCATTATACATTTTTTTACTTATCTCATGTATTTAATAAACAATATTATTCAACATGCATATGTGTAAAAAAATTATTGTCTCCATATTACTAATAATTGGTTGTGCCACAGAACTGCTATCATTTAGGCCCTGTCACAGAACATCTATTGGGTTTAGGTCTGGATATTTACTAGGCCACGCCAAATATTTTATTTTGCTTCCTTTCAAGCATTCTTATGTGGACTTGCTTTTGTGTTTTTGTCTGGCTGCATGACCCAGCTACACTTCAGCTTCACTTAAGAATTTTCTGACATAGAGCAGAATTCATGGTTCCTTCCATTATGGCCAATCGTCCAGTTCCTGAGGTAGCATGCATGACTAGATGTATGATGTTATTAATGTGATAACAGTGGCGTACCTAGTGCTTGTGCCGCTGGGCGCCATCCCTGAGTCAGCCACTCTTAGTGCCCCCTGCCACCAAGAAATGCAAAATTCTGGCTCCAAGAAATGCCACCTTTCTGCACCCCCCTGTATGGTATGCTTTGTTATCTTTATCCCAGACATAATGGGACCCGTGTCATCCAAAAAGCTCCACTTTTGACTTATCTGTTCATATAATATTCTTCTAAAAGGCTTGTGACTTTAGGTGCTTACTGGATCTTTGTGCTGGCAACTTGATATTAAGGGTTTATATTGTGCAGGGCTAGCTGTAATCAAGCCAGGCTGTGTTCCTTTAATTGGGGTGATTTAATTAGAGGGCAATTACTTTTCCACACAGTGTCCATTGCTGTTGAATAAGTTTGTTTAATGAATACATAAAACAAGTTAAAAATGTGTAATTTTACTCACTCCATTCTTTTATCCAATATTAGATTTTGTCTAAAAATCTGAAAACAATCCATCCCACAATTTTTTTGCCGCACTGTATATATAGAATAATTAAGGCATTTATGGAATTAATTTGGCTTTTCGGCAACAAACACAAACAGCTGAATATATCCTCCACGCTACATTGTTTAAAATGGAGCTCCAAAGATAATATCATCTTCAGGCAAACAAAAGCTCAATTGACAAGTTTTCTCAAAAAGGCTGTTAATGACATCACTGATACTTTTAGAAAGAATATTTGGCATCTCCACACACAACATTCTATTATATTATACTGTATATAATACTGACTGTCACCGATCAGTTGCTGTACATAATAATATTATATTCTGATGTGAAAGAGACAGAGAAAGATTGCATTTGGAATTATAAATATATATAAATATATACAGGAGGATTAGGGGACTTACAGTCAAGAGTTGATGATGGATGAATATTCTGATAACTTACTGAAAAGTTTTCATAAGGATACATCTATTAGAATGGAGATGACAGTGATAGTGGAATAGCAGTTAATAAACGCCAATGAAAATATGAGAGTTTGAAGCTTAACAAGCTGGAGAAACAAAGAAATGAGAGAATAAGAGTGAATTTGCCACTGACAACAAGAAATAGGAGAGGTGAGATCAGTGATGAGCAACAAGTGGACCATGGCATGTCTGTATTTTTCTTATTTTTAGAGTAAATCCTTAATTAATAGTCTGTCCATTTTATTTCTCCACAAAATAATAAAAAGAGCACTGAAAATCAAGTAAACTAACTTTTTTTATTATTATTATTATTATTATTATTATTATTATTATCTTTTATTTGTATCGCACAAACATATTCTGTAGCGCTGTACAGGGGATAAGAACAGGGGAAATACAAGTTTAACTAATTCAAAAGTTGAAGGGCCCTGTTTTGAGCATAGGATCTTAGCAGAAAGTGCTTTATCCCAAAGCACCCTACAAGACTGGAAACTCGCTACTTTTTACATTTTTAAAAGTGATTAATAGCTTACTGTTTGGAAGTATCAAGTTTCTGTTAAAAATAATTATTAGAGCCTTAAAGGCTATTAAACACGCAATACTGTACTTTAAAAATATATAGAAAATAGAAATACATTAGAATTATTGCAGAACAGTCTCAAACCCACAAATATGCAATTAAAAAATCTAAACTTTTTTATGTTTTTTTGTGTGTGTGAAATGGATCTTGGGACTTAAGGGGTTAATACATATCATGGAATCTGCATGCACTAGAACAGTTGCTTTAATGAATTTTATTGATTTCTATATTGCTGGTTGGGAATCCGATCACAAAATTTACTTTGTGACACAAATTAATCCGTAGTCTCTGAGCAAAGTTTACGTATAAACTCCATGTTTTACTGATGTCATGGTGACGGTCTCACTTACTATTGGCTGTGTCTAAGAAGTATTGTGAGTATCTAAGAAGTAAATTACGGGCTTACTTAAATATTGTCTGATCATATGGTCGCGCCCCCTGAAATCAGACTTAAAAAGTCAGGGTTTACGAGTTCAGGAATGCGGTCGGAACTTGTGAGCTAAAGTCAATAGAATACATCTAAACATTTATTTAAAGAAAACACCCCCAGCCAAATTTGTGAGTTTGAGGCATTTGCCAGCAGCTAATAAAATATGGCCCATTGTCAGTGGTAACCAAACTTTTTTTAATGAACTATTTAAAAGTTGAATGGAGCCTGTGTCAAGTGCCAAGGTTTTTTTCAGACCACCTCATTATTTTTTTATCCACTTCTTAACAATTATAATATGTGACATTAGAATATAGCCTGTGTAATAATAAACCATGAATCTAGTATGTATCCACTTACATGCTGCTTCTGAATGCATTTTATTAATTAATTTGTGATTCATTAGTTGTTTGTAATTTATGTTATTCCATGGACCTCCCCGACTGGAACCCGTAGACCACTAGTGGTCCATAATTTGTTAACCTCTGCCCTAAGTTAAGTGTGGAGAATCTTTTTGTTTTTGAGGGTCAATAACCCACAGGAAAATAAATCCTTAGGAAACATTTTGAGTAATCTAAATCATTTATATCATCCAATTTAGATTGCTTTTCCTTAGTACGTTTCATTAACAAACCTTTTCCTTGTTCCTTTCCAAATCCTATAACAACATCCCTGGGAACTTTTCAAATAAACTTTCCAAAATCTGAAATATATTAAATAGTCTTCGTGCCAGTTACTATATATGGTCCCTTTTGAACTGCCAGTTGACAACTGAGTTTTCTGCAAGGAGCAATGGTGACTGCACCTAGCAAGAAACTTTCTCATGGTAAGGGCTACATGGAATCAGATCCTCTCACCTGGGGTTCCCCACTACTACCTTTGATTTTTAAAGTCCTCTACTTACGGCAAATTCCAATCACAGCCTCACACAAGAACTTCAGATCTCTTGTGAAGCTTAATTCATCTAGGATGATGTCCATAATGCCATATTTAGATATATTAAATTCAGTGGTGGAGCTAGTGATTTAGTGCCCTGTATCTATAATGTATGTGCCCCTAGGGAGTCAATGAAAAGACTAAAATGAGTTACTTACAGCCTTATTAAATTGCAATTCGCCCAATTCTAAAGGTGCTCTATATAAGCACAGAGCATATTTATTTTATAAAAGTTTTTAGTTAGTGAACGTCTATCCAAAAGCAAGGTCTTCACTAACTAAAAACTTCTGTAAAGAAAATATGCTATGTGCTTATATATAGAGCCCTATTCAATTGGCCAAATCGCAATTTAATAAGGCTGTTAGTACTTAATAATATAAAATATGTATCTGCTGCTTTCCTCTAATATATTAAGATTTCCCCTTTAACCCAACCTGCTTATTGTAGTAGTAGGTCACTACCCTCTAGTGAGCTTCATCACTGATATACAACCTTATTAAATTGCGATTCAGCCAATTGAATAGGGCTCTATATAAGCACATAGCATATTCTTTTACAGAAGTTTTTAGTTAGTGAATTTCTATCCAAAAGCAAGGTCTTCACTAACTAAAAACTTCTGTAAAAATAATATGCTCTGTGCTTATATAGAGCTCTATTCAATTTGCAGAATCGCAATTTAATAAGGCTGTAAGTGTTTATTTCAGGAGAGCAGGTTTGCTTTAGTTATAATATAACCTAATATAAATATAGCATAGTAATTCTTTAAAGAGCCTATATAAATAACTGTGTTCATGATATTTGTCATGACTCATTGACCCAATAGTGAATACTTAGAGACAATGGGCCTTATTTAATTGCGATTTGGCCAATTGAATAGGGCTCCATATAAGCACACAGCATATTTTTTTTACAGAAGTTTTTAGTGAACTTTTATCCAAAAGCAAAATCTTCACTAACTAAAAACTTCTGTAAAAAAAAAAAATGCTATGTGCTAATATAGAGCCCTATTCAATTGTCCAAATCACAATTGAATGAGGCCCTTGGTCAGAGCTGCAAAACATGTTTTTTGACCCTAAATGTGGGACTTTACCTCCAAAGAAGGACATTTGTGAGGCTAAGATGGACATGGTGATTTTCTCTGAAAAGAGAGACTGTCCCTCTTGGGAGAAATGCATACACATCGCTGTAGGTACATATATACAGTGGGGGAAAAAGTATTTGAACCCTTGATGATTTTGAACGTTTGTCCACTGACAAAGAAATGATCAGTCTATAATTTTAATGGTCGGTGTATTTTACCAGTGAGAGACAGAATAACAAAAAAAAGAAATTGATTTGCAGGTCAATGCAATGAGGGGAATAAGCATTTGACCCCTTCAACTTAGTATTTGGTGGCAAAACCCTTGTTGGCAATCACAGAGGTCAGACGTTTCTTGTAGTTGGCCACCAGGTTTGCACACATCTCAGGAGTGATTTTGTCCCACTTCTCTTTGTAGATCCTCTCCAAGAGCCTCATTCAATTCCGAGTTGCTCATTTGAATAGGGCTCTATATAAGCACATACAAAAACATTTATACAAACTTTTTAGTTACTGAACCTCTATGCAAAACCAAGGTTTTCAATAACTAAAAACTTTTGTCAAAAAAATATGTTATGTGCTTATATAGAGCCCTATTCAATTGACAAATTTCAAATTGAATGAGGACCCAAGTCATTAAGGTTTTGAGGCTGATGTTTGGCAACTCGAATCTTCAGCTACCTCCACATATTTTCTATGGGAATAAGGTCTGGAGACTGGCTAGGCCACTCCAGGACCTTAATGTGCTTCTTATTGAGCCACTCCTTTGTTGCCTTGGCTGTGTGTTTTGGGTCATTGTCATGCTGGAATACCCATCCACGACCCATTTTCAATTCCCTGGCTGAGGGAAGGAGGTTCTCACCCAAGATTTGATGCTACATGCCCCTGTCCATGGTCCCTTTCATCCGGTGCAGTTGTCCTGTCCCCTTAGCAGAAAAACACCCCCTAAGCATAATGTTTCCACCTCCATATTTGACGGTGGGGATGGTGTCCTTGGGGTCATAGGCAGCATTCTTCCTCCTCCAAACACAGCGAGTTGAGTTGATGGCAAAGAGCTTGATTTTGGTCTCATCTGACCACAACACTTCCACCTAGTTCTCCTCTGAATCATTCATATGTTCATTGGCAAACTTCAGACGGGCCTGTACATGTGCTTTCTTGAGCAGGGGGACCTTGCGGGCGCTGCAGGATTTCAGTCCTTCATGGCATGGTGTCTTACCAATTGTTTTCTTGGTGACTATGGTCCCAGCTGCCTGGAGATCATTAACAAGATCCTCCCGTGTAGTTCTGGGCTGATTCCTCACTGCTTCCACTGCTGCCTCCACTACTAGCGGCCACCCAACAGGAAAGGTTTCAGAGTATGTAAAATATATGTGATATTAATATTATATTGTATTCCTAAAACACTAGCATTTTATATTGTGCTAGATGCAAGGTATACATGTGTTTGTGTAAAAATAAAATAAAATATATATATATATATATATTTATTGCTTCTTTAAAAACCTGTACAAAATTGTACAGATTGTACTGTATATCCATTTATGTATTCATCTCTCACAGCTGCAGACAGGGACTCTCTATGAAACTGCATATATATATACCATATATTCCCTAATCACTTACTTGGCAAGACACTATGGAAAATTCTTAAGAAATGCAGAACCACAGCTCTTAATTTTTCAGAGCTGCTTGCAATATGTTTCTGAGCAATAATCTAACAGCTGTGCAAGAGAGAGATAAAGCAAGTTTGAAGCACTTTATATTCTCATCTGAATGCTTCAAAGGTTTCCTTTACACATACAAATGAGTTTATTTCCTGTACGCATACGTAAATCTGGGAGTCAAATCAGCCGTATCCTTCTGTAAGGACAATGGAGTGGTGTGTGCTCAATTATATTGTTATTTAAAACTGAACTTTAAATGCTGACAATTCTACAAAAGCATCTAGTTCAGAAATACCCAAACTGTGCTCCAAGAACCACACATGTTCTATAGGCTTCATTCAGTGCCCAACACAACAGCTGAGATTTAGGATAAAAGTACTTAGGTAGAAGAGTTTTTGTTGACTTACACTTGGAGCCACATTCAATTGGCCAATTTATAGATCTGATAGTCCGTATGTAAGATCGCAAGCGACTTTGCTATTCAATTGGCAACTTTTTGCGGCCCCTGATCAGGTTATGAGCTTGATAAAGATGAGTCCATCAAAGTCATAACCTACAGCCTTCAGACGCCTTTGATCTTACACTTTCGCAGGGCTAAAATAGCAAATCGCTATTCAATTGCTCAAATTCCCCAAGCTCGCAAACGGCAAATGAAGGAGGAAATACTAATGTGCTAGAGAGGACCCGCAAAGGGGTTAAACACCAATTTGTAAATGCTAATAAAAGATCAGTCCTGCACTGTAAATAACGGGGAAAGCAATGATAGATATTAGAATTAATTGCGCAGTCTCAAACCCGCAAATCAGCAGTAAATACATTTTATTTTTATGTGTCATTTCGTGGTTAAAACGATCTTGGGTATCAAAGAGTTAATACATATCAGGCCACCCATATGGACTAGAACAGTATCGGCATTCATTTTTATAATTCTTTATTTTTCAAGTCTTGCGAGTCTGATCGCATATCAGACCCCTGAATTTAATTGAATGACAGGTAACCTCCATGTTTTGCTGCCATAATTCGGACAGTCTCATTTCCTATTGGCTATTTCAAAATGGGAGGTTACGGGCTTGCTTAATTGATCATATTCCCACCCTCATCTGCTCCGAAACAGTGCATGGTTTACGGCTTTAGCGTCAAGGCCTCAACTTGCGATCTCGAGCAATTGAATAGGAACGGAGGGGAACTGGAGCCCGCAACTCACTCGTCTGTCTGCGATCGAGTTACGGGCCTGGAATTGAATGTGGCCCTTGATCAGCAAAACCCAATAAGTGTTCTGCCATAACCTTCAGGATTGTTCAAATAGCCTGGTTAAAAAGTACAGGATGCCTGGAGACATGCATAATCCCTTTGTGAATGTTGTATGTATGAGACAGAGATTTACAATTACTCTTGTGACTGTCTGCTTCTAAACAAAGAGTGTGTGTTTAGTCATTCAGTCGTGTCCGACTCTCTGTGACCCTATGGATGGTAGCACACCAGGCACATCTACACCTTTATGATTGTGCTAATCCATAGGTTATCTTGACAAAGGTACTGGATGGTGACCAGTTCCTTCTCCAGTGGACCGCTATTTGTCTGACCTCCCTGCTATGACCTGCCCATCTTTGTTGACCCTACATGGTATAGCTCAAAGCTTCATTGACATACACAAGCCCCTTCACCTCTACAGAGGGGGAATCAATGATACAGGGTTAAATACTAAAAGTTATCCAGATAAATTCCTCCCTTTTTCTTTCCTTCTTTCCTTCTTTCCTACCCCTTCTCAGCTGATAGATAAGATTATTACACCCACTTAGGCTGCTACATAATAAGAACTACTGAGGCCACACAACATGCCCCCTACTATAAACAGCTTATATACATATTTTTTTTCTCTTTTCCTCTATATATATATATATATATATATATATATATATATAAATATATATATATATATATATATATAGCACCCTTCCTTTTAGCGTGTTCATTTATATTCGTACTATGTATACTTTTATTTACATTTTTGTGTGTGTATTTGAATATATAATTTCTAGTTTGTTTCTCCTTAGCATAAATGTACTGTGTTACCAGGTGTATACATCCTACTTTCTGTGGATAGAGTTCTAATTGTAATTGTATGATTAGATTGTGGTTTGTATGATCTAACACTGCAGCGATAAACAACATTGCTATGAAATTGTAATATAAAAATCAATTAACAAAGGACCTCTCTAGCCCACAAAAAGAGAAGAAATGCACATTAATTGTGAGAGAGTGCCATTGCAAGCTAATATAGTATTATATTTATTCAAAGCATGTTTAATAGATACATTTTGTTTGTTTGTTTGTTAGCATTAATTCAGTCAGCTTTAAAGGCATATTTAAGTTTAATATGGATTATTAATGCATCTGATAGAGGAAAAAACATGTAGTGTATGAAAACATGTTTTGCATGAAAAAATCCCAAAATAAAAATGAACAAACTTACCCCGACATTTGTAAATTTCCTCAGTTTCCTGGTAGTTGATTATAAGAAGGCATGCCCCTTGAAAACCCTAGCTAAATTAGCATAAGATCCATAATTTGTTTTGGCCGATCACAGGCAGCTATAACACTGTTGCAATATCTGGGAACTCAGTCTAGGCAAAGCTTCACAGGATGTGTAGTCTTTATTTTACCCATTACAAGGAGGAGCTCAGTCATTGTTGCTGTGGATTTCTGCATTGTTTCTGTTGCTGGCTTAAAGATTAGTAGAGGGTTACAAAACATACTTGGATTCAGTGTTTCTATTGGTTAGTACGAGGTGCCCATGTAAGCAGCTCTGGGGGTGTGGAAACAATTTTTCTTTTAAATAAAATAAATCTGTATGTGTATAGAATGACTCAATGTAATGTGTGTGTATGATACAAGCGTGTGTTAATTATATATATATATATATATATATATATATATATATATATATATATTATTATTATATATATGTAGATTTGATACATATACACATATTTTTATATATATATATATATATATATATATATATATATATATATATATATATACTGTATATATATGTTACTACTGTGAATTATGCAAAGTAATACAAGCTAGCATAATTAAAACAACTAGCTCCCCTTGTTATGGCATTACAGTGGTCCACTGAAGAGACACAACTGAATGGCTGAATTGTTGCTGACAAAATATAAAATATATAACAGATTTTAACTCAATTTGAATCAATGACAAACTGAATCAGCTTTTAAAACACCCTTTATTCATTTAAGCCACTCTGAACTCATGGATATTGCTCTGCACCATCAGGTAGAGCAGCCAAAATGAAGTGGAGGTGCTGTAAAAACAGTTCTCATGTTATGTTTGTTTTTCTAGTATTTTATAATTATTTTAAATGTTGCAGTGTTATAAGACCACTGTGGGCAATTTTTTTCTGTATTGATTTTTCAATAACTGAACTTGATGGTGGGCAAAAAAGTTTTAGAAAGTAACTTTTATATGTAATTATTCTTTAATGTGTGCATTCATTTTGCTTTCTTCCCTGGTACTGTCTGTTACATTCTCGGGTGGGTGTGTAAACTTAAGAGCTTCCCTTTAAAGTGGCTGGGAATACTGTATTTGCAAAGCCTCGGGAAGTTGATCTGCTGAATCCAAAATGATAAATGTCACGGCAACATAATTTTATATAAAAATAATACATTTGAGGCTGCATACATTTTGATAGCATGTTGCATATTTTTATTTTATTGTTGTGTAGTTCTTCAATGGTACCTCATTTAGAGGAGAATGGGCAAGATTGGTATCAGATTTTTTTAGCAATGTTTAAAGTCCTTTATGTGGGCTCTTTGTCATAAAGATTAAATATGCTATTCACACTAGTATGTAGTATTATCAAAACCAAACGTTCAACATTCAACCAGTTAAACAATTAATTTATCCAATTATAGCATAAAGGATACACTATTTTCTCAAAAATATAATATATTTAGCTGAATTCAACTCTCCATGTCCAATCATAAATTTCTGTCTGGCTCCTAAAAGTCTCATACAGTTCCTTGCAAAAGTATTCACCCCCCTTGACTTTTTACCTATTCTGCTACATTACATTCCAGTTCAATGCTTTGTTAATCTGAATTTTATGTGATGGATCAGAACACAATAGTCTAAGTTTGTGAAGTGAAATGAGAAAAATATATAGATAAAACGATTTTTTAGAAATAGAAAACAGAAAATTGGCATGTGCATATGTATTCACCCCCTTTGTTATGATGTCCATAAAAAAGGTGCAACCAATTACCTTCAGAAGTCACATAATTAGTGAAATGATGTCCGCCTGTGTGCAATCTAAGTGTCACATGATCTGTCATTGCATATACACGCCTTTTTTGAAAGGCCCCAGAGGCTGCAACACCTAAGCAAGAGGCACCACTAACCAAACACTGCCATGAAGATCAAGGAACTCTCCAAACAAGTAAGGGACAATGTTGTTGAGAAGTCAGGGTTAGGTTATAAAAAAATATCCAAATCTTTGATGATCCCCAGAAGCACCATCAAATCTATCAAAACCAAATGGAAAGAACATGGCACAACAGCAAACCTGCCAAGAGACACCCGCCCACCAAAACTCACAGACCGGGCAAGGAGGGCATTAATCAGAGAGGCAGCACAGAGACCTAAGGTAACCCTGGAGGAGCTGCAGATTTCCACAGCAGAGACTGGAGTATCTGTACATAGAACGACAATAAGCTGTATGATCCATAGAGTTGGGCTTTATGGCAGAGTGGCCAGAAGAAAGACATTCTTTATAGACAGGCACAACCAGAGACATAACGATGTGGCACCGGAAGATGAGCCCCTCAGGTCAGAAGGTGCCTACCACATTACTGAGGAAGAGCAGAGGGCAAGTACAAGTAACACCAGATCTAATGAAGTGGTTGGGCCAAAGCCGAAAGGACACCCAGCTGCTGGTATGTCTGGAGGGGAAAGGAAAGTCCGATGCTGCAAAGATCAATTCAGAATAGGAACCTGGAATGTTAGAACTATGAACCAAACTAGATGTGGTCAAGAATGAAATAACATGGTTAAACATTAATATCCTGGGAATTGGTGAACTCAAATGGACTGGAATGGGACATTTCACATCAGACAACCACCAGATCTTCTACTATCATCAAGAATCCCACAGAGGAAATGGAGTAGCCATCCTAGTCAATCAAAGAGTGGCCAAAGCAGTGCTAGGTTACAACCCAATAAATGACAGAATGATTTCAATTTGAAAACAAGGCAAGCCATTTAATATCAGTGATCCAAGTCTACGCTCCAACTACGGAGGCTGAAGAGGCTGAAGTTCTCAAGTTCTAGGAAGACAATTCTCTGGTCATAGCAAATACCCTCTTTCAACAGCCTCCGAGACAACTCTACACATGGACGTCACTAGATGGACAATATAGAAATCAGATTGACTATATACTTTGCAGCCAAAGATGGAGGAGCTCTATACAGTCATCAAAAACAAGACCTGGAGCTGACTGCGGCTCAGACCATAAGCTTCTTATTGCAAAGTTGAAAATTAAACTGAAAAAAAGGGGGAAAACCATTGGGCCAAGTAGATACAAAATAAATAATATCCCTTGTGAATATGTTGTGGAAGTAAAGAGTAGATTTAAGGAACTGGACATGGAAGATAGAATGCCTGAAGAACTTTGGACCGAAGTTTGCAACATAATCCAGGAAACAGCAACAAAGAATATCCCTAAAAGCAAGAAAAGTAAGAAGTCAAACTAGCAGGAACACACTGAAGATGAATACAGGAAGGATGTTAACAGCAGTGATTACCTCAATAGTTTGTCCAATTAGTTGGAGCCAGACATCTTGGAGAGTGAAGTGAGATGGGCCCTAGGATGTCTTGCTGATAATAAGGCTGTGGAGGTGATGGAGTCCCAATTGAACTATTCACAATTCTACAGGATGATGCTGTAAAAGTGTTACTTACCTTGTGCCAACACATTTGGAAAACTCAATAATGGGCAATAGACTGGAAAAGGTCAGTCTACATCCCAATCCCAAAAAAGGCAGTGCCAAAGAGTGCTCCATTTATCCAACAATTGCACTCATTTTACATGCCAGCAAGGTAATGCTTAAGATACTACAAGCTCGACTCCAAAAATGTATGGACTAGAAACTACCAGATGTGCAAGCCGGGTTCCACAGAGGAAGAGGCACAAGAGATCAAATTTCCAATATCCGCTGGATAATAGAGAAAGCAAGAGAGTTCCCAAAATGTTTTTACTTCTGCTTCATAGACTATTCTAAAGCCTTTGACTGTGTGGATCACAACAAAATGTAGCATGTCCTTAAATAGATGGGAGTACCAGACTCTAATCCTCCTCTTAAAGAATCTGTATGTCGACTAAGAAGCCTCGGTCAGAACCGAACATGGGACAACAGAATGGTTCAAGAGAGTGCAACAAGGTTGTATATTGTCACCTTATTTCTTCAACTCATTTGCAGAATACATCATGCGTAAGACTGGACTGGATGAATCAAAAGCTGGAATCAATATTGCTGGAAGGAATATCAACAACCTCAAATACGCCGATGATACTACTCTGATGGCTGGAAGTGAGGAGGAACTAAAGGACTTATTGATGAGGGTAAAAGAAGAGAGCGCAAAAGTTGGCCTGCTGCTCAACGTTAAAAAGATAAAGATCATGGCAAACGGCAATCTCACTTCCTGGCAAATAGACGGGGGAAAAAGTGGAGGCAGTGATGGATTTTAATTTCCTTTGATCCAAGATCTCTGCAGATGGTGACTGTAGTCATAAAATTAAAAAATGTTGCTTCTGGGGAGGAAAGCTATGGCAAGCTTGGACAAGCTAGTAAAAAGTAAAGATATTAAAGTATCAACAAAGGATGATATTAAAGATATTAAAGTATCAAAAAATTTCCAGTAGTAACATAGGGATGTGAGAGCTGAACCATAAAGAAATCTGAGCGCAGTAGAATTGACACCTTTGAATTGTGGTATTGGAGAAGACTGCTTAAAGTCCCTTGGACTGCAAGAAGATCCAATAAATCTATACTTCAGGAAATCAAGACAAACTGTTCACTAGAACATATGATCATGAGGCTGAAGCTCAAATATTTTGGCCATATTATGAGGTGGCAGGATTCCCTAGAAAAAAACTCTAATGCTGGGAAAGATTGAAGGCGCAAGAAGAAGGGGACGACAGAGGCGGAGATGGGTAGATGAGGTCACTGAAGCAATGAACATGAACTTGATGGAGCTCAGAGGAACAGTGACGGAGAGATGCCCTTGGCGTGCTGTGGTCCATAGAGTCATGGAGAGTCAGACACGACTGAACGACTAAACAACAACAACACTGTAATAATAAGTTACAGAAACTATTTGTCTCTTTCTTTTAAATCAAGCAAGCAGAACATAAAAACAAACTCCTGTTCTTAAGTACGGGTCGTCTGTAACCCGGGTCCACCTGCAGTTGTTAAACCAATTTGGTAAATAAGGTGAGCAAACCGTCTATTCTATTGTTAACTTAAACAAGAACCTTGGAAATCAAAATGAAATAGGAAGTCTCTATTTTATGCATCCTGTCTCAGACCTATTTATTTACTATATATGATTCATTTCCTATGCTCTTTCCTTTCCATTTAACATTGATTTCTCAAGAGCACTATGTCAGACTCAATTACTTGGGTTTTTCAATAGAATTTTTTCTCATAGAAACATTTTTCATTGTCCTTAAAGGGAAAGAATGGCAAGACAATATACAAATTGTGAAGGATATTTACTAAGCTATCGAGGATGCTCTCAATATTTACTAAGCTATCACATGCAATATGATGAGGTGCGAAGGTCTGTAATGACAATTTTCTGCTAAAAGAAACAAAGCATTTTAGACACAGTGATGCACATGGCAGATATTGTGATGCTCTAAAAATCTTCCTTCTGACTGTTCATGTGATAGCATAGTAAACACTGGAGAAGGAACTGGCAACCCATTCCAGTATCTTTGCCAAGAAAAGCGTACGGATAATCACAACTAGAGGCATGGCATGCTGTAGTCCATAAGGTCCTGGAGCATCGGACACAACTAAATAACAACAATAGCAATAGAACACAACTGATAGAACACAGCTTTTGTGGCGTGGTCCCTGATAGGCTAGGACACTACACTGCACATCCAGCCCTACAGAGTCTGTGTGCATATTTTGTAGAGGGCAGACCCATACAGGTTCTATTTGTTTGATATCATGCAGTAAAAACAGAGTTTATAAGTACTTCTTAATAAAATAAAGTACATAAAAGTAAATAGGTACATATGTATAGTATATACCAAGTGAATTCAAGGAACCTTTCCTATACATTTTAATTTAACATTGTTGCGGAGTCACCTATATTAGCACAGTGTTAAACCTAAATTTTGACCTGTCTGGTCATGAGGAGAGGCTTGGGAAGTACTGATTAAAATCTAAAAGAAGTAACAAGTACTTTATCCACTGAATATAATTAAAATATTACATTGTTGTGCAGTGAAATGTGTCTGTCAATCAGGTATTGTGATCCTCTCATCCAGCTTTTCTGTGTCTTTGGGCCTCATTCAATTGCGATTTGGCCAATTGAATAGGCCTCTATATATGCACAGAGTATATTTTTTACAGAAGTTTTTAGTTAGTGAATCTCTATCCAAAAGCAAGGTCTTCACTAACTAAAAACCTCTGTAAAAAAATATGCTATGTACTAGAGCCCTATTCAATTGGCCAAATTGTATTTGAATGAGGCCCTTAGTGTTAGAGACTAATCATTGCTAATTACTTTCTGAAGGGATTGTTTACATGAAGAGTGCTTGAAACAAGAAGAAAAAGGCTGCACACACAGTTAAGGATTGTACTCCCCTTCTTTCAATCACTCCGAGCACGTGCAGCCACCCTCTGGGAGTAAATAGCAATGATTATCAACAATTCTAAAACAGAGATACAATGAAGACCTAGGGCCTCATTCAATAATGAAGACCTAGGGCCTCATTCAATTGCAATTTGGCCAATTGAATAGGGGTCTAAATAAGCACATAACATATTTTTTTAAAGAAGTCAGATCCCAAATGTAGGTTGATAAACATTAATTAAAAATGTCAATTTAGTTCTGCTATAAGAAAATGCATTTCTAATAACATTATGCTGACTGTAGTACAAGTACTTTGCCACCCATAGTTTTAAGCTATAAAATATCTTCGATCCTTTTCTATTTCGGGGCCGCATCCAGTCAGAACACTGGGTTGTGCAGCTGCGCCACAGCACCACCTGGTGGTACAACTTCTTCCACATCCGATCTGGCTCATAAGGCGCTCCGACAGAAGAGGCCTTGAGCTATGAGAAGCGCACCCAAGGCTCTGTGGGGACAAGTGCCCGCGCCGAACATAGCGATGGCCTCGCTATCGACTCAGCGCCGTTTGAGTTGCGCCACATCAGAGGATGGAATAGTTCTTTGCCCGCAGTACATTTTTTGCACCACCAGGTGGTGCTGTGGCACAGCCACACACCCCAGTGTTCTGACGGGATGCAAAGAAAGGAAATCCTCAAATCCAAGCCTGTGTGTAGCCCTCCAGGACCGAACTTGCCCACCCCTGGCCTAGAAAGTTCTGACCATCTAGGAAGTGTGTGCACATGCAAGTCTACCCAGACAATTAATTTAACATACAATTAATAAAGTATAGAAACCTTTTTCAAGGGAATAACATCTAAAGTTTTTTTAAGACTCACACTTCCTGTGGTTATTGCTTTATAATGTCATTGTGGGTTTTTGGAACTGTCTGGCAGTAATGGCAACAGCTGTTAGATGAGAAATAAGAAGGGTCAATGTAAGCACTTTTCTTGTTAATCCTGTTTTTAGTTCACCATTAATTAACATAAAAATACATATAAAAACAGCAGTAAGTCAAAGCTTTAGCCAGGAAACATAAGTTAAAAACACAGGCCCCTATTTAATTCCAAGCGCGTAATTATAGTCATACATGCCGTATGTCTGCGGGTTAGAAAATTGCTACAATTACGGGTGTATTTAATTGAACAAGCCTGCAATGACAGGGCTAAAAGCAAAAATCGTAAACCATGCTTCCATATGTAGCATTTCAGGGCCTGAAAATGATCAATTAAGCAAGCCCGTAAATTTCAATATAGACACAGCCAATAGTAAATTACACCGTCATCATGACGTCAGTAATAAACCACAATCAATTAGTGTTTAGATGCTCGTTTTGCGATAGGACTCGCAATCCAGAAATGTTGCAATCTAAAAAAATCAATAAATGTACTATTCTAGTCCATGCAGCTTCAATGATATGTATTAACCCATTGATTGCCGGGATCAATATAACACGGAAAATACACATACATTTTTTTTATTTATTGCAGATTTGCGAGCTTGAGACTGTTGTGCAATGAATTCTAATGCATTTCATCACTTTCCCCGTATTTTAAAGTACAATAGTGTGTTTTTATTTGCTTTTAAAGTGTTACGAACAGGTGTTTAACCCACTTGCGAGTCCTCTCTAGTACACGTAGGATTTTTTGCTACATTTGCGGGTTTGAAGGCAATTGCGGGCTTGTTGAATTGTTGCAATTAAATCTAGATTTGCGATTTTAGCAATTGTAACATTTGCAGGCTTGAAACATCAAAGGCAGAGATGGGTCGGAGGTACGATTTTGACAACCAAAGGAATTTTCAGCCTGTAACCCGTATGTAGCTAAAAGAGGCAAATTAAATATCAGTAACTTTTACAAGCTCCATCACGGGCTACTGTAATTACAATTCAGCCAATTGAATAGGGGGCCAAAGTTTTCTTCATCATTGACCATTGCTGTACCACCTCTCGCATATCCTGAGCACTACTGAAAGGATGTGAAAGATTTCAACTGTGATAACGTTATTCAAGCCTTACCAAGACAGCTTTATCAATGTCATTGCAGTTGAAGCTTTTCACATCCTTTCAGGAGTGGTCAGGACAATGAGAGAGGTAGGAAGGTGTGCAACAATAACCATTAATTAGGTAAACTGGGCTTTTAAATGATATTTTATGGCTCAAGATTTGCTTAGCTGCTGTTTTCACATGTATTTTTTTATGTTAATTAATGATTCAAATAAAAAAAAGGTTTAATATGAAATGTGAGTACACTGGCACTTTAATTATGACCAGGCATGAAGAGGCCCTTATCTCTATACAACGTCTGTGGGTAGATCAGCAAAGGGCCACATCAGATAAATGAGACTGTGCTTTTAAATTTCCCATAGGAGATATCCACCACAGCTTTCAGTGAACTGCTTGGCACCACCAGAGAGGCTTAGTGAGTATGGATTTATGTCTCTATAATGAGCGCAACTTTGGTACTCATTGTGTCTACCAAAGACACAGCACAGGGGTATCTGGCTCTAGTTAATAAAACATCAATGGTAATTATAAATTAATTCAAAGCTTGACAAATCCTGGGAGCCAGGGCTTCTTGAGTTTAAATGCTGGCTCTATATATTTCTATATATAATCCATTCCATGGCTCCTAAAAAAACATTTGTCTGGCTCCTCAACCTGGCTCCTAAATTTCCAATACATTTACCAACCACAGAAGTAACTGTTTCAAAACGAGTGTACAAATATTAAATTCCTTTACTCATTATCATCTTCTAATACCTTACTTTAACAATTAATTACTTTTAGTTTTTACTCAATTTTTTTATGATTTTATATAAAAACAAAAGCCAATGGTAGACACATCTATAAATCCCAAACAGTTAAGAAATTAATTTAGCCCATATGATTATTAAGTGCACAGGGCTTCCACTACACCAAGAATTCTGGGTGATAACATGCAAATGAGAGTAAAGGGTAGCACACCTTGCTGCTTTGCCACTCTCAAATATATCTATTACTTTTATTGTGTTGGTTTTACTTATATCTCAGCATTTGTAAACTATAGAAAATTAAGATAAAAAAATAATGAATCTACATACTGTAGCGTCTACATGGCTGTTGGCACCCTAGGCATATTACAAAGTTGAACCTTGTGAAACAGACATTCAATATTATTTAAAAATCAATATACGGTAGGTACAGGCTTTCTTCTGAATTGTTGTTATCTTAATATTCTAAAATGGATAGGTAATTATAGAATATTAATAATAATTGAAAACTGGGATAATATATATATATATATATATATATATATATATATATATTACATAGTAATTTAGGTTGAAAAAAGACAATAGTCCATCAAGTTCAACCTTCTTAGATGTCCTCTGATCTGCAATATGCTGATGTATTGTTATAGTTATGTTATATATATATATATATATATATATATTTATTTATTTTTATATATATATTTGATATACATATCAATATTTTCATTTTAAACAGAGAAAAAAATAATAAAAATAAAAAATTAAATATATATATATATAAATGTGGGCCCCCTTGAAGCCTAGTGCCCTAAGTAAATGATCTGTACATGCTTAGAAAAATATCTGAAAAGCAATAGTTATTTTTATTCAATTTCATAAAATATGTTATGGATGTTCATGCATTAACATCTAAAAACGGTAAACCATACAATATACATTCATCAACATGCTTCACCTTCCCATGTAAGAAATGTTAGTAATCAGTGATGTCTACATTTAGTAAAAAATAAATAACTTTTTATGATCTTCCTCACCAGGAATGCTGGTTTCTGACTGCTCTCCCACCCCCTCCCCCATTCACATTCCAATAGCCCATGACTTCCTTACTCCCACCAAATGGTCCCAATAGGAGGGTCTGTATATATAACAACACTAGCAAATGTAACCAGTTTAACAGGTCTAACCATTCAACAACATAGCCATCTCCTCTAGGGAGATGATTAAAGTTCAGAGATTGAGCCTGCGCCATACAATGACTGGCCAGCTCTGTAGGACCATGCTGCAGAGGAGAGATATCTCTGCATTTTTAACATGTTCCTATCTGCAGGATAACCAACTTCCTGAGCGAGCAGAATTTGATACTTGCCCTTGAAACTACAGTTGAGTCAATGCATGACCTTGACCGCATCTCTACACAGTCCCTGTTAAGGATTCCCTCTTAAATCCATTTGCACACTACAGTATTTAGTCATTATTTTCATTTATTTATACTCAGGTGCATGCGCTAGTTACACAGTAATCTCTTTTCTCTGCATGCTGGAATCCCTGCTCTCTTCTATTTCCAAAGCGCTATGTAATTTACACATCTTTTCTTGAGCCAGCATAAATTTGCCTTCCTTTACAACCTTGCAATGTCTGAATAAAACCCCAAATGCAGCCTGCTTACCTGGTTACCTGTGCACAATGAAGATGCTATGTCTCCACCTGTATCCTAGCAACACAACATCATCCCAGTGCCAAGGACCATTTTAGGCAGATGCTTTGCAAGCCCTGTACGTATCCCCATGTTCCTGAAAGGGTCACATAGCCGAAAGCATTAACTGAAGCAGCTGCAGGCCTGACAACAGAACCACTCCTCCTTTCTCCCTCCTTCCTCTTGATCCTGCCTGTCTCTCCCAGTCTCATCAAGCTCCTTTTGCACCCATGGGAAACACACATTATTCACAAATGGCTGGGGTGACAATGTGCACATGTGACGATTACTGCATGTCAGCCTGATACAGACGAGCACTTGTACATTATTCATATATAGAATGATTGCACTGTGTGGATAAGGATGCTTATACACAGACCTTACAGATGGCCATTTCAGTGACTGAAGTTTGTGCAGATAATTTACATTTAAAGTCCATCTCATTTACTGACGCATATCTGTCCACTGGCCGAAATTCCACTTTCACAGCCGGATATGTAAGCAAAAACACTGATGTGCAAAGTAATTGGTTGCAAGCAATTATGTAAACTCAGGAGTGGAATTGCACTGTTAAAATAGCTTCACTGTGAAAGTTTTAATTAAAGAACCAACCTAGCTCTTTAGGAAGCAAAAGCTTTTTATGTTTTTGTAATATATTTATTTAATGATATTTAGGAATGCACAGCACCATAATAATACATATGTGAGTTTTCAATCTTGTGCCTTGGAAACAAGCTCTATGTACATGTGATTCTAAGCTCAAAAACAGGGCCCTCCAGTCATTATAAGGTGTTAAGTTTGTTTTTTGCCATGTACTCAACCCCTGTACAGCGCTACGGAATATGTTGGAACGTTATAAATAACAATAATAATAATAATAATATATATATGTTTTTTAAATTCTAGTTGTGTGATAATAATAAATAATAGTATGTGGTGCACAATGCGTGTGTGTGTGCTGCACAGTCGTGTCCGACTCTCCGTGACCTCATGGACCGAAATACTATACTGATCCACTTGGTATTCATGGCAGAGATACTGGAGTGGGTTGCCAGTTCCTTCTCCAGTGGGTTACAGCATCCAGCCCCTGGTATTCCTAGGTGGTCTCCCATCCAAGTACTGACCAGGCCCAACCCGGCATGGCTTCAGGATGGTGTGACCTCTTGGTTCCCTGACTGGAATCAAACCCAGGTCATAGTGGTGAAAGCACTGAATACTACCCACTGGACCACCAGGGAACCTGTGGTGCAAAATATTACAGGTTAATTGTGTGACTGGTCCTTGTACACCTATTAAAGTGGTGCAAAATATATCCTTTGTGAGCTACAGTTTTTTTATATACGACATGTTAACATGCACATTTACATGTCTTTTTCTTTTGTTCCATCAGAAAGAGGGTAATTGATAATGTGTCACAATGTATGCAAGTTTTCAATCTTGCAAGGTGCTTTGGGGAACCACTATGGACACTTTATTCTAACCCAAAGACAGGGCCCTCCATTTTTGCAATGTGTTAATATTGTTTTGCCTTTAACAAAATCCATGTATAGGGCTACGGAATATGTTGGCACATTACAAATACCAATAATAATAATAACAAAAATCGCAGAGCACAAAAACTTAGTCAGATTTGTAACTGCTCTTTGGGGCTTGTCCTCTCTCAGCCAATGAGATGTACAGATTAAAGTCGGCATTTGCTGTTAGTTTAAATTAAGTTTAAACCGGTTTCGCGTAATATTTTGCATGCAGAAAGCTATTTTTATGACTACAATTTGCTATTTAAAATGCATAAAAAAGTTGTGCACCATGTGCCTTTAGGTCGCGTTTGTTCATTAAGACTTGCACACATTCAGTATACAAGACAACAATGGACATGAAATAGGAAAGTGCCACAAGTTTCATGCACTGGTCCCTGCTGTGAACTTTATCAGCTGTTTGAGCTGTAAGGAAAAATACAATTTTAATTTCAACGACTTTAATAAATATCCCCTAAATGCACACAAGTAGCAAACACATCCAATGTACCATATATACAAAAGCGTGAGATTTTGGGAAACTCTTGCAGATCTCAAATAATAGTAAATAAGCCGCATGAAATAAAATATGAATGGAGAGGTTCTCAAATATTACTTTTACAAGCACAGGGTAACATGGAGTTAAAGTACAACTTCTATTCATAAAAATGTAATAAACATTACTGAACTTGCCGATTTTCTATATAGTTACTTTATCCAAAAACAACTACAGTAATACTTGAACCAATAAAGCTCCTAATGGTAATATCTGACAGTCTCGCTCGATGTTACTTATTTTCCATATTGGTACACATTTCAGCCTTATATTGCTGTGATCCAGGGATGCTTTTATATAGGAATCTGCATTCCTAGATTGTTACCTTAATTAAATGCCAAGATGGCTTTGGAGTTGTAATGCTCTGATAATAAAACAATCTGAATTCTTACCAGGTCAGATGTGCTGTGGATAAAGCTGATGTGGGACCACGCATTCCTTCTTTGGAGGTCTTGTACTGCAGAGGCTCACTGACATGAGCATGCACCAGAGCTGAGATCAAGGCAAATATTTTCTTTACAAACACCAAGCAAAGTCTTCCAGCCATGTCAGAAGGTTTGAAGGCTCACATTACACTTGAATAGTAATGGTGATTCTTATTCAATAAACAGGCCAGGGGGCTGGGCAGAGGTAGGTGGTTTTCTACAATCCAAACACACCCCTTTGTATGTTATGCTTTGAGATCATGTTACCCAGTGGAGCATCTATAATTTGCAAATTGAGAGCAGTCTAAAATGGTCAGTTCCTGATCCTGGTGCAGGGCTCGCAGCTCTGATACTAAAGCATCTTAACCCCTGAGAAAAGATTGAGCATTGTAACCCTATTCATTTGCACTGAAATCCTCAAAATAATAGAACAATGTGACCTCTAGTGGCCAGTCGAGAATATGTCAACCCAGAATTACCTACCATCTAGTGATGTCTCTTTAGATCCATTTGTTATTATCCTTTATATTTGTAACGCGCCGACATATTCAGAAGAGCTATAAGAAAATTAATAATAACAATATTCTGTGTAAAGCTCTCAGCATGGTCTTATTTAGACTTTTTTTATACTGCCCTAGGCCCATTCAGACTTACAGTATGTGCCCCAAATCCCATTTACTTGTACTCACCCACATCCCCCACCCCAGTTATTACTCCTCCTTATTCCCTTGCTATATCCAAATAATAGGTTTATGAGTATTTATGTATATCAGATATTGTTACAGTGGATATAAAAAGTCTACACACCGCTGTTAAAATGTCAGGTTTCTGTGCTGTAAAAAAAGGAGACAAAGATAAATCATTTCAGAACTTTTTCCACCTCTAATGTGACCTATAAACTGTGCAACTCAATTGAAAATCAAACTGAAATCTTTTAGGTAGAGGGAAGAAAAAATATAAAAATAAAATAATATGGTTGCATAAGTATGCACACCCTTAAACTAATACTTTGTTGAAGCACCTTTTGATTTTATTACAGCTCTCAGTCTTTTTGGGTATGAGTCTATCCGCATGGCACATTTTGACTTGGCAAGATTTGCCCACTCTTCTTTGCAAAAACACTCCAAAATTGTCAGGGCATCTCCTGTGCACAGCCCTCTTCAGATCACCCCACAGATTTTCAATCAGATTCAGGTCTGTGCTCTGGCTGGGCCAAACTTTAATCTTCTTCTGGTGAAGCGATTCCTTTGTTGATTTGGATGTATGCTTTGGGTCATGGCATGCTGAAAGATGAAGTTCCTTTTCATGTTCCGCTTTCTAGCAGAAGCCTGATGGTTTTGTGCCAATATTGACTGGTATTTGGAACTGTTCATAATTCCCTCTATCTTAACTAAGGCCCCAATTCCAGCTGAAGAAAAACAGCCCCAAAGCATGATGCTGCCACCACCATGCTTCACTGTGGGTATGGTGTTGTTTTGGTGATGTGTAGTGTTGTTTTTGTGCCAAACATATCTTTTGGAATTATGGCCAAAAAGTTCAACCTTGGTTTCATCAGACCATAACACCTTTTCCCACATGCTTTTGGGTGACTTCCGATGTGTTTTTGCAAAATATAGCCTGGCTTGGAAGGGCTGCATTTGCGGGCTGCAATGAGCCTTTGGCTCTTTGCAGCTGACGTTGGAACCTCCACCTCCGCAAATGTGGCCCTCGCTTTGCAAAGGGCCGCATTTGCGGCCAGATCTGCGTCCCTTACTTTGCGAGGGACTCAGTTCTTGCGAGCTCGCAAAGCGAGCTCGCAAAGCATGACAACGACTCGCATTTTGATAACTATTATATGTGATACTAGTGACTTACCCGTCAAAAATGACAGCAATAAAATTTGAAAGCTGACAATGCTGTTTGCCACACAATGCAAGGCTCTCCTCCCTCTAACTTGCGGGGCTCGCAATGAGTGTCTTTGGCTCTCATTGTGAGTCTCTCTCACTGTCTACTTTACGGGCCTTGCGATGCAGGCCTTGGCTCATCCACCACTTTGATGCCTCATAATGAGCACCTTCAGCACTTTTTGCGAGCCCAGCGATGTGCACCTTTGGCGCTTATTGCAAGCCTCCCCCCCATCTAGTTTACAGGCTCATTGCAAGCGTCATCCAATCTGCCACTTTCGTTCCTCGCGCTGAGCACCTTCGGTTCTCATTGTGAACCACTCTCCACTCTCTGACCCCAGTGTCTCTTTACCCCCTCTCCCTTCCATGTGTCTGTTTCCCCCTATCTCTCTTCCACTGACTCTTTGCCCCTGTCCCTGCCCCCCCCCCCCTTATTTCCCCTCCTGTGTCTCTTTCCCCCACTCTCTCACCCCTGTGTCTCTTTGCACCCTCTCCCCTCTCTCCCTCCCCTGTGTCTTACTCCTCCCTCTCCCGCTTCAAGTCTTGCGTGCCTCACGATGAGCGATGATCATGCCTTTTGCAAAGTCTTGCGGGCCTCACGATGAGTACCTAAACTCTATAGATTTTGGCCTCGTTGTGAGCCTTTTTTAAAAAAAATTACAGCTTTACGGCCGCCAGAGCCTCCACCTCCGCACATGCGGACACTCGATTTGCGAGGTCCGCATTTGCAGCCTGCAATGAGCCTTTGGCTCATTGCAATTTATGTCCCCCTCCGCAAATGCGGCCCCTCGCTTTGCGAAGGGCTGCATTTGCGGCCTGCAATGAGCCTTTGGCTCTTTGCAGCTGACGTTGGAACCTCCACCTCCGCAAATGCGGCCCTCGCTTTGCGAGGGCCGCATTTGCGGCCAGATCTGCGTCCCTCACTTTGTGAGGGACGCAGTCCTTGCGAGCTCGCAAAGCATGATGACGTCTCGCATTTTGACAACTATTATATGTGATACTAGTGACTTACCCGTCAAAAATGACAGCAGTAAAATTTGAAAGCTGACAATGCTGTTTGCCACACAATGCAAGGCTCTCCTCCCTCTAACTTGCGGGGCTCGCAATGAGCGCCTTTGGTGCTTATTGTGAGTCTCTCTCACTGTCTACTTTATGGGCCTCGCGATGCAGGCCTTGGCTCACCCACCACAGCGCGAGGAACGGAAGTGGCAGATTGGACGACGCTTGCAATGAGCCTGTAAACTAAAGGGGGGGGAGAGGCTTGCAATAAGCGCCAAAGGTGCACATCGCTGGGCTCGCAAAAAGTGCTGATGGTGCTCATTATGAGGCATCAAAGTGGTGGGTGATCCAAGGCCTGCATCGCGAGGCCCGTAAAGTAGACAGTGTGTGAGGTTGAAAGTTAATTTTTTAATTAATTGGTCTTACGACGGCTTCCGAGTTACGGGCTTGAAAAAAATGTTGTCAGTTAAAAAACATAATTTTTTCACAGTCTTGCGTACCTCGCGATGATCGCCAAAGGTCATGTCGAGCCCCTTTCAAAGTCTTGTGGGCCTTGCGATCAGCGCTTTTGGTGCTAGATTAGATATACTAGATTAGATGTTAACCAATAAACCAGTTTATATTCGGTCTTTCTGCATGATCACTGTTGACACATACCTGTTCCTCACAAACTTTACTTTAATGTATAATGTTTGGCTACCTTGACATATGGCTGTTCTACGAAAAAGGAATTATAGTGTCTATAATATCTATAAAGTAAAAATCTGTTTAATGTTTTGTAGCTTTCCCCGTCTGGATCACTATCTTGTTGTGGTAAAAAGGCCTCTGTACCTCCATGAAACTGTAAGCTATATCATCTAGGATCACCCAAGATGGGCAAGTCATACCAGAGTGATAAGACAAATAGGGGTCAGCTGGAGAAGCAACTGGTAACCCACTCCAATATTTTTGCCAAGAAAACACTATGGATAAGCACAACTAGAGACAATGCTATGGCATCGGAAGTTGAGCCTGTAACATCAGAAGGTGCCTACCACATTACTGGAGAAGAGCAGAGGGTGAGTACGAGTAGCACCAGATCTAATTAAGTAATTGGGCCAGAGTCATGGAGACGCACAGCTGCGGATGTGTCAGGAGGGGAAAAGAAAGTTATAACTATGAACCAAGGCTAACTGGGCATGGTCAAGCATGAGATGACAAGATTAAACATTTATATCCTGGGAATTAGTGAAATTAAATGTACTGGAATTGGACTTTTCACATCAGACAACCACCAGATCTTCTATTGTGGTCAAGAATCCCACGGAAGAAACAAAGAAGTCACATAATCAATCAAAGTGTGGCCAAAGTAGTGCTCAGTTACAACACAATAAATCATAATGATTTTAATAAAAAATCACAGTGATCCAAGACTATGCTCCGACCATAGATGCTGAAGTTGAACTTGTCCATTATTTTGAGTATATTCAACACTTTCTAGATATATATTTTTTATCTTTGTTATTTGTTGAGATTGACTTGAGAAGTTTGTGATGAATCTTATAGGTTGTTGTTTTTTGTCTCTTTTATTTTCAACCAATAGTTGATTTCTATCCTGTGTTAAGGCCCTATGGTATGCTTTCTTCAACACTTTTTTGTGTATCCTCTTTGAATGAATCTTTCCTGTAGTACTTAAGCTTGTGTTTTGAATTCTTGTTGACTGCTACAGTTTCTTTTTATACGTAAATACTGTCCTATTGGTATGGCTTTCTTTGTTGAAATTGGATGGTGACTCTTCCAATGTAACAACGAGTTTGTCACGAGGTAAAAGTTTAAATCAACAATATAAGAAGAAATTAGCACTAAGTCGCAATAGCACAAGCACTTTAAGATAATAGTTTTGAATAACACAATATGAATTATCTTTAAGTAATAGAATCACGAATTAACATAAATAAACAGGATAAAGGATTAACACAAAAGAAACATAAAGGCACTTAAAGCATATACTCAAGTGAAGTGCTGTATGAATAAACAAAACTATAAACAGATAAAAGAATTATAAAACCTTATCTGAATTTTATGTAAAAATCTTAATCTTATGTAAATTAAAATCCAGGTTACCTGATAAAGATTTGATTAAGGAAAAATAATCAAAAAACACAAATACAGTTGAATTAGAAAACAAAATAATTTTTTGACTTGAGTATAATAAAGTAATTAAATAAAAAAGCTGTGATCAAAGCAAAGAATATAATAATAACAGAAATAAAACTTAAATAAATCTTTAATAATTTGCTGGACGTCAAAAAAAAAACCAAAGGACTAAAAACCTTGGGTTTAACATGCATTTTTAACAAACATTTTAAGTGTATAAATAAAGATTGAATTTTTAAAATTAGTATGTGGCAATAATAATTAAAATAAAGGCTGCATAAAAGGTATTTCTGTACAACCTTGGTTGGTTGTTCAAGGATTCCTAAATAGGATCCATAGGACAATTTTTTGGTACGCATTTAAGTAATAATACCTAGGCCTAAAAAATAAACTAAGATAATTTTTTGAGTATTACTTTCTAGATATAATCTCAAGAAAAGATGTTACTCTCATCATAGGAGATTGGAATGCTAAAGTAGAAAACCAAAAGATACCTGGAATATCTAGTACAAAATGAAGCAGGTCAGAGATTAGTAGAATTCTCTGGTTGTAGTAAACAACCTGTTCCAAAAGCCTCAAAGATGACTCTACACATGGAGAATCCCAGATGGACAGTATATAATTTAAATTGACTATACACTTTGTAGTCAAATATGGAGGAGCTTTATACAGTCAGCAAAAACGAGACCTGGAGCAGACCAAGGCTCAGATCATTAGCTTCATATGGCAAAGTTCAGAATTAATCTGAAGAAAAGAAGGACCAAGCAGATATGAAATAAACAATATTCTATGTGTAAATGCAGTGGAGGTTAAGATTTATGGCATTAGACATGGTAGATGCCTGAAGAATTTTGTACAGAAGTTTGTGACTTTGTCCAGAAAAAAAACAACAACAATTATCCCAAAAAGAAAGATAACTAAGAAGACTGGCTGTCTGATTAGGCTTTGAAAGTAGAACAGGAAAGAAGGAAAGCGAAAGGTAGTGGAGGGAAATTTTTGTCCAACTGAATGCAGAATTCCAAAAGATGGCAAGAAGAAACAAGAAGACTGGGGATCTAAAGCAGACCTTTTATGACACAGTGGGTGTGATACAAATGGTAGGGACTTAACAGAAGCAGATCACATAAATAAAGAAGTGACATAAATACACGTTTATACAGTTAGGATCTTAACAGCATTGATAACCTCAATAGTTTGCCCAATGAGCTGGAGCTAGACATTTGGAGTGAAATAAGATGACCTCTAGGATCCTTGCTAATAACAAGACCACACGACTTGATGGAATCAGAGCTGAACTGTTCAACTGCTTCCATTATGCCAACACATTTGGAAAACTCTTTAGTGGCCAGTAGATTGGAAAAGAGCAGGCTTAATCCCAGTCGCAAAAAAAAAAAGTAGTGCCAAAGAGTGCTCCAATTATCGATCAAATGCACATGCCCTCAATGTATGGGCCGAGGACTACCAAATGCACAAGCCGGGTTTTGCGGAAACACAAGAAAATAAATTGCCAATGTCCACTGGATAATAGAGCAAGCAAGAGAGTTATAGTGTTTTATAGGAAGAGTAGTTTGCTTGACTGCAGCCAAGAAAGTAAAAAAAAAAGCTATGGCAAGTCTGGATAAGCTATTAAAAAGTAAAGATATAATTATTAACAAAGGTCTGCATAGTTAAAACTATGTTATTTCCAGTAGTAACATATGGATTTGAGAGCTGGACAATGAAGAAGGCTGAGTGCTATTGAACTGATGCCTTTGAAACTGCTTAGAGTCACTGGACTGCAGGAAGATCCAATCAATCCATACCACAGGAAATCTGCCAAACTATTCACTGGAAGGTATGATCATGAGGCTAAAGCTCAACTATTTTGGCCCTATCACGAGATAGGATTCCCTAGAGAACACTCTGATGATGGGAACCTTTTTAAGGCACATGAAGAAGGGGACAGCAGAGGTGGAGATGGATACATGAGATCATTAAAGCAATGAACTTGAGCTTGACAGAGCCCAGAAGATCAGTTGCTGGCAAATGTGCCTGGAGAGTCGGACATGACTGAATGACTAAACAACAACAAGGTTTGGCTATAAAATTAGCCTTGATCCATGATTAAGGCAGTGTCTGGGGTCGCAGGCTTCTAGATAGTCTAGCTAGTAGCCTTCTTCTTCAGCGTGTTGTTCCATGCAATATGCATTTGGGAAGGAAAAATAAGCATGCAGTTATAATCTTAATGGAACAAATCTATTAGACATAGAAAGGGATTTAGAAATCATTGTGGACAATCACCTACATAACAGTACTCAATGACAAGTGAAGCAACGGCAAAGGCAAGTAAAATATTAGCATAGATTAAAAAGGGGATAGAAACAAGGGAAGCAAATATATTTCTGCCACTATACAAATCCCTAGTATGCCCTCATTTGGAATATGGAGTACAATTTTGGGCAGCACTCCATAAAACAGATAGTTTAGAGCTAAAAAGTACAAAGAAGGGCAAGAAAACTATTAAGGGCAATGGATGGACTAAGCTATGAAGAGAAACTAACCAAAGTTAACGTATTTTCTCTAAAAGAAAGGAGCTTAAGAGGGGATATGATTATCTTATACAAATAGATTCAGGGTCAATATAAGGTTTTGTCAAATAAACTTTTTGTGCCAAGATGTTTTTAGCTCACAAGAGGATATCCTTTGAGGTTTGAAGAAAAAAGATTTCACCTTAATGAACGAAAGGGTTCTTCCCAGTATGGATGGTTAAACTGGAATTCTCGAACAAAGGAGGTTGTGACAGAGGATAGATAACTTTAAAAAATAAATGATTGGATATATAAAAAATAAAAATAAAATAATGACTGAACTAAAAATCCTTGCGGCATAACACATATTTATACATATAGCTTTATTAAATAGGGATATTCTTAAAACCTTAGGAAACAACCCCGATAGTGAAATAAAAAACATGCTGACAATAGCATATAATAATATAGACCTATAGTCTTACTCAATGGTCAAATACATAGACAGAATTTGAAAAGTGAATACCATAGCAATATGCATCAACATTCCAAAATATATAGAAATATCCACAAAATACTCTGTGATTGGTCTATACTTTGAACCACGCAATAAAATCTATCAGTCTTATTAAATTGCAATTCGGTAAATTTAAAAGGGCTCTATTTAAGCACACAGCATATTTTTTTACAGAAGTTTTTAGTTAGTGAACTTCGAGTTCACTAACTAAAAACTTCAGTAAAAAAATATGCTGTGTGCTTATATAGAGCCCGTTTAAATTTACTGAATCGCAATTTAACAAGGCTGTATGTAAGGTAACTGAGATATCTAGTGTCCAGTAACCCTCATATGCAATTAAATTGCTAATCCTATAATTACTTATCTATACAAAGCACTTATTTGTATAAAAAATATCTCTAACAACAAATATAATTCACAAGGACTAATTGTCACCTTGTAATAAGAGGAGGATATCATATATCTCTTAAGCAACCTATGTTAGGTCCAAAAAAGCTATAATAGGCTGCAA
Organism: Discoglossus pictus; assembly: GCA_027410445.1. Taxonomy (NCBI): domain Eukaryota; kingdom Metazoa; phylum Chordata; class Amphibia; order Anura; family Alytidae; genus Discoglossus; species Discoglossus pictus. The sequence goes on from CM050167.1 coordinate 53,994,630, forward strand.
TAGAAGAAATAGCAAGTATTGCATTTATGTTTTCAATAATATTAGCAGCTATTATTTGCCTATTATAGCTATTTTTGGATCTAACATAGGTTGATAAAGAGATATATGATATCCTCCTCTTAGTACAAGGTGACAATCAATCTTTGCACATTAGATGTGTTTTTAGTGATTTTTTTTATATAAATAAGTGCTTTGTATAGATAGGTAATCCTAGGATTAGCAATTTAATTGCATATGAGGATTACAGGACACTAAGGGCTCATGCAAATGTGATTTGGCCAATTGAATAGGGTTCATAGACTTTATTGCGTGGTTCAAAGTATAGATTAATAACAGAGTATTCTGTGGATATTTCTATATATTTTGGAATGTTGATGCATATTTCTATGGTATTCACTTATTAAATTCTGTCTATGTATTTGACCATTGAGTAATACTACAGGCCTTATTCAAATGCGATTTGGCCAATTGAATAGGGCTCTATATAAGCACACGGCATATTTTTTACAGAATTTTTTAGTTTTTAGACCTTGCTTTTGGATAGATGTTCACTAACATAAAACTTCTGTAAAAAAAAATATGCTATGTGCTTATATAGAGCCATATTAAATTGGCCAAATCGCATTTGAATGAGGCCCTATATATCTATATTAGTATATGCTATTGTAGTGTCAGCACATTTTTTATTTCACTCTCTGCATTGTTTCCTTTGGTTTTTAGAATAAACAGGGCATTCTCCTGCATAACTAGAAAAGGAGGTGTATTGATCCAAGGAAGAAATTTTATTATTTCCCTTATAATACTATATTATGTCTCTAATGAGACTAAAGCCCTATTATATTTATTGATTCACAGGTAATGTACTGGTGAGGTAACTACTATTTATTTACTGATGAACTATTAAAGAAATTATTTCACTTGCTACCTTTCCATATCCCTTCTACAAATGATGACATCATATACATTCTAACAGAGAAAAGTGTCAACCATTGTATTATCCCTCAAGTATAGTAATATAAGTATAACTCAACTGTTGGTGAAATAGTGTATCTTCCAGTGCTAGAAAAATCAAAAATAAACTGGCCGAAATAACAGGCCAGCATAAAACTAAAAACTTTAAAAAAAAAGTAACAATAATCATTTTGGGTTGGTTGACAACTCTTGCTGTCTTTAATATAACCCAGAAAATATTGCAGCTGGTAGCTACAATTAAAACAACTTAAATATTATCATGTCTTTGAAACAAGTACCCATGTTTCTTCATGTTAGAATAAGTAACATTCAATTCACCTCTTCTATAATTCTGAATAAAGAAAAGGGGGAATTTATTATGGTATGAGCTAAAATAGGAAAAAAACAGCTAGTGATGGAGTAAAAAATATTGTTAATATAAAAACAGAGGATATATTCCCAAGTTCTTTATTCTTGAGGTATTATTGCCCAGTACTAACACTTGTATAGTATAAAGACCGTCTGGAGAATAAATATCAATAGTTATCTCTTAGAGTGCAATAAGTACTTATTACAGTAAATGTGAAAAAAATATTAATAATAATAATAATAATAAAAATAATAATAATAATAAAGGTGTTATTAGAAACAGTATACTGTTTAAATAATATTGTGATAATAGTAATAAGGTAGCTTAACTGGATAATATAATAATAATCCAGTAAAGCAACTACGTGTGGTGGTAAAAGGAAGGTGTGTAAAAAATGTATAAATTATTCAGAAGAGGTTATATAGGAAAAAATTCTTCTATAGTGATGTCGCAAACATCAAATTTTGGGTTCGTGAACAGCGAACGCGAACTTCAACCGCCATAGACTTCAATGGGCAGGCAAATTTCAAAACCCACAGGGACTCTTTCTGGCCACAATAGTAATGGGAAAGTTGTTTCAAGGGGACTAATACCTGGACTGTGGCATGCCGGAGGGGGTCCATGGCAAAACTCCCATGGAAAATTACATAGTTGATGCAGAGTCTGGTTTTAAGCCATAAAGGGCATAAATCACCTAACATTCCTAAATTGTTTGGAATAACATGCTTTAAAACATCAGGTAGGATGTTGTATCGATCAGGTAGTGTAAGGGTTACACCCGCTTCAAAGTAACAGACCAATCTCCCTGTTTAATGCACCGCAAACAAGCGCAAACAGTCCCTTTGCACAACCGCAAACTCCCCATTTGCACAAGGTTGGATACCAAGCTAGCCATGTCCCGTTCCTTGTCCTCGCTGATGTCATTGAAGGTCTCTTCCTCCACCCAGCCACCAAGGGCCCCCGAAAGGTGACAACAAGCCCCCTGGGACGCCTGCTGTGTTTGGTCTTCCACCTCCTCAAAGCCACCTTCCTCCTCTGACTCCTCTTCTTCAGACTCCCAGAGTCTGGGGGCTTCCACTGCGCAGCATGGAATATTATACACAGGTCAGAGTCTGGGGGCGTCCACTGCCCAGCATGGAATATTATACACAGGTCAGAGTCTGGGGGCTACCACTGCCCAGCATGGAATATTATACACAGGTCAGAGTCTGGGGGCTTCCACTGCACAGCATGGAATATTATACACAGGTCAGAGTCTGGGAGCTTCCACTGCCCAGCATGGAATATTATACACAGGTCAGAGTCTGGGGGCTTCCACAGCCCAGCATGGAATATTATACACAGGTCAGAGTCTGTACTGTTAAGTAGTACTATTCCTATCGGTTTAATCCCTGTTACATCCACTATCAGGGGACGTGTATATGGCATGGATTTTTGGAAGCGGGAGATGGAAAAAGATGCTTGGTCGGTCCTCCCACTTCAAATTTGGGGCACTGCGCGTGCAATCTAAGGTGCCACCAGATATGAGTGTCACTGTGCACTGGCAAAAGTTGGCAGAGTAGATGCAATAGGCTTCACACACACGTCTGTAGGCAGGCAATTGCTATTCAATCTATTACAGTCAAAAAAGTGTTGTTTTATGTCACTGTACACTATGGTTGCACCAGATATGACGTATCACTGTGCACTGGCAAAAGTTGGCAGAGTAGATGCAATAGGCTTCACACACACGCCTGTAGGCAGGCAACTGATATTCAATCCATTACAGTCAAAAAAGTGTTGTTTTATTTCACTGAGCACAATATAGGCTGTTAGGTGTTAGCCTGTCACACACACACGCTGGCAGGCAGGCATATGCAATTAGATTACACAGAAAAAAATGATAAAATAAAATAAATGATGGTTTAGCCCTAAAAAGGGCTTTTTGGGTTGCTGTCCTTCAGATGGAAGGCTCTGGAACGGAGTGTATGCTGCTGATTGGCTCGAATGTGTCTGCTGACTGTAAGGTGCAGGGTCAAAGTTTCCTCAATGATAAAGAATAGGGGGCGAACCCAAAAGCGCATGTGTTCGCCGTTCGCTGCGAACGCGAACATGCAAAAATCGCCTTGAATAGTCCGCCGGCGAACTGTTTGTGACATCACTATTCTTCTATAATTCTGCAACAATTCATGAAAACAACCAGGCACTATTATATTCAACCTTTCCTGTCTAGGTGGCAATACAATTTTCAGGATGAACCTTTATTATAAAGGCTTTTGCTTAATAATAATAATAATAATAATAATAATAATAATAATAATAATAATATCTTAACTAATACACTTTGGGTAAGAAAAGCTAATTACCAAGTTGGAATTTAGTACTGTATATCCCCACTAATTTAAATTAAACAAAGGGGATGTAATTTTACACTTACACATTGTACTATGCAAACTTTTTGTTTCACTGTAACCCATTTTAGAATTGTATCAAAATGACTGATACTAACTCATGATATCTCTGTAGGAATTATAGCTATGATCTTGAATAATATAGTCACGCGTCATAATGTATACTTATTGAAGTTAAATGGAGTGTTCAGGTGATTACTATCACGACCCACTCTCTGGCTGGGGTCTGCTGACTTGATTTGGGTTACTCTGGACCTTGGAGTAGCTTTGAGTACAGGAACATCATGTCTCAGCCCTTGGTTTAGACTGAGCAATATTGACAGTAAGTCTGACGAATCTTACTGCAAGCATATGTCCCCGGGTAAATAATACATCTACACACCACGTCTTGATGAAAATTATGAACCACGTTTTATTTTGGAACCACATATTTAAAACATTTCACACACACACAGTGGAGGGAGTGGCTACTCTTAGTCAAACCCTCATTCCCCTCTGGCCATTCTCACAGAAGTAATTTGTGGGAACTTATTAGTCTCCTCCCCCAGTGCCTCCCCCAGGCGTGGCTACTAATTCATTTGGTGGCTGGCTCTCAAGGGAGAAACATCCTTTATTAGCTCTTGAACTATGCCCCTGGGCTTGTGGTTGGGAAACCCCATACTATACCATTGTCCTGCAGTGCCTGGCAGTCTGGCCAATCTATTTGTTTAGGTTTTATCCTTTGTTTACACTAAGGACCATATGGCCAACTCCTGACTGAGAGTTTATACAATGGGGGAGGGTTGACTAATTAAAACATAGCTATCACTCCCCAATACAATATACAATATAATACTAACATATTAATAACCTATAACCATATTTCCCCATTCCCACATGGTATCAGGGTGGGGCAAGTTTTCCACGTCAATCCATTTTATGCAGTAATGCTGACTTTATTTAATGGTGACAGTGGAACCCCCTATTCATACCATTTACAAGCAGTAACTTTGTGCCCAAATCTTTTGTTCTTCCACATGGCACCAGCATGTGTAAGATAATCCAGCCCAAAATGGCCACTGCTGCCAGTCACAAAATGGACCCAGCATAGTTCACACCAAATCCAATATGGCCCCTGGGTGATTCATGACAACACCTCCCCAAGCGTGGCAGGAAACATCCCTGATTTTTCCAGCTACGCTGATAGTCATGAATGTGCTGGTTTGGCCCTCTGTATGCTATGCCAGTTCTTGTTTGTCCCAAGGTGCAGAGTAAAAACCTCCCCCAGCCCTTGGCCTTGCTCCCACTGTATAGAGCAAATTGCTCTTCCCATTCACACCCACCCAAATAGTCCAGGGTACCTCCCCAATAATCTGGTATCCCAGAGTACAACAGGTGGGCCACAGTTTCTGTCCCATAGCAACTCTGTTCCCCCCAGCCAGTCCCCACAGATGGGCTGGGATCTCTAATACAGTCTCTGGGCCTATGGGATTGCAAAGGGACCGTTCCTCTTGGCTTTCTTCCTCTGGTCCAGCTGTTTCCGTTGCTGCTTGGGGAGCTACGCTGCTCCCACCCAAGCTGTGCTTACCTTCCTCCATTGCCCGGGGTTGAGCAACTTTATCCCAGTCCTTTCTGTTGAACTGGATCTTTGGAGTGGTGTCTGTTCCAGTGGGCCCCTGGACAATGGTTATCCAGGGTATCTCCCCACTTGGTACACCCTCTTTCATGGTGCCACTCTGCACCCATAATGCTTTTGCCAAGGCTGGCATGCTTGCTGCCCCCGCCTGGCTCTTTGTGCCCCTGGCACTCTCTTGCTGTGTGAGGTCAGGTTCCCTGTAGCCAGAAACCAATTCCTTTCCCTCCCCACAGTCTCTTACACAACCCTCCTGGGCTCTGTGCTTCACTAGCACCTCTGGGGACAACTCCCCTGGACTTTCAGGGTACAGACAGTGGTTATCTGATGCAGGCTGGGGAATCTCATCATTCCCTTCCAGCCTGGCCTCTAAGGCTCCCTTCCCACCGTCCATCACATAATAATCCAGAGCCTCTGGCTCCATTAGCAGTTCTGGCCAACACACTTTGCCTAGAACTTCTGAGGGCAGACTTAACTTATCTGGCCCTAGCTTGTGAGCAGTTCCCACTTCCTCTGGGATTAAATCTCTTGGGGTATCAGGGGGCAGACATGGATTATCTGACCCCACCCAGGGAACATTCCACTGGGTCTCTGGCTCTTGGGGCTGGTGACTAGGCCCTGACACAGTTACTGCATGTTCTAGGGGCAAACATTCTCCATCCCCAGGAGTTGTCAAAGGAACAGTGTTTACCCCTTCCCACTCCTCACTTTGTTTACAGTCTAGAAATGCCTCTCCCCAGTTCCAGTGAGCATACTCACTCTGGTACATACCGTCTGAGTTGTAAAAATACTTCTTGGGTATCGCATCCCACAATTCCACATACTCAGCCTCCAGTTGCAGCTCTTGCTGAATCAGGGGTTCCAGCAAAGGAGCCTCCAGGAACCATGCTTCCAGTCCCAGACCCCGGCAGCGTTCAACAAACAAGTTATTATGCCTCCTTGCAGTTCCCATGCCACATTCCGGATCACCATTCAGAATCTCACCGACCCCATATTCTAGATCCAAACGAAAATAGAGATCCTCTCTCCAGCCACCCAAGGACTCTATCCTGGCAAGGTACTGTTCCTCCAAGTCCATCTCTTTCTCTACCAGTTCCTCCAACCAGCTTGCCAGCTCATGGCCATGCCATAATTGCATGAATGCCATCCATTGATTTAGCAGGAGTAGTCTGTAGTCCTCTGCTTCCATCTGCTCCATTTTCTGGTCCTTCTCAGAGTACCCCACCACTGTGCCACCAATTATCACGACCCACTCTCTGGCTGGGGTCTGCTGACTTGATTTGGGTTACTCTGGACCTTGGAGTAGCTTTGAGTACAGGAACGTCATGTCTCAGTCCTTGGTTTAGACTGAGCAATATTGACAGTAAGTCTGACGAATCTTACTGCAAGCATATGTCCCCGGGTAAATAATACATCTACACACCACGTCTTGATGAAAATTATGAACCACGTTTTATTTTGGAACCACATATTTAAAACATTTCACACACACACAGTGGAGGGAGTGGCTACTCTTAGTCAAACCCTCATTCCCCTCTGGCCATTCTCACAGAAGTAATTTGTGGGAACTTATTAGTCTCCTCCCCCAGTGCCTCCCCCAGGCGTGGCTACTAATTCATTTGGTGGCTGGCTCTCAAGGGAGAAACATCCTTTATTAGCTCTTGAACTATGCCCCTGGGCTTGTGGTTGGGAAACCCCATACTATACCATTGTCCTGCAGTGCCTGGCAGTCTGGCCAATCTATTTGTTTAGGTTTTATCCTTTGTTTACACTAAGGACCATATGGCCAACTCCTGACTGAGAGTTTATACAATGGGGGAGGGTTGACTAATTAAAACATAGCTATCACTCCCCAATACAATATACAATATAATACTAACATATTAATAACCTATAACCATATTTCCCCATTCCCACATGGTATCAGGGTGGGGCAAGTTTTCCACGTCAATCCATTTTATGCAGTAATGCTGACTTTAGTTAATGGTGACAGTGGAACCCCCTATTCATACCATTTACAAGCAGTAACTTTGTGCCCAAATCTTTTGTTCTTCCACATGGCACCAGCATGTGTAAGATAATCCAGCCCAAAATGGCCACTGCTGCCAGTCACAAAATGGCCCCAGCATAGTTCACACCAAATCCAATATGGCCCCTGGGTGATTCATGACAATTACCACAAAAAATCTTAATATATTGCAATAAATAAGCAATGATCAACTTCACACATAAAGCATATAACAGCTGTTAATAAAACATGTCTGTCTTTTTTTCTTAACACACATTTTAGCAAACACTCTGTATTTAATTTGAAGCAAATTCCTTGCGATGTTGAAATATTTCTTATAATGCTAAGTTTTGTCTTCCAACACAAAAATAATAATGAGCTGTTTTGTGGGGGATGGAACTTTAAAACACTTCAACATACAAGGAAAATATAGAACACTGTGAATCAATAAAAATAACATAAGCAGGTACAAAACTAGCAAGTCAAACAATATCATATGTCCAAATGATTGACAGCATGTAAATTGTACATCCATTATTTCTAATTTTAACCACAACCCTTATCTTTTGTGATTTAACCCCAAGCAATATGATTAAGATCTTTGTCTAATTATAAATAAGACTCAAACTCCTACTAATCCTTACTAAGGGCCTCATTCAATTATGATTTGGCCAATTGAATAGGGCTCTAAATAAGCACATAGCATATTTTTTCTAAAGAAGTTTTTAGTTAGTGAAAAACTTGCTTTGAATAGATGTTTACTAACTAAAAACTTCTTAAAAAAATATGTTGTGTGCTTATTTAGAGCGCTATTCAATTGGCCAAGGTGCAATTGAATGAGGGCCTAAGAATCTAGGTTAATAATAGAACTCTTTGTAATTGAATCTGAAATTACTGGAGCCTTACGCCACTTAAATGTTAATTTTAAGAACATATTATGAGAACTCTAAAAAGTAATCTTTATTATGTCAAATATACCACCATTAAAATGTATGGATTGGGATATAAACCTGTGAGTCTATATGTAAAGAATACAGAGATCAATTATACCAAGTCAATCATATATCAAAGGGATAGCATAGCAATCAGGCCTATGATCTTGGTGGGTCCTCCTGCCTGGAAGGCTCTCTAGCAGCAGCCCCAAAGCCAAGTGAAGTTTCTACAATAAATAGGAAGAAACAGAAAGTATAAGTATAGAAAATCAAGACTACTTAAACTCATTAGTCAAACTCAGCTCTGTATATGACAAATCTCTATTATGATTAAATAGGCTAACACTAGTAAACAACATTCCATAATATAAATCTATAAACACTAATCCTATATACAAATTCTCATTCTCAGGAGAAGTGTCAAATTATGATAGAGCTATGATCATCCCATAGGCCATAACAATTCAAGGGATTCAATACCCTAGACCATATGCCCATTTGGGAGCTTCACAGGTGATCCCAGCTAAAGGGTCAATCCTCTTGAGATAAAAACCTAACAGTTGTTTTGCTACTGTTTGAGAAATCTCATAATGTTTTCTTAAAATAAAAATAGAACTTACCTTAAATTAGGTACCAAGTCAGCCAAGAGCACTTTGAAGCCAATGAGTTTTGGGAGACTCTCTTTCTCTCTTTCACTCTCCCAGGTGAAACGTGGTCCCATAACTGCACCTTTATTGCAGATTTCCAAAGCTATTTCTTATAATTATTTCCGAGTTATATTGGATTTTTCTGTGTAGCAGAGCTGAAATCCTGTCATTCCTGAAGGTGTTACAGAAGAGATTTTGCCTGCCCACATTCACCACCAAAATATTGGGGAAATATGCCTTATCAGTGAGTCTCCCACAACCAACACTTAATCAGAGAAGTCGAAGCCAGGACATCCATCGGGTTTCTTTATTTAACAAGCTTGGAGGCTTTAATTGAGCCTCTCTGTGTCACACACAAGACAACAGCACAATGGTCTGAATTACAATGAAAAAATATTGAGTATATGGACTTGTAAATGGAAATGGAAATTAACCAAATATGCTCATAACCTGTAATTCCAAATAGCACATACTTATTTACCATTACCAAATTCAGCATTTTATTCTTCTCAGTCAGTTGGAATGGTTAAATAAACAATTACAAACCACCAATGCCAGACACTAATTGTAGGCAAAACAAACTTATCTTGTTATTGAGTTGCCTTTGCATATGACGAGGACTTTTAGTTTTAGTTTTTATGCAAGCAAAGCAATATTATTTAAAGCTATGTAAAACTATTATTCATGACAGTACAATTCCCTCTACTATAGAGCTAAAAGTAAATATTTATATATATAAATTTACCTTTAAAGTCTATAGAATATAAATTATGTAAATGATGTCAATCTCTATCAAATTTTGTTCTTAAAAACAGCATATTACGTTATGATCTAAAGGTTCAAACCCATATCTCAAAAAATACTAAAATTGTCTATAAAACAATAATTGTCATTAAATTGAGTTACCACTTGTGCATATTATACTATTGCTACTTGCTATTAATTACATATTCATATTAATTAAAAATGTAAGCACAAACATAATATTACTCAAGATCTTAAAATAAAGAAAATAAGAATACAGAATAAAAAACCCATAAAACTCCTAATTTAAAACCCCATAAAATAAATGGTAATGATAGCACATACAACATTTAAAAATGTTACATACACAAATACATCCCTGGACACAGGGAGAACTCTTTCTTGGGAGGGAGCAACAAATTGAACTGTTGAACCAAATTTGGCGTATGGACAAAGGACTCAAGGAGCCACATGCGCTCTTCTGGTCCAAATCTCTTTTACTCCAAGTTATGTGAGGCTCTACCTAAATAACCTAGAATCCAGAATTCTTTCTACCTCAAATTCTTAATTTCTATCCACCTTAAGAGGAGGTGTAATGGCAATGGGAGTGGATAATTAGTTCCTGTCTGGCAGAACTCCAGCCAGAAAGGAACAGAAGCAGCTTCACAGACATCTCAGCTGCAGCAGGGAACCAGGCAAAACAAAATGCTGCAGCAGCAAACAAGTCTTATAATTGACACTTTGGAGAGACCTCTGCCTGATCCTCAACAGATGAGTATTGGCTGAGCCCCATCATCTGACGGCTGATTTATGAAACACATGAGCAATTTCATCATTCCAAGGAATACCTCTCGGCCTGCTCAGTCTGTGAATCACTACAGGCCGGGTATTGCCCAGAACAACCAGCAGGACTTTTCCTTGGACTACCCAGATGCCTACCAGACCAATAGATACTACATTTTGTTAGGCTGTGTCATATTATACACATTTATTTTTTGCCAACTTGCAACTAATACATACTTGTGCAAAAACATAACATGCCATGCCTTAGATAAATAACTAATTAACAAATACGGAGGTCTTGAAATTGCGAAAATATATTCAGTTTTAGCTGATTTGTATTGACTAATCACATTGTAAGACTATATAATGAAGTAATGTAGAGATAATCCTTAGACTGCTCATGGAGTTATTCTGTGCCATTGCAGTTCACTCCAGGCTGCTCTGTCTAATAAAGAAAAGTTGTTTGAGTTATTGACTGTTTTTTTGAGTGCCTGGTTTGACGAGGAGAGAATCTGAGCAGGATATTTTCCACAACATTTTGGAGGCATTGCTGAGTTCAGGGTGATAAACTCTTCTGTGATCCGTTGGTCCCGGCTCATGCACACAGACTGCCCTTGGCCAAAGTAAGGCAGGATTTTTTTTTAAATCTGCCATAAGAGCTGGTTGGGAGCGTAGAGAACTGAGAAAACTTGAGAGGTGACACCCAAGTCCAGACAATTTGGATAAAATCGATTCTATCCCAGGTTACATTCAGCTAAGCAGTTTATAATGATATTAAGGTCATGTGATTAATGGACGAGTGAGACCTAGAATCTTAAAGACCAGTGCTGTGAGTAGAAAGGTAATTAGGGGGAAGGTATACATGTTGCTCTAAGGGTAAGATAAATCAGCTATATTGTTATATTTTTGCACTATACTTGGCTTAGGAAGATTGATGATGGTCTGGCTTAATAGAAGCTTTTTTGACTGGTGCTGTGCATAATTGGTGCAGGAAACCATAAACCTGGTAACAAGGAAGGAACTACTTGTATTGGCCTGAGGTGAGTTTCTGGAATCCAAAAGTAGGAAGACTGCTGTTAAGACAGGTTTTCAATGAATGTTTCAACAAATGTATCAGCAATTTACAGTTTCAGTATAAAACCTACTGCTTTGTAACAAAGAAATGTTCAAAAATTGGATGTGATTCCTCTATATGTCTATGTCTATAAACTGCACAGTTTTTAAAAAAAAAACTTTTTGCTTCCACTCTTTCTCATGTCTGTGTCACTCGCAGTCCTAGAGGATTTTGATTGGTTAAATTTTTTGTCTCTCCAGATGGGATTGGGTATATGCCAGCCCTTGGTTGACATCATGTGCTGAGAGGGTTTTAGGCAACACTGATTATAATACGTCAAACTGGCTCCAGAGACTAAACTCTGGGAGGAACTGTACTCAATGAGGTCCTGGATTTCTGTCCACTGTGCAAACAATTAATTTACAGTGTAACAAATAAAAATTGGTTTATTTTCTTAAATTGGGGTGTTAAAAATTTGCTCTTTTTTAAATGTAATGTATAAATGGGGTGAGTCAATTTTATTTTACTTTGTGTTAGTCCTCTTGTCTTTGTTTTACTTAATGGTTAGCTTTATCATAGAGAGAAGCTGACCTCTGTGTGGGAACACAGAGCTAGGAGTATGCCCTGATTACACATTGCAGTAAGTGTCTAACTGAGTTTCTGACAATGCCATATGTGTAAGCCTTTAAGAGGTACAGCTTGATTAGACTTTTATTATCCTACTCCTGGATAGTTGTTTTGTTGCAGTGCCTTGTATAGTGAATATATCATTTTAACTTCTGCATTTGGAAAGCTAAGTTTTTGACTTGTGTTGTTGTAAATGTATGTATACATTTACACATAAAAGATTCCTGTATTACTAAATTAGTCTGAGAACTATTACTATGTAGGATAAACTTCTAAAGGGTAATGGGGAAATTAATTGGGTTAACTACAGCGTTCAGGTATGTGACACAGAAACAAACACAGAAACACAGAAGTAAACAGCACATATTTTTGCTCCATCTTTGGGATTTTCAATGTCATGTGGCATAAAAACAAAATTGAATAGCACACATTATTCTGGAATTTTAAGGTGTTTGTAAATGAGAAGTTTATTGTGCAATCAGTGAAGCAACTGGTATATATTCCTAATTATGATTATTAGGATATTAACTTTGTTTCATTATTTCTTGTGAACAAAGTATTTTTTATGGAATATTCTGGTTTGAGTACTTTGGTGATTGCAGAATAAGTAATCAGTATCTTTGGGTAATTAAGAGTCTGTGTATGCTTTTAAGAAGGTAATCAAAAGTGATACAAACTATTGGAGAAGGTTAAGCAAGTGACTAAGAAGGTTGGAGGGTGTGTGGGTTTTTTTGGAAACTTGTACGGCACTGAATAAAGGGTAATTTCCCCTGATGAATGTAGTTATAAAGAAAGCAATGGATAAGTTATTTAATTGACTTTTTTTGCATGTGCAAACTGATCCAAAGTCAGATCATAATTAAATTGTTCTTTGGATGAATTGCTGAGGGTAACTAAGAAAAGAGAAAGAGAAACGGATGGATTAAAAACTGTTGTTGTAAATGGCCTCTGTTATCACAATATTTGGTAAGTCTGCCTTTAATCCACATAGGGGTGATAAGTGAAAGGCTATGCACACATAGTATCATGACCAAAAAGATCTGACTCCTCTCAACAGGTACCTTTTAGGATAGCTAAGGACCCTGTGGATTTAATTATTTTGCATTTGTTTTCTATATTCAACCTACAGCACTGAGAGGAGGACATTTTTTTCTCCCCTCCTTTCTAGGTTCCATACAATCATAAAAACAAACTAATGCATTATTTTTGTGAGCTCCAAATTATCTGATTATGTGTTATATGTTCTGTGTTAGTATTGTGATGTTTGTTTTATGCGGATCCTGTTTTGAGTTTTTCATAAGTACAGTGAAGTGAAAGTTCTATGTACAAGGTGCCCACTTTGATTGACAGCTTCAGGAATTGACGTTAAAAGCCCACACCTGGGTGCTATCAATCATTTTGGACATACAATAATAAATGTTTATCTACTTTTGTACCTGCTTGTGTTCATTTTATGATTAGTTCTAAAAAACGAAAATAGATTATTGCAGTTAGTGTGGAGTCAGAGATTTTTTGCAGATTATTTCGGATCTTATGTGTAGTCACTTTTACACTCTATAACCTGTAATAAGTATACATTATGACATGGGACTATATTATACCAGATACAAGGTATAATTACTATAGAGATATTATGAGATAGAATCTATCATTTTGGATATAATTGGTTACAAGAAATTAGTTTAAAGGACCTTGAACAGCCTGTCTAGCTCCCGACCCATCTAAAACTCTAAGATAGATTAGGTTAACTAATTAGTGAAAGAGCATACAATCGTCAGAAACAAAAAACAAACAAAAAGAGATAGCAAGATCACTCATGTGAGTGAATTTGGAATATAGAAACACTATACGTTTGTCTTAAATCGAGTTCTTATGTCCTCCTTGACCATTGGACTACCCATCCTTGCTTTTAGCTATTAAGTCCAAAGTTCTCAGATAAATTATGGGAGCCCTTGGGAACACTTGGAGGAACCAAAACCTGCCCATAACTCAGTTAGGCTTTAGACCGTTTGGATGCTGGAGTATCTCGCCATTGCCTAGCAGGTCTGGGCACTTGGGGTGCCTCTGGAGAGGGCACCATTTCCTCTGTGGTCATCAGTTTCAAACGATGCAATATTCGAAGACAATTCTCCAAAGATTTGGATGAGAAAGCAGATCCCTTGACTTGAAACAACAAGGAAAACCGGAATCCCCAACTATATGAGATGTTATTTTTTGCAAATCTGTAGGACCGCATTGCCCAGGCCCTTGACCGAAGGACATTTCCGAGATGCTGAAATAATGGTGTCCCTAGCACGTTGTCTTAGGAGACGAATAATTACATCATACGGCGCCTCTGGGTTGGATGTTGCACCTAGCGCCCTATGTGCTCTCTCGATTTCCCACTCTGTACAGAGGCCGTAGGGATTAAGGTGCTAATGACAGCTTTAATGTACGTCATGAGGTCCATGACAGACCTTGGTACACCCCCCGTATTCTGAGATTGTGCCTGCTTGCTCTGTTGTCCAAGTCCTCCAGTTTCTCTTCAAGTGTTAATAGTTTGGCTACATTTTGAAATATGTCAAGTCTGTTTCGTTGTTGGGCCTCTACAATGTCATCAGTCTTAGTTTCTAGTACATGAGTGCGCTGGCCCAGGTCATGAACTTCTCGTTTCAGTTCCTCTGTCATCTTGTCAAATTGTGAACCTCCCTTATGCTGGGGGACCCCATCGGGACCCCACAGTGTCCCCATATTAACCCTTGCTGCGGGGGTCCTGATCGGGACCCCCGCGGCAGTTAATGTGTTAACCCCTGCCGCAAGGGTGCTGTCAACTAAAATTAACCATCTTATGCTGTAGGTCCCAATCAGGACCACCGCTGCATTTAAAATTTGAATTTGGCGCCAAATGCCCCTCTAGCGATAACATTTTTTTTGCCTTCATCCTTAGCATAAGGGCCCTTCCTTCATGGCCGCAGGTCGGCACCCCTAGGATAAAAATAAACATTACAATTAATAAAAAAAATAAACACAACATATAAACAATACATTCTAAATAGAATACTTATCTTTCCGCAATGCCCCTCCACCTTCTAGTCTTCTACAGCAGGGCCCCTCAAAAAAAATCTGCCGCTCTAAACATTTTTTTAAAAATAATGGAGCTCCTCCCTGGAGGACACCCCCCCGCCACAAATGAGGCTTCTTGCTCATGCTCATGTAAAAAATTGGAAATTGCGCCTTCTGATTGGCTGAAAACGCTGTCAATCATATAATCAGAAGACACCAAGGTGTGAGCCAATCAGGATGGGATACACCCCAATATCCCATCCTGATTGGCTAAAGGACGTGTCAGTCATTTTTAAACCAATCAGAAGGCTCTATTGCCTTCAGCCAATCAGAATGGGATACATCCCATGGTTTTTATCCAGTTGTGATTGGCTCCAAACATCTGCTTCTTTTGATTGGCTGATTTAACTGTCAATCATATTGCAGCCAATCAGAAGGTGCAATGCTTGAAACAATCAGAATCAAGGATGTATCCCATTCTGATTAGCTGAAGGCAATAGCTTTGATCTTTGCTCTTCTTATATACCTGGCTATGAGGAAACCGTACTGAAGAAGCATGTTGTCCACTTAATATGTTATAACAACCGCATATTGCCGGTTTCCCAAGTTTCAACTGGATGAGGATATGCTAGAGAGGCAGTTGGAAATGTGTGCTAGAATAGAGGGGCATAGATCTGGTGTTGAGAGGTAAACTTGAGTGTCATCTGCATAGAGATGATATTGAAATCCGAAAGATTTTATCCAGGTTCCAAGTGAGGAAGTATAGATGGAGAAGAGGAGAGGGCTAGGACTGAACTTTGGGATACACCAACAGACAGAGGTAAAGAAGTGGTGCCAGAAAAGGAGACACTAAATGTAGAATGATGTGAGTCATGAAAGAGCGGAATCACGGAGTAGAATATGAATTAGAAGAGGGTGGTCAACTGTGGAAAAGGCAGCAGAGAGCTCTAGGAGAATTAGAATAGAGAAATTTGACTTGGAGGTGAGTAGGTCATTAGTGACTTTCGTGAGAGCTGTCTCTGTTGAGTGATGGGGTCAGAAACCAGATTGGAAGGTGTCAAGAAGAGAATTGGAGGAAATGAATTGGGTAAAGTGATTATAGGTGAAAGGTTTTTAAGCCAGGAGAAATAGTGATCTAGGGAGATAAAAGGATGCATTGGCTGGTTATAGCATGTTTGACAGATGATAAAAACTTTTCAGTGTTTAGGCAAAGGTTAAATAATATTAAAAATCTTGACCCTAACTTATAAAGCCCTCAACAACAATGCACCCACCTACATCTCTGCTATCATCTCCAAATACTCCCCCACACGCCCACTTCTTTCTGCTAATGACCTTCTTATTTCTACCACTCTTGTCAACTCCTCTCACTCCCACCTCCAGGACTTTTCTCGTGCTGCCCCTATTCTCTGGAACTCCTTGTCTTGCTTCAGCAGACTATACTCAAATAAAATTTAAAATCTTGACCCTAACTTATAAAGCCCTCAACAACAACGCACCCCCCTACATCTCTTCTCTCATCTCCAAATACTCCCCCACACGCCCTCTTCATTTTGCTATTGACCTTCTTTCTACCACTCTTGTCACCTCCTCTCACTCCCACCTCCAGGACTGTTCTCGTGCTGCCCCTATTCTCTGGAACTCCTTGCCTCGCTTCACCAGACTATCCTCCTGCCTCAAATCCTTCAAAACTTCAATAAAAACACACCTCTTTAAAGAAGCCTATAACCTTCCACCCTAACACGCTCAACACTACTCTCTCCCTACTGTACCACACACAAACTTCAACCTTTAGATTGTAAGTCTGCGAGTTTCAATCCTGCAAGGTGCTTTAGGGAAAGTGCTATGGACACCGGATTCCAAGCTCAAAAACAGGGCCCTCCATTCTTCGCAATATGTTAATCTTGAACTTGTCTTTGCCTTTAACTTAACTTATGTATAGTTCTACAGAATATGTTGGCGCATTACAAATAAACAATAATAATCATAAAATGTGTGAGAGCAGGGAAAAATGGAGTGGAAAGGAGAGGGAGTAACTGTGATGGAATAGGATCTTGTGGACACAGGTTGTAAAGCGAGAGTGGTTGATAAAAGATTGTAGACTACATCCTCAGTTGCAAGGTTAAAGGAGTTTATAGTGTATGTGGGATTCGGGAAGGGTGAAAACTGGGTGTTTTTGGTTAGTTGAGAGGAGGAAGTGTGTGAGCTGTGTTGAAAGGAGAAATTGTTACAAATGTTTTCAGTTTTATCTTTAAATTCCTCAGCTGTGAGACAAGAGGGGGCAGAAGGCACAAGAGGGCAGAGGAGAACATTGAATGTTGCAAACAAATGTTTAGGGTTGAAGAACAGATTTGATATTAATGTTGAGAAATATTTATAAGCATGGGTGCTACATATATATTGGACATAGATTAGGAATTGCCTGATCTTTTAAACTGCTGACCACCAATCTAATGTGATTTATGTAGGGTCTGATGCATGGGCATAGGAACCCAAAAAAATATGGGGGGGGGGGGGACAATTCAACTCTACTTCCAGGACAGGAAGCAGGGGCGGATCTACCGCCAGTAAACCTGGTGCAATGCACTTGGGCCCCACTGGTGGCCCTCAAAAACTTTTCTAATTATGTTACAATTAATAATGTATGTCTATATGCCAACTTATTATACAGCAATAGAATTGTAAGGCAGGTAATGCTGTTTGGTACACAAAGAAAGTATTTTGGTTACCATCGGTGTTCATTACGAGCCCCTTGGTTGGTGTATGTTTGGTTATGAGAGCTCCTTTGGCGCTGATTGTAAGGTTTGCTCTGATGGCCTTTTGGCTGGCATTGTGAGCCTCTCCCCTGTAGTTGTGGTTCTGTAAACACCGTTGGCACTGCTTGTGAGGCTCGTGCTGACCGCCTTTATCGTTTATTGTGATTCTGTGATTTTTGTATTTGGTTTTCTGTGTGTATGTATTTTTTTATGTAAATTAATTAATTATTAAAGTTATAAATTAATATATTATATTACCCTTCTGATTGAACCATTAGCTTTAGCTATTAGAAACTAATCTAATATTGGAGGGGTGAAGGTGGGAGAGAGAGTGCACAAAAACACCTTATTTGCCGATGATATTATCCTGTCCCTTACCTCGCCCAGTCAATCTTTGAACCACTTGGAACAAATTTTTTCTAGATTCGCTTACATTCCCAACTATAAACTAAATGCTTCAAAATCTGAGATTCTTACAGTTAACATCTCCAATAAGAATAGGGAAGAATTGGAGACAAAATGTCCATACAACTGGCATTCAAATTCTTTTAAACATATAGGAATTACATTCTGTGAAGACATTAGTAAGATGCCTGTTATAAATCTAGGTAAAGCGTTTCTTAAATGTGAGCAGTTCATAAACGCTTGGAGTGGTATTCGCTTGTCCTTTTCAGGCAGAGTTGCCACTATTAAAATGGTCATCTTGCCAAGAATTAACTATATCTTACATCTCTATTCCCTTTCCAACGGTGTTGCTTATACGTTTTCAATCTTGATTGGATAAATGTATACATTCTGGTAAACATACTAGGCTAAACAGATCAATTATGGTCAAAACATTTTGTAGTGGCGGTATTGGCTATCCAGTAATTAAAGCTTACTATGAAGCCATTAGATTATCACAAGTTTTGAAATGGTTGGATCATAACAATAAATATCCATGGCAACAAATTGAGAGTACACTTATCATGAACTGTGACCTAAAATCTTTGCTTTTCTATGATAAATTTCCAGACAAATATTTAATGCAAGGTTCAGTTATAGTCAAGTCAAATTTATATTTTTGGCAATGTACTAATAAAAAGCAGTCATATATTCCCTTTCCTAGTTTATTAACTCCAATTTCTACTATCATTAAATTATTCAAACTATCACAAATTCTAACCCTTTAATTAATTCGTCTCAGATACTTGGTGATTTTTTTTCTTGATAGAAAACTTCTCCCCTTTTCTCAATTTAAAGAAAAACTTGGTATTTCAAATTTGTGTTGGCTAACATATGAACAATTAAACATATGGGCATATAAACATATAACCAATAACGTTTTTGGCAAGCAGTTAACTTCAGTCAAACTGCTTGTTCAAAAAAGGGACTTCTCCCACCTAATTTCCCAATGTTTTCATATTATACAATCTAATCTTGAGAAAACTAAATCTGCCTCTTTGATGTTGTGGGAGCAAGACTTTACCACTTCAATTCCCCTAAATTGTTGGGGAAAAAAACTTTTAGAGTTACTAATAAATTTATCAAAAATGCTTCCCAAAGGGAGGTTTACTTTAAGACCTTAAATAGATGGGATATAGTTCCTCTTAAAGTATACCAAATCTCCCACGACATCAAAGATAAACTTGTTGGAGAAATTGTGGGGGTATTGGCAATCAACTCCACATTTGGTGGGAATGTCCTTTTATTAACTCTTTATGGGTTGAGTGCTTTGAATTTATTTCTGTGACACTAAAAAAGATTATCTGTTCTACCCCACAGGGTTGTCTATTTCATATTTTCTCTGGCACTTTTAAAACCAGAGAACTTGCGTTAATTGTTCAGATTTGTTCCACAGTCAAAACTGCCATTATTAGCAGATGGAAACAACCCAATCCTCCTAGTTAACTGTATTAGAGATTTAGAAAACCTGTATGAATCAGGCAAAATTATTAACCAACACAAACTTAAATGGTCGGTTTGGGATTTGATTGTAGAACCTTGAATGCTTAAACAAATCAAGTTTAGATTAGATTCCTTTGACCCTCATTTGGGTACTAATATAGGTTATGAATGTGGAGTGAATGAGGCTATATCTGTTTTTTTTGTTTCTGTTTTTGTTTCTTTGTGATTGTAAAATAATGTATTATACTTTTGTTTAAATTATCAGGCACAGTATTGTCTGTTTTGTTTTGTGTATTTTTGTCATTTGAAAAATTAATAAAAAAGAGAATAAAAAAAAAAGTTATATATTAATATACTTTCCCCATTTGTAATTAATACAGTATATGCAGGAAGCAGTATGCTGAAGAGCTAACAATCTGTTTTGATGTTCCTGCAGCATACAATGTAGATTTGCACTGTTGGTTAGCTGAGGTGTAAGTGTCAGCAATGTCTGCAGTGTGTAGTGTAAATAGGCTGTGTGCGCAAGGGGAAACCGTTTGTTTAGCTGTGTAGTTCCGCATTTTGTAATGTTAATGTTATTAGTGTGCAGTTAGTGTCGTAAAATGGCTTTGATTGTGTATGTTAGGCGGGTGTGGAGCATTTAGCGTGCTTCCTAATAGTGTATTTAGTAGGTCGTATGGGTCTGTGTAAAAGTCGTATGTGCTTGGCGGTGTTTTGCGTGCTTAGGGGTCGTGCAGACTCGTTTTTGTTTTTTTCGCCGACCATTTTTTCTATCGCTTAGGGAAATTTCGAGTGGCGAAAATCTTTAAATTCTTTCGAAATTGGCATGTAACCTCATTCCCAAACGTCCTGCCTGTCCCTCCCTCCCTTGCTGTGTGTGTATTTTTTATTTTTATTTTATTTTGTATTTAGTGTGTTTTTTGTGTTTTTCGTGTGTGTGTTGTAGCTGTTAAGTTCATATTTTTTGGGGCTCGTATTTTTTTTTTCTCTCTGTCGCGGTTTTATTTTTGGTGGTAATTTTTATAGGCAATTTTTTCAAAGTGCAACGGGTTTCACACTTTGAATTGTATTTTTGAGTTGTGTGTTGATGTGTAGTCCCATGGGTTGTAGGTATGATGCTCATGGCGTTCGGGGTTGGAGGGATGAGCGCCTATTGCGCTCTTCTCCACCAGCGCAGTGAGCGCCTTTGGCGCTCCCTGGCTAAGTCGTACGGGGTCGCAGGGATGAGCGCCTATGGCATTCATCTCCACCAGTGCAAGGAGCGCCTTTGGCGCTCCTTACCTGGCCACAACCGCTTTGCGAGCCCGCAGTTTCCCTGTTGCATTAGCAATGGATTTTGGCAAGCCCGGCTGCTGAGAACTATATGTGATTATATATGTGATATATGTGATTTTTTATATATATATTTATATATATATATATATATATAGTAAATAAATAGTATAATTGTGTTCACATTTGAATGTCTAAAACAAGTTTAAAGAAAATTGCTTAATTCTGGAAACCTTGGCAGGGACATGCAAATGTGCTCAAAAAGGCTTCACTCACTTGCAATCCCCATAACCATATGAAGCATGGCTTCCCTTAAGCATATGCCAGCGGTATCACAGAGGTTTGAGCAAAGCTAGGGTTGGGTTATTCACAAGCTAGGAATCCCACCCACGTACAGCCGTTTCAAGGTTACTGCCTCTCATCCGCGTGGGGCTGGTTCCTTGGCTTGTGTAGTGGATATTTTGAGTAGGTAGTTCACCACAACAAGTGAGTGTCTAAAACAAGTAAAAAAAAAATGGTTTCATGCCCAGAATTCTGAGAAATGCAGTTATTACAAATCATGGGTCAAAGCTTTCATGGGAAAGACATACTGCTCCATAGCATTGGCTCTAGTGGCCAGATCTGGTAATGCATAATAAGGGGCAAGAAGGAAATTTATTGGCAAAAAACTGCATTAAGGTATGGGTAAGGTCTCAGAGCAAGATGGGTAAACTAAGGCTGGAAGAACGGACAACATTGTCAAGTTAAGGGTTGCATACAACCATAAAATCCCTCTCCTTGCAAAGGGTTTTCTGATTAAATCATTTATGACATCATCTATGACATTCCGTGACATCATTCATGATATCACATATGACATATCTCACATGATATGAAAAATGACATCATCCATGATATTACTGATGATATCACACGAGACCTACATGATGTCACTTAATGCATACTTCCAAATTATCTGTATTTTTTAGCCTTATGTAGCTCTATCCTGCGCTATAGTTTAATGCAGTTTTTTGCCTATATATAATTATATTTATTTACATATACCCACAGATATATAGATATATACACATATATACATATACACAATACTTGAGTCCATTTTTCTGCTATTTCGATGGAGGAACACAATACAAGAGGCTGGAATACTTTCCCAAGTTTTACTACAATTTTGGCCAGTGATACAAAATAGTAAACCAAAACAAATAGAAAATAACAGCCCTAGCTTCCATTGAAGCAGTAATAAAATACAAAAATAAATAGAAAATAACAGCCCTAGCTTCCATTGAAGCAGTAATAATAAATCAAAACAAATAGAAAATAACAGGCCTAGCTTCCATTGAAGCACTAATAAATAAACCAAAACAAATGGAAAATAACAGGCCTAGCTTCCATTGAAGCACTACCTTATCTGATAACAGCTCCCTCACTAACCATGGTGCTCTCATCCAGCTAAACCTGGGTGAGGCAAAACAAAACAAATAGTCCAATTTTTGTTCACAATCACTGGCTTGTATTCTTCAGAACTCCAGGTCTCCACTTCAAACGATCATAAGCTGCTGTCTTCTTTGTGTTTTTCTCCAGAACAGAACTCTAGAACTCTAGGTCTCCACTCCAAATGATCATAAGCTGTTGCCTCTCTGTCTGTTCCTTTCTCGAGTACAGACAACTTGCACATGGGTTATCTCTGTGTTATCGCTTTTTCTAGTTCAGACAATTGGACATGCTTTTCTCTGTGGGTCTCTTTCTTCAGCTCAGACAACTTCAGAAAAAAATGACACAATTCTGTTTCTGTGTTTTTTCTCCAGCTGCAAAATAAAAACTAGGTTTAACCATCAATGCGCCTTAGTTAATCTGACACACCTGAAAAAAGCAGGGACATCCTCTGACTCACACTTGAGGATGAATATGGTCTAATGTCTACAACTGCCTAAATGATTACATCATTGAATACTGTAGTGGATGGAACCTAATAATGATGAGTAAGTGAAGTGAGGTGTATGACTTAAAATGTCCCTTGCTGTTGGGCTTGATTAGAGGGTCAGCCCTTTAAAGAAAAAAGCTTAAATGATATGGGGGGGGGGGGGGGGGGGATAAAAGATACGGACAGGGAATGGGTTGTGAGACTGAATGCTTGTTAGGAGGGAGGATTGAAAATATAAAGGTGGAAGTCCTAACTCATTAGCTTAGGGGTTAATATTACACAATGAATATGCTTTAGGGGTTAATATTACACAAAGAATGGCTCCATTGCTTAGGGGTTAATATAACATGAAAAATACACAACGAAAATAATGACTGTCCCAATAATGTATAATGGCATATGATAGATGCTTAATTAATGGCTGTATGTGCCCATTTGCCTATTACTTATGTCTTGTTCTTCAAAAAAAAAATAATGTAAATTTAGGGCTATATTATCCTTTAAGGTTCTTGTACATCTGCCATGTTAAGTTGCAAATCTTCAGTCCCTAAATCTATATATTAATTTGGCTTTGTGATGCTTTTATATCCATATACCAAGTTATACTGCAGGTAACTGTCTGTGGTTGGTGTTTATTTCCTGGAGAAGTGAGCAACATAACTATATGATAGTTATTGCTCACAATGGATTATATCCACATAAAAATGGCAAAACTCACACGTACATTAGGGTGACAAAAATTCCCCTTTAATGGGAGACACCTCTGAAAAATACACATTGCAGAGCTACTTTAAACAAAGTCCATATTTGCCATGCCAATTAATGGAAATGGCCACCTTAAAGTCTATATAGTCAAAACAAATAAACTGAAGGAAGTTCAACACTCACCTCACAGATATATTTTCTCACATATGCAATGGTTTCTTACTTTTATTGAAAGGCTGCTGCCCTTTTCTGTAGAAAGATACAAGGGTTACAGTAAATACACTTTAGATAGACTTTACAAATCTGAATACTGTTGTTTTTTTTTTTATTCGATCAGTTGTGTCAAACTCTCTGTGGCCATATGGACCCTATGGACTGTCTCTCGTCATGCTTACCCATAAGGTTTTCTTGGCAAAGATACTGAGTTGGGTTGACAATTACTTCTCCAGTCGACCACGATTTGTCTGCCCACTTTGCTATGACCTACCCATCTTGGGTGACCTTACATGGTCTAACTCACGGCTTCTCATTAACATACACAAGCCCCTTCATTACGACAAGGTAGCTGTCCAGAATTGGAATCTAAATATAGAGTAGTAGAAAGTTGAAAGAATTAAAATACATTGTTGTTACCCCACAATGGTTATACTATGTTTTTTGTCTGTACAATTCACCAAATTACCTATTTATTAAACCTTACCTTTGTCTGTAAAATCCCTCACTTTCCATGTTCAAGGTAGAATTTGCTTCTTTGAGTTTGCTCCTTTAAGGCTTCTTATAGTCATGTTTATAGGATACAGGCACATATTTTTCAAGCTTCTCATCTGTTGGTCTTCCAGATATGAATGCATTACCTCCCAAAACAGCTCCTTATATAGAGCCCTGGGCTCTGTGATATCATCATGTATGACACATCTCTGATGTCAGAAGTGTTTTTTACACGGAGGGCCCAGCTCAGCATGGTGATATCTGCCATTAGACAACTCACCAAACAGTGCTTTAGAAAAATCACAATTATATCTAAAATATAATGTACAAGAGAGGCTCCTTTGTACACATTGACACATACACATAAGGGCGTAAAAAAACATTAAACCTTAGAATCAATACTCATTTTAAAATCTGGTAACAGAACAGGATTCACTTAATATGCAGCATCTTACAGAATCTAGAAATGATCCCTGTGAGTCTACACTTTGTTTACGTGCTCACCTCCATCTTTCTGTTCTACTTTTTCGTTCTGTTTCCTTCTTATTAACTGCCTCCTGATATTTACCCTCCACTATATGAG
Source organism: Discoglossus pictus (assembly GCA_027410445.1). NCBI lineage: Eukaryota > Metazoa > Chordata > Amphibia > Anura > Alytidae > Discoglossus > Discoglossus pictus. The sequence continues at coordinate 54,019,622 of CM050167.1, forward strand.
TTGCCTCTAATAACTCCACAGTAAAGATTAAGGCTTGAAAGACATTATAGGCTATAGACCGGTTTACAGGGGAAGTGTGCAAGGCAGGATGCAAAAAGAGTGCAGTAAAAGCAAGAAGAGTTGCCAGGCACCTGCAGGAGTTACAGAGCGATTAAATTATAAAAGTATGCAAGGACTTGGCTGGATTCCAAATCTGTAAACCATGCTGCGGCACGTAGCATTTTCAGGCGTGAAGATGATATTGATGATTATTTAAACCCGGGTTTAGATGGAGCCAATAGTAAAAGAGACTGTCATCCTTATGTCACTAAAACATGGAGGTTAGATTTCAATCACTTACGGTTTTGAAGTCTGAGTTGCGATCGGACCCGCATTCCAGAAATAATGCAATATGAAAAAATCAATAAATATGATATTCTAGTTTATGCAAGTTCTATTATATGTATTAACACATTGATTGCCAGGATCAATATAACACGGAAATTAAACATATTTTTTTTTTCTTGCAGATTTGCGACCTTGAAAATGTTGTGCTATTAGTTTTAATACGTTTCATGGATTTCCCTGCATTGCTTTCCCTGAAATGTAAAATACAGTAGTGTGTTTATATTTGCTTTTACAGTGCAACGGACAGGAGTTTAACCCCCTTGCGGCTCCTCTCTAGTACCCATAGGATGTTTGGCTACATATGCCATTTACAGGTGTGAAAACAGTTGCAGGCTTGAGGACTTGTAGAAATGTAATAGCGATTTGCGATTGTAACATTTACAGAATTGAAAGGTCAAAGGCTTAGCTGGGTCGGAGTTCAGATTTTGACGGCCCGTAGGAATTTTCCTAGCTGTAACCCGCAGATCGTTTGTGGGTAGCTTAAAGAGTCCAATTTAATAGCCGTAACTTTTTTAGGCTTCTTTACGGGCATCTGGAACTGGCGAATTTAATAGGGCATCTGGTATTTTACTAGACTGTCCTAGTAAAAACCTAAAGCGTCACTGTGGTCAGACTTTTTCTATATGGTCTTCTCAATAATTAAACTTGACAATGGACAAAATACTATTACATTTGAATACAGTCTTACATTGTGGAGTTTATACCAAATCACTGAGCTTTCCATTACGGCTACTGAATTCTGATGCTTGTAGATGCCACATTCCTGTTGTGTAGATATAAATTTCCTGTGCAATCAAAGTCTTCTGTCACCTAAGGAATATTGCCAGAAATCAAAATGGTAGATCCCACAGCAACAGAATTGTACGTAATATATAACAGGTTGTATTATTTTGTTTTCTATGTAAAAAAAACATTTTCAATATTTTTGAGTGTAGTTCTACAAAAAAGTATTGTTAGAGCATAATTGTGCTTTAATATTTAAAGAGACCCTATGAGCAACTTAGTTTTAAGAGTGGGACAATCCCCACATTTATATACAAGTCCCATTAATGTGGATGTGCTGCATACATAAAGGCTGTTTTTTGCCTATAAAAATGCAAAAATGTATTAATCCATGAAACTTGAATATGCCTTTAATGCAGTGCCAAACAAAGAACCTAGAGCTCGGAAACAAAGAATGAGTACAGCAATTTTTCAATACTACATTCACATTTATTATGAGGTCATTATTTCATCCATCTCCATTGTCTTTAGCTAGGCTCTAGATAGATAGATAGGTGGATAGATAGATAGGAAATGTTTTCAGTGAGGTGGGTTCAATTGCTGTTAGTACTGTAAGATGTGTGACATACAGGGGCAGCTGGTGCATAGGGGCAAATGGGCAACCGCCGTTCCAAAATTAATGCACTGACTTCATACCTCCAACATATTTATATCCTGTTCAATCTTCTATTTTTTTTAATATCTGCTGCTGTCACTTTAAATGATAAACCCTTTGTGCAGCAGAGAGTTAAACACACAGGTGCTCATTCAAATGATCCGATTTGGAGCTGCGTGGCCACAAGGGATGGCCACAAGCTACATAGCTATTTAATTCCCTTGCGGCCATGGGCTCCGTCTGGCTGCGGCCTGTAGCCGCAGCTTACTGCAGGCAAAGCCTTTGATCCTACACGGCCGCAAGAGATTCGACCATAAGAAAGCACACATCCCTATTCAAATCCTCTGATCACACCTCCGTCAGCCCCGTAAAACACCCAAAAAATGTCCGCAGCTTACTTACACATTGGAGCAGTCGCAAGGGTTGTGAAGCCCTTACGTACCCTCCAATTAAGCTCGGCGCTGGCTCCAGGGGTCCCCATCGAGACCCGATCGGGACCCCTGCAGTGTCCCTACATCACCCCTATAATGCAGGGGTCCGATCGGGACCCCTGCAGTGTCCTAACATTAACCCTATAATGCAGGGGTCCGATTGGGACCTCTGCAGTGTCCTAATATTAACCCTATAATGCAGGGGTCCGATTGGGACACCTGCAGTGTCCTAACATTAACCCTATAATGCAAGGGTCCGATCAGGACCCCTGCAGGGTGCACACATTAACCCTATAATGCACACTGTTATAAATATATGAGTATTTAACCAATTTTGGAGCTGTAATGAAGAGGTTAATATGCTTGAATGTCTTGCTTGTGGATGTCCAGCTATCTGTTATGTTATCTGTCATAAGAAACAAAGGAAAGCTAACTTTCCTGAATGATACCCTGCTGGTGATCAAACAACAAAGCAAAGAAACTTCTTGAATAACACCCTGGTGATAATTAAACAGAAACTGGTCTTTACCAAAAGAAGCCACAGGGGTGTATTTGCATCATGGACACAAAGCAGTGGAATCAACCCAAAAGAGAAAAGGGGTCGAGAAAAGGTGAAATGGATAATTATCTTGGACTACAGTAACATCTAGTGATCATTACCTTAAGGACACTGGACATGAGATTTGGTTGGCTGGAACAATCTACAAGGTGTGGCTATGATGTGTATAACTTGGCCACATGGACTTGCTGGGTAGTAGAATTATCTTAGGAAAGGAACAGAGGAATCAGGAGGAATACGCTACACTCTTGCATACACACATTAGTATTTACACACATTAGTATTATATAGGTAGAGCCTTGTATTTCAGATGCCAATCTCACCACTACTCTTGTATGTTAATAAACCCTTTAACTTATAAGTTTCCAGTGTATTTGGAGTTCTTATAGCAGTCAGATGTAAGTTAACTGGTCAGGATATACGGTTAGAATTCCAGTATAAAAAGGACTATATTTAACACACACATTAACTCTTGCTGAAGGGGTCCGATCGGGACTCCTGCAGGCTCCCCACATTAACCTCTTGCTGCAGGGGTCCTGATCGTGAACGATTTGCTACTGTCACTTTAAATTATAAACCCTTTGTGCAGCAGACAGTTAAACACACAGGGCCTCATTCAAATAATTGTTTACCCCAAAGCTGTGGGGGTACCATAAGTACCCCTACTGTCACCTAAAATTAACCCCATCACTCAAGGGGGTGAATATAGAACCCCATGACACTAAAATTAACCCCCTCAGTCCAATAGGGGTCCATGTAGACCCCTATAGGACATTATTAACCTCTAGTTTAACCCTGCAAGAGCCATAAGGGTCTCCCAGGACTCTCATGACACAAAGTCTAAGCACTACACTATTAACCGTAACCATACCCCATTAACACTAACTAAACCCTATCAACCCTCACTGTCCCCCTTTAACCCTCACTGTGCATATGTATCCCCTTCTAGGCCTATTTAAATCCACCTAAGCCCATTTAACCCCATCTAGCCTATCTAACCCCTTCTAGGCCTATTTAACCCTATCTAAGCCTATCTAACCCATCTAAACCTATTTACACCATCTAACCTATTTAACCCCTTTAGTCCTATTTAACCCATTCTAAGCCTATTTAAGCCCTTCTAGCCCTTTTTAACACATCTATTTAACCTCATCACTTATTGGGGTCTATACAGACCCCATAAGCCTCCATCTAACCCCATCACTTATGGGGGTGTATACAGACCCCTATAAGCCTCCATCTAACCCATCACTTATGGGGGTCCACACAGACCCCTGTAAGCCTCTATTTAACCCAATCAGTCCCCCTAAGGGTCTATGAAGACCCTCATAGGACAATGATAACCATATTTTTATCAAGGACCCTCATGACACTAAGTGCAAACACTACACTACCCCCCCATAAACCACTAAATCTAAACCAACCCCCCTCTACCCTATCCTATTAACCCCTACCTACCTAACATCTACCCTAACCTATTAACACCTACACTACCTACCTAACCCCTATACAAAAAATAACAAAAAGCTAGGTACAAAACTATTCACCCCCCTTGACTTTTTACCTATTTTGTTACATTACAGCCTTAAGTTCAATGTTTGGTTAATCTGAATTATATGTGATGGATCAGAACACAATAGTCTAAGTTGGACAAGTAAAATTAGAAAAATATATACATAAAACTATTTTTTACAAATATAAAACAGAAAATTGGCATGTGCGTATGTATTCACCCCCTTTTTTATGAAGCCCATACAAAGCTCTGGTGCAACCAATTACCTTCAGAAGTCACATAATTAGTGAAATGATGACCACCTGTGTGCAATCTAAGTGTCACATGATCTGTCATTACATATACACACCTTTTTTGAAAGGCCCCAGAGGCTGCAACACCTAAGCAAAAGGCACCACTAACCAAACACTGTCATGAAGACCAAGGAACTCTCCAAACAAGTAGGGGACAATGTTGCTGAGAAGTACAAGTGAGGTTTAGGTTATAAAAAAATATCCAAATCTTTGATGATTCCCAGGAGTACCATCAAATCTATCATAAGCAAATGGAAAGAACATGGCACAACAGCAAACCTGCCAAGAGACGTCCGCCCACCAAAACTCAAGGACCGGGCAAGGAGAGCATTAATCAGAGAGGCAGCACAGAGATCTAAGGTAACCCTGGAGGAGCTGCAGAGTTCCACAGCAGAGACTGGAGTATCTGTACATAGGACGACAATAAGCTGTATGCTCCATAGAGTTGGGCTTTATGGCAGAGTGGCCAGAAGAAAGCCATTACTTTCAGAAAAAACAAAATGGCATGTTTTGAGTTTGCGAAAAGGCATGTGGGAGACTCCCAAAATGTATGGAGGAAGGTGCTCTGGTCTGATGAGACCAAAATGTAACTTTTCGGCCATCAAAGAAAACAGTATGTCTGGCGGAATGGCCTAGTCAAAGCCCAGACCTCAATGCAGTAGAAAATCTGTGGTCAGACTTAAAGATTGCTGTTCACATGCGTAAACCATCCAACTTGAAGGAGTTGGAACAGTTTTGCAAGGAGGAATGAGCAGCAATCCCAGTGGTAAGATGTGGCATGCTCATAGAGACTTATCCAAAGTGACTTGGAGCTGTGATTGCTGCAAAAGGTGGCTCTACAAAGTATTGACTTTAGGGGGGTGAATAGTTATGCACATTGACTTTTTCTGTTATTTTGTCCTATTTGTTTATTGCTTCACAATAAAGAAAAACAAAAAAACATCTTCAAAGTTGTGGGTATGTTCTGTATATTACATGATCCTCAAATAATCCATGTTGTAATTCCAGGTTGTGAGGCAACAAAACACGAAAAATGCCATGGGGGGTGAATACTTTTGTAAGGGACTGTATATGTGTGTGTGTATATTTTTTTAACTTGTTTTAGACATTCAAATGTGAACACAGATGTTCTATTTATTTACTATATATATTAACAGAATGCTGTTGGGCACACAATGTAAGGTTTTTGGTCATCTGAGCACCTTCGGCGCTCATTGCAATCCCCGCTCGTGTAATTTTGGTGGTGTGAGCACCTTTGGTGCTCATTGCAACAGCCGCGCTGATCGCCATTGGCGCTCATTGCGAGCCTCTCCCCTTGTGTACTTTTGCTCTTCTGAGCACTCTCAGTGCTCATTGTGATGCCTGTGCTGAACGCCTTTGGCGCTCATTGCGATCCTCTCCTCTGCTATACTTTTGGTTCTCTGAGCACCCTGTGCGCTGATTGTGAGCCCCGGGCTGAGTGCCTTTGTCGCTCATCGCGTGGCTTGCAATGAGCGCCTCTAGACCAGTGAGAGACTAGTGGTGTTCCTTTTAATTGTATCCAATTATCTAACAAAGGTTCTGGACGTCTCCCTGTTTCCTCCTCCTACATCTCTCCCTTCACTGATATCTATAAACATACACATAGTCCAGTCTCTCACAATGTGATGTAACAAATACAAAGTGGATTCCTATACTCAGAATGTCTGTGTGAAACATAGCTGCTAATATTGTTAGTTTGGTACATACTTGATAAACAAATGTATTTTATTCTTGAACCGCACAATCTTTGAAAACCATTGATCAATAGTATAAACTGATATAAATAGATACTGAAAGTTTACACAGTTCTGTATATAGACACTGGGGGCCTCATTCTATTGCGATTTGGCCAATTGAATAGGGCTCTAAATAGGCACATAGCATATTTTTTTACAAGAAGTTTTTAGTTAGTGAAAACCTTGCTTTTGGATAGATGTTTACTTACTAAAAACTTCTTTAAAAAATATATGTTATGTGCTTATTTAGAGCCCTATTCAATTGGCCAAATCGCAATTGAATGAGGGCCTGGATGTGCACTATGTGGTGCCACTACTATCAGTATACACAGTGCTATACAAACATAGATAATATCCCTTGGACTGGCCACTGGCAAAGCATACATAGAGCTTCATATAGAGAGTGACAGTATGCAGTGTATTGCAGACAATACTTAATGGGTTTCCTTAAGACACTGAGGGCCTCATTCAATTGCGATTTTGCCAATAGGCCTCTAAATGAGCACATAGAATATTTTTTTTAAAGAAGTTTTTAGTTAGTAAACTTTTATCCAAAAGCAACGTCTTTACTAACTAATAACTTCTTTAAAAAAGTATGCTATGTGCTTATTTAGAGCCCTATTCAATTGGCCAAATCGCAATTGAATGAGACCCTGACAGTATACTGTGGGTTTAATACAGACACTGCCAGTATACAATCAATTTACTTAAGAAACTGACAATATATCATATAAAGTGAGCTTCATATAGGCACAAACATTATGTAGAATATTGTGGGAATCATATAGACACTGATAGTATATAGTGAGTTTAATATAGATACTAGTAGTATACTGTAAATGTCCTTAAAACACAACAGTATATAGTATACTAGCTACTTACTCGTAGAAAATGACGGCATGATAGAGTATTATACATGATTTTTTCTGTCTGTTTATGTGCTATATTCATGAACTTATTAAATGTAAAAGTTCAAACAAAAACTTTATTATGAGTTGCCTAACACGGCTTTCTCATGGAGATTAAAAAGAAGTTAAAAATAAAAGTATTTGAAAGAAACCCTGGTGGTTGCTGTGATGGAAGGACTACCTAACTATACTACCAATTGAAAAGGGATACTATAGAGAGTGCAAAAAAAATATATATATATATACAGGGGGAATAACCCCTTGTCAATAGATGGGGAATGTAAGTAGTGAATGGAGTATGTCGTAACGTGTGTGGACCGTAAATTAAACGGTGAGAAATGAGAGACAACTCCAAATGTGATACTAGAGCAAAAAAGATACTATGTATGTGCGAACACTTATAATAGTGTGAAAGTGAATGGCGGTGTAAAAAGTGGAAAATAATGAAAAACGATACGAAGCTGTAAGGCTAAAGCTATGGTTGAACAGGTAGTAGAGAAAGGAGTTTATCCTCATATGCACAAAAAATTGTAAATCATAGGATAAACAAAAATAAGTGGTGTAAATCACTCAAGGTTGCTTAAAAAACTTTTATAAAATTAAAATGGTAACAACCAAGGCTAAGGTTATATATAGTCTGTAAAGGAGACCAATATTATAGAGGGCTTATAAATGCTCCTGTGCCAATAAGAAGTACTGCTATAATTATCAGTATATAGATCTGTAGATATCTGAAGGTCTTGATATACCCCTTAGTTCACACTTGAATAGTGATAAAAAATTGAACTGGGGGTTTACCCTAATAAGGGGACCAAAAGATACAAATGTAATACTCATATACATAGATATATATATTAGAAATCTAAATAAGAAAAAACAATTGTAAAAGCCATAGGGCTGTTACTTACTGCACTAGGATGCATGAAGCCTCTAGGTCCTTATACTTATGCCTGGTTGTCCATGAAATGATATGGCCGTCGCCTGACCGGTTTCGTTACCAGTATGGTAACTTTCTCAAAGGCTGCCACTTCTTTCTGATGCCCTTCGCAGGCTTTTTATTGAACTTTCGAAGCCACGCCCCCTAATGGAGATCATATGATTCGGTTGCTGCAGACAGCGCGTCATTTGACGTCATGACGCGCGTCGCTCAGCAACCACATAGACGCTAGCCAGCGTTCAACCTGACGCCATGACGCGCGTTGCTTAGCAACCACGTCAGCGCTGGCCAGTGCTTGATTTGATCGAGTTGTTCATACTCGGTTAACGCGTGTCTCTATAGGATATCAGTGGAACCTGCTCCAAGTGTCCACAACTAGACAGACTACACCACATGACTTGGCCAAAAAGGGGACTATAGAGCCCTGTGAGTAACTTGATATGATTTATGGGGATATAGTGATCATATAATTTATGTCTGTTATATATAATTCAAGCTTTCTTATAATATTAGACACAATGTAAAGTATTTATGTTGTTGATGGCTGAACCACTTTTCCATAGTATTTTAAATATGATAGGTTATCAAGAGCAAAGGGGATACAATGTAGGGAGAGATGATTAATGGTTACATATTGGGCTCATTTGTGTGATGACATGGTGCATTCAGATAGGGGAGCTAGGATGCCTGGATTTACATATAAACTTCACCTAGTCAGTTTTGTATGTGCTTAATGCTTTGTGCCTTTTAGAAATAAAATAATAATAATAAAAAAAATAATAAACAATTGATAGATCCTGATATAAGAGTCAACTTGGTGACTGAGGGGGGTGACTTATAAGGTGTCAATAATATAAAACAATGAAGTGTAAGTCTACACCAATGTGTATGTGTATATACACCAATATTGATAATAATCTATGTAAATAGTGAAAAAAAACCATTGAAGAAGATGAATAAACTGTGAGATTCTAAATACGAGACCTAAAACCTAAGGGAGATACTCAATGTTGCTAGAGCTATTAATGGATCCTCACTGTTAAGTGAAAAGAAAAGGGGAATGAATAAGATATAGTGACCAACTTGAAATAATGAAGGAAAGAAATTCTAAAAAGGCTATATTATAGGAAAGCTGAAAACGAAGCTTCTTCATTTAGGCCCTTTGGGCTCAATGATCCCAAGGCATGGATCCATCTGCATTCTAGTTGTAATAGCTTTTTACTACTATCACCACCTCTAGGTCCCAGCTGGACACTTTCAACTACATGGAACTTTAAGCAGTTGAGATCTTCAGGATGGTAAAATCGTACATGTTTAGAAACTGGGGTGTCAAGTTCATTTCTAATTGATCCTATATGTTCCAAGATTCTTCTTCTCAGCTGTCGATCCGTTTTTCCCACATAGATTCTATCACATTTGCAAACCGCCACATAAATCACTGACGTTGATAGACAGTTGTAGAATCTTTTTATAGGATATTTTTTCTTGGTTTTGGGATGTTCAAAGATTTTTTCTGTTTTAATGAACCTGCACGCCTTGCAGTGTCCACATTGAAATAGACCACTCGTGGGTTGTAACCAGTTCTGTTCTTTTTCTGATGAGAAATGACTATGAGTTAGTCTATCTCTTAGGCTGGTTCCTCGTCTATATGTGACCGATGCATTTTTTGATATAACTTTATTCAGGATGGGGTCATCTTTAAGAAGATGCCAGTATTTAGCCAATATGGCATGAATTGCTGCACTATTTGTGCCATATGTTAAAATGCATCTAATCTGGTCTGTTCCTTGTTCATCTTTTTGGGTTTTTCTGTTATTTTTATATAGAAGTTGAGGTCTTTCCTTTTCCAATGCATTTTTGTATGCACATTTAAGAACTCTGTTCGGGTAACCTTTGCTTTTAAAACGGTCCCTTAGTTCCTTTGACTGAATTTTGAAGTCTTCAATGGTGTCACAGTTCCTTCTCAGGCGAATATATTGCCCTGTTGGTATTCCTCGTCTGAGGGGCAGGGGGTGTTCGCTCTTCCAGTCTAGCAAGGAGTTAGTTGCAGTGTTTTTCCTAAACACTGTTGTATTTATGTTTCCATATAGATCCTTCTTGATATAGAGGTCCAGAAATTCAAGAACCTGATCATCAATTGTATAAGTGAATTTTAAATTCATCTCATTATTATTTAAGGTACTCACAAAATTTTGGAAGTCTCTTTTTGATCCAGACCAAATAATGAGAACATCATCGATATATCTTTGCCATAACAGTATATCTTTGGTATAAATCTCATTTTTGTTTGAAAAGACTTCAGTTTGTTCCCAAAAGCCTAGGAATAAATTGGCATAGTTAGGGGCACATGCTGTTCCCATCACCGTGCCCCTAACTTGTCTGTACCATTTTTTGTCAAACAAGAAGAAATTCTTTGTCAGAATAAAGTTAAGTAAACTTAACAGTAAGTTATTCCATTCTTCCTGCTCGACTCTCTTTGCACTGTTTATGTGCTATAACTGCACATGGAACATACTTATTTTTTGTTTTAAAATTGTTGAACTGCATGGCATAATTAGTGGAAGCACTAAAAAGTTAATTATATGTTCTTAAAAGCTGTTAGTGTTGCTGAGTGATTGAATGGGTAAAATTACAAATATTCTTTATAACATGTGATTTTTTTTCCCCTCAATCAAGCCATAAACGAAGAACTATTGTTTATTACATGGTATTTATTTTTGTTGTTTAAAGCAATACTAAATTATATTTTAAAACACAAAAGTTTGAATTATTATTAATTTAGATGAATATTATAACAATGTTGAAAATGTCTACAAATTAATGGAAGTTTTGTAAAAATAATAATTTTTAATGACATGAAATGTGTTACTAACATAATTAAATATTGTAACAATATCGTGAAATTGTAATCATTAATGTACCTTTTTTTAACAACTTTTGTTTTATTCTTTAAAATGTATATAGTTTTATCTGTAACCAACTTGTAAATACTATGGGCCTCATTCTATTATCGGCCGTAAAACGGCCGCAAGGCTGCGATTCCTTGCGGGGGTTCCGTTATCTTGCAATTCAATTATACGGCCCTGCAAGGATCTCCCCTTACGGCCGGCCGTATATCCTGCAACCGGCCGTAAGCTCAGAAAACTTAATACGCAAAAATAAATTCAAGACAGCACTGTACAGCTCTGTAAATGCTAGGGATCATATTGGGGGACATGAGGATTAATAGCAACCCCCTCTCAAGCTTGCACATCAGCCCAAATCCGAGTTTACATTAACTGTTTATTTTCCGGCCGCAGCGTGGGCGGGTCTGAGGTGCTCCAAGCCCCCGGGACTTTTGCCATGGATTTTTGACATAAATTAAAAAAATATGTATTTACGGATTTGAGTGTAGGGGAATGTTGTGCTATTTTTGCTAACACCTACAATCACTTTATATTCTCCTCAGAGTGCAGGATGGCTTTATTTCGGCTTTATAATGTGCTTAATTGGTGCTAGCGGGACCTTTTTCCTGCAAGTAAGCTGCGGCTCGCTTTTAGCCTTGCAGAGAGGGTTCCCGGAGCAATAGAATAGCAACCGTGCTTTTCTTGCGGCCGAAACTCTTGCGGCCGTTTTAGATCAAAGGCTTTCCTCCGGCGCGAGCGGCCGCAAGGGATAGCAAGGCGCCGGCCGCAAGCCTGCCGGAATCCTTGGCCGGATGGGAATAGAATAGCCGAATAGCTTGCGGCCGGTCCTTGCGGCCCCGCATCTCCTAAGGCCGATAATAGAATAAGGCCCTATGGCCCTCATTCAATTGTGATTTGGCCAATTGAATAGGGCTCTAAATAAGCACACAGCATATTTTTTTTAAATACGTTTTTAGTTAGTGAAAACCTTGCTTTTGGATAGATGTTTACTAACTAAAAACTTATTTAAAAAAAAATGTTATGTGCTTATTTTGACCCCTATTCAATTGACCAAATTTAAATTGAATGAGGGCCTATGGGTCTCATTGAATTTCGATTTGGCTAAATCTTTGTTTTCGTTCCCTGTCCAGATGTTGTTTGGATTCCTTGCATGTTTTGAGGTCCTCAGCCATTGTAATCTGTAATATAAAATTGTAATGTTTATTTTCAACCTACAGATTATGATAATGACCCAGTTTTATGTAAAGTAATCTCAAATTGTAATGGATTAAGATATGCACGTGTAATTATGTGTAAACAGCAGTAGGCTACATGAATGTACCTTTTTTATTTTTTATTTTGTGGTGTTTAAATTAATATTCTTTTCATTCAGTAAATCTTTAATTAGTAAAATCTGCAGCATGTTCCCTAAAATAATTATTATGTCAACACAATCCCCCACAATAATTACTGTTCTGAAAAATTATAAAAATAATAATAACAGTTATTAATTTACGTCCAATTGTTTAATGAAATATATCTGCAGCATATTCCCTATAATGATTGTTATGTAAACAAAATCCCCCACATAAATTACTGGTCTTAAAAAATTAATCTCTGTAGTTATTAATTTACGTGCTATTCTTTAATGAAATATACTATACCTCTTCTTTGTAAGTTAATCTGTTAAAATTGATGCCCAGCTGCAAGTGTGTGTAAAGAAACTGGCAATGCAGCGAACTTCTGTGTCAGTGTGAACTTGACAGACACCTGCAAAGTGTAAAATAATATTTTGAGTGTATATTATACTTTTTAAAAAAAAAATTACATTTCCATTCACTACCAATAACAAACATATACAGATTACAATGTCTTCTTACATTTTGGCCCTCTCAAATAATGAAATTAAGTTAGTAATAAATAATTTATGTTTAGCTATTATCTTTAATTTTATGAAATGAAATACCAAAAGACCATGCAATGTCTTTCTAAATTGTTGAAGCATATAAAATTTAATTTGCTATAACGTAATATCATCTATAATGAGTAATCAATTAATTTATTGAATGATAAATTAAGTAATTAAACAATTGATCTTTAGGTATTATCTTTAATTTTATGAAATGAAATACCAAAAGACCTAACAATCTCTTTATAAATTCGTGAAGCATATAAAATGCAATTAACTATAATGTAATATAAAATGTAATGAATAATAAATTAATTAATGTAATGAAATATATTGTACCTGGTCCTTCTAAGTTGATGTCTTTAAATTCATACACATGTGCCAGTCTGTTAAGAAACGGCCACTGCAGGCAAATTTGCTGTCATTGTCAAACTGACAGACACCTGCAAAGTGTAAAATCATATTTCACTTATTACTATATGTTATACTATACAAACATACACAGCTTACAATGTCTTAAATTAGGTCAGCATAATAAAATATAATATTTAGCATAAGTTAATTTAATATTTATTTTCAATTAATCAATTAATAAATACATTCATGCACATTTGCCAGTCTGTTAAGAAAGGGGCACTGCAGGCAAATTCTGTGTCACTGTCAAATTGACAGACACCTGCAAAGTATAAAATCATATTTCAGTAATTACTATAGGTTATACTATACAAACAAATACAGCTTACAATGTCCTAAATTACGTCAGCATAATAAAATATAATATTTAGCATAAGTTAATTAAATATTTATTTTCAATGAATCAATGAAAAAATTAATAAATAAATAATAATACTTTAAGTATTATCTTTCAATGTATTTGATAAAAGTCATAAAGAGGTAACTTACAATTTATTAAATTACGTCAGCATAAAATATAATATTTAGCATAAGGTAATTTAATTTTGTTTTTCAATTAATAAATTAATAAATTAATAAATAATAATACTTTACCTATTATCTTTCAATGTATTTGGTCCAAATCATCAAGAGATAACAATCTCTTAATAAAATTTGTCCCCAGAAAACGTCCAGTCGCATAGTACATCATCCGAGGAAAAAGTGAGAAAATTCTGGAAAGTGTCCTGTATTTATAGAGTGCAAGCGTGAGGACCAACGTGCGCATGTGCAAATTACCGTATTGGTCAGAATATAAGCCGCACCTTTTTTACCGATTTTTGGGCTTCTGAGTTACAGGTGCGGCTTATATTCGCGACCGTAACAAAAATTCCCGATTTGTGGGCTTGAGAGGCTTGTTGTGTAGCCACGGAGGAAGTGTTTGTGGGTGTCGCCATCTTGCCGTACTGCAAGTGGGAAGTATTATGCTGTGATCTGTGCAGGGAGCGGCTGCCTGTCACACACCATGATCCTGCTTAATCGGAAGAAGGTGGCGACCGGGTAAGATAAGGAGGGAGAGGTCGGGAGGGAGATAGGAGAGGTCGGGGGAAGAGGAGTAGGGAGTGAAGGCTGGGAGTAAGATAGAGGCAGAGAGGCATTGGTTAGAAAGAGGCCAGGGTGGATGGTGAAAGGGGAGTAAGATAGAGGCAGAGAGGCATTGGTTAGAAAGAGGCCAGGGTGGATGGTGAAAGGGAGAAACCTGGAAATGTCAGAAAGGTCTGGGCCAATAAGGAGAACAGAGAGAGAGGCCAAGCAAAGAGTTGCCAGGGGAGATAGTCCAAGAGAGGGAGAGGCCAGGGGAGATATTCCAAGGGGGGGGGGGAAGGAGAAGGGGACGTCTGTAAAGCAATGAATGACATTAGAATTGTGCAACAGTCTCTTTTCTTTTAAATTTGCCGTTTTATGGGTGTAAGTGTACTATGCGGCTTATATTGGGGTATTATCTTTTTTTTATTTTTACTTCTTGAATTTCATAGGTGCGGCTTATATGCGCGTGCGGCTTATATTCGGGCCAATATGGTACTGGTTTTTCGCCATTACACAGTGTAAATCTTAGTTTTTGCGAGTTTACTGTCTTGCAGCGAAGTCCTAGGGGCCTTCCACACAGCGTCTGCGGCGCTGAGCGCAAGCCCTGCAATGAGTGCCAACGGCGCTCATTGCAGGGCTGGCGATCAGCGCCCTAGTCCCAAAGGACTTGGCTGCAATGAGTTTTTTGCGAAGCCTGCAATTATTTAACATTGCGTGACCAACATTGTAAACGTGACCAACATTTCCTAAACCAACAACTATATATGTAATAGTGGGTCTCTTATAGAAACTGACAGTACACACAACCCTATTAAATTGGGACTACATTTTAAAACGTAGCCCGTAACTCCAGATTTAAAGGTTACGGGTATTAAATTAGCCCTGTAACATTGCTCACAGCAGACTTTATTATTATTATCTTTATTTATATTGCGCCAACATATTCCGTAGCGCTGTACAGGGGTTTAGTACATGGCAAAAAACAAACTTAACACCTTATAAAGAATGGAGGGCCCTGTTTTTGAGCTTTTGAGACTTTGCATGTTAACACGCAGGGTGGCTGAGAATAGACTACTTGCTGAGCAATGTTGAACTTCGTGCACGTAAATCCGACTAGCCCATAACCGCTACTTCTTCAATTCAACTATTAAATGGCAACGTGGTCACTCGCGAGCAAGCACGTAACAAGCCAATGGAGCCCAAAGGCCATCATGTACACGTTGGACTTATGGGGCTGGAATTTAATATGGCCCACAGTGGCACATATTTTCTCACACAGATACGAATAAATCGAATTAAATTGTATTTACCAACAGAGATATCCAGTTAATCATATTAAATAAATGTAGCCCCACTACGGTGGAATCAGATTAAAATTGTACTGCCCTACATACAGTGCCTTGCAAAAGTATTCACCCCCTTGTAATTTTTTTACATATTTTGTTACATTACAGCCTTAAGTTCAATGTTTTGTTAATCTGAATTTTATGTGATGGATCAGAACACAATATGAGTTGGTGAAGTGAAATGAGAACAGCAAACCTGCCAAGAGACGGCCACCCACCAAAACTCACCGACCGGGCAAGGAGGGCATTAATCAGAGAGGCAGCACAGAGACCTAAGGTAACCCTGGAGGAGCTGCAGAGTTCCACAGCAGAGACTGAAGTATCTGTACATAGAACAACAATAAGCCGTACGCTCCATAGAGTTGCCAGAAGAAAGCCATTTTGGCTCCCCACTTGGTGACCTTATTTAATGCAATCTTAGACGGTCACAACATTCCACCTGAATTGAACCAAGCGGACATGGTCTTCTTTCCATAGGAGGCCCGAGACCCTTTGGATGTTACAAATCACAGGCTTATATCGCTAAATGGGGATGTCAAATTACTTGCTAAATTGATGGACGATAGAATTTCTAAATTTCTGACCTCACTAATTCATAAGGATCAAGTGGGTTTCATCACCTTTAGGCAAGCGGGGGATAATATTAGATGGATTCTGGATACCATGCACTGGGCGAGTAAACACTGTACCCCCTTATGCCTTCTAGCCCTGGATATGTAGAAGACCTTTGACTCTCTAGAGTGGCCCTACTTAAGAGCAGTATTGTCAAAATTCAGCCTTACAGGACGTTTTATGAACATGATTAATAGCTATTATAAATCCTCTCAAGCAGTCCTAAAACTCCCTGGCGAAGCAAGGGCTTCATTTACTATTCAGAGGGGGACCAGACAAGGCTGCCCTCTATCTCCTTTACTCTTTGCTCTAGCCGTTAAACCCTTAGCTCAGGCTATTAGATCAAACGTAGACATTAAAGGCATAAATATAGGCCACTGTCACTTTAAGTGTGACTTATTCGCAGATGATGTCCTCTGTACATTGACAGATCCCTGCACTTCAGTCCCTGCCCTCTTTTACCTACTGGGAACATTCAGTAAAGTCTCTGGGCTCCACATAAACGTGGATAAAACAGAAGTTCTAAATATTTCCTTACCCCCCTCAGACTTAAGCTATTTGCAACAGCACTTTAATTTTAACTGGCCCTCTAACCATATTAAATATCTAGGTGTGAATCTCACCCGTAACACCGCACATCTTCACAAATCCAACTATACGGCCATCTACAAAACATTCACCCAAAATCTATTGACATGGGCAAAACACCCTATCTCATGGTTAGGATGTATCCACTCATTTAAAATGAACCTCCTTCCCCGCCTTATGTATTTATTTCGCTTTCTATCGATCGCCTTGAATTACATGGATTTAGACAAACTACAACGCCAAGTCTTTAAATTTATATGGCAGAATAAATCACCTCGTATCTCTAAATCAACTATGTTCATCCATAAATCAAAAGGACGTCTTTCCTGCCCCAATTTGAAATTATATTTTAAAGCGGCACAATTGGCCTTGGTTCCAACTGCACACTCCCCTACTCACCAACTTCTTTGGATATTTATTGAGAACTTTATAATGGCCCCGTATACGTGGGATTCCATTCCATAAATCCCAAACCCACTGACATGCTTGGGTAAATTGGACAGTACCTATATAAAGCATTCCTTAAATATTTCATCATGGGCTGTCCGCAAATTTCAGCTGATCCTGAAGTACCCCACTCCTACTCCCTTAATACCCAATCACAGATTCCCGGATACTCTCCCTGCAACCTTTTTATTATGGTGGAAATCCCATAATCTACTGACGGTGAATTCCTGGTATCGAGATAATACTACCTTAACATACACTCAACTAAAAGAAGAATTTAAATATATCCCCATTCAGGAACATTATACATTTTGTAGATTTAAATACTTTCTCTCCACATTAGAAAATACACAAGGTAAGCCGACTTCAAATTGGTTTACTACGTTATGCCTGTCTGCTCCTCTTACAAAAGGTATTGTGGGTATCCTATATGATACTTTTAACTCCCCTACCGCCACCCCCTCCCAAAATATATGCAAAGATGGGAAGAAGACTTAAATGGCAAGTGGGATATGGGGACTTGGAAGAACTCTTGGCGAACCCTTACCAGGGGATCTTTGAGCAGTAATATTCTGGAGACCTCTATTAAGGTTCTACATAGGATATATACCACCCCAGACAAACTATTTAGATGGAAACGCTCCCCTAATCCTAAATGCTTTAGAGCTTGTCAGATTCTTAGGACCTTTTTCCAGACTTGGTGGTCATGTCCCCTGGTTCAGTCTCTTTGGACCAAGGTTTTCCACTTAGCCTCAACCATATTTGCCACACCTGTTACAGCTAAGGTGGACATAGGCCTGCTAGGGCACTCTGTCCCCTTACTATCAACATATCAAAATAGACTCCTTCAGTTCTTAATGCTATCAACACAGAGTCATATAGCCAGGCAATGGAAATCTCCCACTCTTACTTTACAATCAGCCATCAATAAGATGAACTACATTGCTATAAATTAAAAGCCAACCTATTTACTGGAGGATCGTATGCCTATTTTTCTCCAGATATGGAATCCCTGGATTCATTCTCCCTATAGCCCCCCTATCACGTGAAGTCTTCTTAATTAACATTGTGCTATATTTTTTTAATTCTTACATTGGAGCTGCAGACTTGGGACTGGAGGAGGCGGGACGGGCAGTGGATCCGAGATGGTAACCAACAGGACTTAAACTTCAATACCCTTGAGCCAAAAATTTGTTTTCGAATTTAAATTTCATGTGTTGTCAACATTGCTTTTTATTTTTCTCTTTTATTATACTGTTTTAGCTCAATTAGAGTTTTATTATGTCTATACAACATAGTTAGTTTTTTGTTTTTCTTTTCTGCTCGTTTCTTACTTAGGCTCTGGATGTTTGCTCTGCTAGACCGAGCCTACCAAACTGGTTTATTTTAGGTAAACTTTTTCCTTAGAAAATTTGAAAAACTTAGGTAACCCAGCTACCCATAGACCTTCCCACAAGTGGGGATAGATCTTTTTGGTTAACTTGATTTCGACTATTATATGTAGAGATGTCGCAAACAGTTTGCCCGCGAACTATTCGCAGCAATTTTGGCATGTTCTCGTTCGCAGCGGACGGCGAACACATGCGCTTTTCGGTTCGCCCCCTATACTTTATCATTAAGGAAACTTTGACCCTGCACCTCACAGTCAGCAGACACATTCCAGCCAATCAGCAGCATACACTCCCTTCCAGGGCCTTCCATCTGAAGGACAGCATACATTTTAGAATCATTCGGAAGCTGCATTCGTTGTGAGAGGACAGATAGTGTAGCTGCTGGAGATTTAATAGGGAAATAGATAGCCAGGCTGTGTATTTAGCTTCCACTACAGTCCTGAAGGACTCATCTGATATCTGCTGCAAGGACATCAACCCAAAAAGCCCTTTTTATTTTATTTTATAATTTTTTTCTGTGTAATCTAGATGCATATGCCTGCCTGCCAGCGTGTGTGTGTGACAGGCTAACACCTAACAACTTATATTGTGCTTAGTGAAATAAAACAACACTTTTTTGACTGTAATAGATTGAATAGCAATTGCCTGCCTACAGGCGTGTGTGTGAAGCCTATTGCATCTACTCTGCCAACTTTTGCCAGTGCACAGTGATACGTCAAATCTGGTGCAACCGTAGTGTACAGAGACATAAAACAACACTTTTTTGACTGTAATCGATTGAATATCAGTTGCCTGCCTACAGGCGTGTGCGTGAGGCCTACAGCGCCTACTCTGCCAACTTTTGCCAGTGCACAGTGACACTCATATCTGGTGGCACCTTAGATTGCACGCGCATTGCCCCAAATTTAAAGTGGGAGGACCGACCAAGCATCTTTTTCCATCTCTCGCTTCCAAAAATGAATGCCATATACACGTCCCCTAATAGTGGATGTAACAGGGATTAAACTGATAGGAATAAATAGTACAACTTAATACACCACTCCTATCTGGTGGCACATTACATTGCACGTGCAGTGCCCCAAATTCGAAATAGGAGGTCCGACCAAGCATCTTTTTCCATCTCCCTGTTCCAAAAATCAATGCCCTATACACGTCCCCTAATAGTGGACGTAACAGGGATTAAACCGATAGGAATAGTACTACTTAACAGTACACACGTTATAATAACGCAGACAGAGGCAACGCAGAGAGGGGAGATTGAAGAAGAGGAGTCAGAGGAGGAAGGTGGCTTTGAGGAGGTGGAAGACCAAACACAGCAGGCGTCCCAGGGGGTTTGTTGTCACCTTTTGGGGACCCTTGGTGGCTTGGTGGAGGAAGAGACCTTCAATGACATCAGTGAGGACAAGGAACGGGACATGGCTAGCTTGGTATCCAACCTTGTGCAAATGGGGAGTTTGAGGTTGTGCAAAGGGACTGTTTGCCGTTGTTTGCGGTTCATTAAACGGGGAGATTGGTCTGTTACTGTGAAGCGGTGTAACCCTTACACTACCTGATTGATACAACATCATACCTGATGTTTTAAAGCATGTTATTCCAAACAATTTAGGAATGTTAGGTGATTTATGCCCTTTATGGCTTAAAACCAGACTCTGCATCAACTATGTAATTTTCCGTGGGAGTTTTGCCATGGATCCCCCTCCGGCATGCCACAGTCCAGGTGTTAGTCCCCTTGAAACAACTTTCCCATCACTATTGTGGCCAGAAAGAGTCCCTGTGGATTTTGAAATTCGCCAGCCCATTGAAGTCTAGTCGCCGGGTTCGCCCGTTCGCGAACATTTGATGGAAGTTTGCGTACGCTGTTCACGAACCGCAAATTCGATGTTCGCGACATCACTAATTATATGGTGTCTTCTTATGGTGTAATGTAATGTTAACCTTTTCTTCTTTCTTTTTCCCCTTAATTGGGTATAACTGTATGTTAATTATGTCAAACTGCTACTTGGCTTTTATGTTATCCTCCGGTTTATTTGGTTACCTAATAAAAAAAGAAAAAGCTTTGTCTGGCGCAAACCCAACACATCACATCACCCAAAGAACACCATCCCCATGGTGGAGGCAGCATCATGCTGTGGGGATGTTTTTCAGCAGCCGGGACTGGGAAACTGGTCAGAGTTGAGTGAAAGATGGTGCTATTCTTGAGCAAAACATGTACCACTCTGTGCGTGATTTGAGGCTAGGACGGAGTTTCACCTTCCAGCAGGACAATGACCCCAAACACACTGCTAAAGCAACACTTGAGTGGTTTAAGGGGAAACATGTAAATGTGTTGGAATGGCCTAGTCAAAGCCCAGACCTCAATCCAATAGAAAATCTGTGGTCAGACTTAAAGATTGCTGTTCACAAGCGCAACCCATCCAACTTGAAGGAGCTGGAGCAGTTTTGCAAGGAGGAATGGGCAAAAATCCCAGTGGTAAGATGTGGCAAGCTCATAGAGACTCATCCAAAGCGACTTGGAGCGGTGATTGCTGCAAAAGGTGGCTCTACAAAGTATTGACTTTAGGGGGGTGAATAGTTATGCACATTGACTTTCTGTTATTTTGTCCTATTTGTTGTTTGCTTCACAAAAAAAAATAAAAAAACATCTTTAAAGTTGTGGGCATGTTTTGTAAATTAAATGATGCAAATCGTCAAATAATCCATGTTAATTCCAGGTTGTAAAACAACAAAACACGAAAAATGCCAAGGGGGGTGAATACTTTTGCAAGGCACTGTAGGTACTCATCAATTTAGACTAAACACGTATACTGTAAATCTTCACACATATGTTCAGCAGATTCTAAATGTATATTGTTTTTATATATACATATACATGGAAGAAGATATGTAGTTTTAGCTTATCAGGTTTGGTGATTTATGGTCAGTCACACTATACAGGGACAGTAGGCAGAACATGTCACCAGCTCTAAAGAACTTCCTTTACAGACCTTCAGCTGAGAAGCTGTGAAGGAGGGAGATCTGTCAGTGCTACTCCTGTCTGTCACTTCTGAGTTGCACTGTTACCTCCAAAACTACAGGAAACCAGAGGTGATTGGACATATCTAATGCTTGATTGACAGGTCCTGATTGGCACACTGCGAATGTGCTCACCACTACGTGCACTGGAATCATCCTTATCATTCAGGGAGGTTGATCTAGTGCCCCAGAAGCTAATGAGAATGTAAGTATTTTTAATCTTTAGTGCGCATGATCAAGCTGGTAGCCGGGGCGTTTGTCAATTTTGACAAAGAAAATCCTGAAGTAAAGGAGCAGCGGAGGAGGCCTGATGAGCACTGATGAGCAAGTATTATTTAGCATCCCGACTTACAGTCAAACCCAGATACAGTATTACAGTTTTATTACATAGAAATGTGCAACATATGAAATTTATGGGGTAAGAGGAATGCTGTAATTATCATACAAATATTTATTATGACATGGATTATTACAGCTAATATTTGGAAGGATGGATGCCCCATTGTCCTCATTCACCAGCAACCCTTGCTCAAATCAAGCTTGACTCTGAACAACGTGTAATAGATACTGTAACATTGGTACATATAACACAGAAAACAAAAACTGCTACATATGCAGTCAATAGAGTAAAACTGTAATAATACAAAAGTATGCCTATATCTCTAAGCTCCTCAATGGAGACCTCCTATCTAGAGGGCCAAAGATGCCTCACAATCGGGCTAATCATCACAGGTTTTTTTAGACTAAGCAACAACACCAACCAAGCTGCCAAATGTGCAACCAAATATTGAGAATTGTGTCTTATACCAAAAACTATAATAAATGCCAGAATTAAATGACACAAATATTCCAAGGTAAGATCCAACAGGATCACTAAAGCTGGGGCAGAGTAGACGATGGGAAAAGGTGTATGAATCTAATTACCATTACAATGGTTAAAATAAACAAGTTAAAAAACAAACACTAATACTGCTAAAATAACTGCACCCTTTATGGTCCATGCATTCAGGGTATCTGAAGTGCTACACAACAAGACTCAAATTCATAAAACTGACTGTAACACTAATAAGGATCTTCCTAGGATGGGAATGGCACTACTATTTGAAATAAAGAGACCTAACAGTACAGTGACTGTTTTGTCTCTTGAGACATGGCTTTATCAAAGGCTTGATGTTAAAAGAAAAACACCACAATCACACAAGGTTTAAATACCTCATATTCGGAAGCATAAATAAATACCTCACTCGCTGGCTTATCTGTCAATCAAAGGCACGTGGGGAAGGACGAGACGCGTAACACATTAATAACATTACGACTATACAATGCCGCTTTACATAATAAACCAACGGCTTTACCTCACGCACGCAGCCTATATAGAATGCACAGTTCAAACATTCATTACATTTTATAAGCAGGGCACTAACACTCAAAATGTATATTCTATGCAGACGCAAAATACAAACAGATTGTTAGCTCTTCAGCCTATTGCTCGCTGCATATATCAAATATAAATAAAGTATATTAATTTATTGAATAAATCATTAATTATTACTTAACTACATATACATAGAAATATATATCTCTCTCAGAGGGCAAAAAGTACACGACAGGAGAGGCTTGCAATGAGCGCCAAAGGCGCTCATTGTGAGGCATGCAACGAGCGATGAAGGCGATCAGCGCAAGCCTCCAATGAGCGCCGAAGGTCCTGCGGCATGCAATGAGTGCCAAAGGCACTCATTACGAGGCATGTGATGAGCTGCGCTCAGCGCAAGCCTCGCAATGAGCGCAGAGGGTCCTCACATTACAAAACGGTTTCAATTATGTCTCAAACAGCATTCCCATTGCTTAAAATTGTATTGACCGTCATTTTTTGACGTCATTTTTTTTTTTTAGTAAAATAAAGTTGTGTTAGTATAGGTACATTAACCTACAAAAGTACCAGGACTTACTGCTTCAATGAAATTATATCCAGTGAAATTGTAGCCAGTTTCAGTCGCCAAGAACAATCAAATTTCTGTTTAAAAGAAGAAATATAGGTGACAATAGAAACCCATTGCTAAAGGGAGTAAGATGTGGATGTGTTAGGAGTAATGAGATTCTCATGAGGAATAATGGCGTAGGGCATACCAATAGTACTGGAACCAACAATATGAAAGCAAATGCAGCATTTAGTGAAATTAAGAAAGTAGGCACACATCATTACTGCATGCAAGAACAATTATCATGCCAAATAGATGTAGTGGTGTTAAGCTGAGGAGATATAACCTGTCTAGTTTTCATGAGAAAGCGTGTTGTGAAATTTTGATGAAGTGGATCTATATCCACATGGCATACATTCTAAGTATAGTCCAACTTATTAGAATGCCAACAGTCACCAGAAAACAAATCCATTGAAATTGTGTAAATACTTCAGGAATTTCAGGAATTGGAGGTTTCAACTATGGTCTGTGAGGGGTTTAACTGACTCTAGTTGCAAGGAGTGCAGTGTGAATTATGAATTCAATTGTTTCTCTGCTACTTTAATTGCAGTAGATGTAGCAAAAATTACATGGAAAGGTCCTTCTCTTTTAGGGGAGTTCCACTTATTCTTAAAAACTTTAATTCAGAGAAAATCACCTGGAGAGATTTTCAGACTGGAATCTGCTGGATTAGGTAGTATGACAGTCTTAGCCTCAGTTGCATGGACCTGTTGAATTCATATAGTAAAAGTTAGACACAGTTAGGTTTGCAGCTCATCATTCAAGATATCAACAGGTAAAATTGCATATGGAGGCCTACTGGTAGATGTGTGCATAGGGCGACCTGTTAACATCTCATGAGGGATCAAATGAGTAATTCAATTAAAAGAATTTACTCATAAGTGCTAGTGCTTTACTCATAAGTGCAAGTGCTCGTGCTTTTCCCCATTAGTTTACACAATTTTGCAAGTTTTGTATTAAGAATATCACTAGAAACTGGTCTGTGAATAAGTGCTAGAAACTAAAGGTTGTTTTCTGTCCTGTGCTCTGAAACAATGTCCAGGTGAGAGGGGGAGTGGTTTTGCCTGTGTAAAGGTATATCTGTGTGCACTTGTGGGTTGTTCTGATTGAATCTGATATGTGAATATGTGCTAGAAACTAAAGGGTGTTTTTTGTCCTGTGGTCTGTAACCATTGTCCAGGTGAGTAGTTAGAACCTATTTTAACAGGGGAAGGAGCGAACTTGGGACCTTGAGAACAGTTCTGGTGTGCAGTTATTGTCAAATAGTTTATTGTTGGCATCCAGTCACCACCCGCGACACCTGATACGGAGCATTCCATTCGGTCAGTATCTTCAGATACGCCGTAGCTGCACAACAGAAATGGACTTTGAAAAACAAGCCAAAGATCTATATAATTGTTTCAAGCAAAGAGGGTATTCTCATAATGTCCTGAAAAATGCGTATGCAAGAGCTAAAGAACGTTCCCAGGCCGATTTGCTGTATAATTCTACAACGTTGAAATCTACTGAGCTACAACCAGTCAGAATTATTGGCACGTATCACAAATTTGGCGACAACATTCACTCTATACTACAAAACCATTGGCATGTTCTATTGGCCGACAATGAATTAAAATCATGACTTTGATTAGCTTCAATTACTTATCGTCGAGCACCTAGTCTGAAGGACAAATTAGTTCATAGCCATTTTGAAGCACAGAAAAGTACGGGTTGTGATTGGCTCCAAGAACGGACAGCTGGATCCAAATCATGTGGTAATGTAAAGCCTGTCTACACATACGTACCACAACTAAATTTACCGGTTTCTCTAATCAGAAGGAATTTACAGTTCAAGACCATATCAACTGTAGAACAACATCAGTGATTTACCTTGTCTCATGTAGATGTGGCCTCCAATATGTAGGAAAAACTACACGCCAGCTCCGCCGCCGTGTACTGGAGCACGTCAATACTGTAATCAATAAACAAGATGTGGCAGTCGCAAGACACGTAAACTCCATCCATGATGGAAATGTAATGTGCCTACAGTTCATGGGCATTGAAAAAGTTAAGACCTCCCCCAGTAGGGGCAATATGGAAAACAAATTACTCCAACGAGAAGCCTGGTGGATTTTTCAATTAAAAACATTAACACCTAATGGCCTTAATGAAGGATTTACCTTCACTCCATTTATCTGATCAATATTCTTCTTCTCCTTATTTGTCAGAAGTAGATCAGTTAAGAAAATCAGTCTCCAGTTATTTGATATAGCCTCTTGTAGTCTAACACTCTTTATAACCCATTTTGAACCACTTATTTGATATCTCTCAAATCTAAATAATCAATAAGGTCATAGAACCTATTTTGAGTAACTTTCCATTTTTTATACATTTAGTGGCCACTACAACACTTAGGTCCTCATTCAATTGCAATTTTACCAATTGAAGAGGGCTCTATATAAGCACATAACATATTTTTTGACCAAAGTTTTTAGTTAGTGAAGACCTTGATTTTGGATAGAAGTTCAGTAACTAAAAATTTCTGTATAAATTTCTGTATAAAAAATATGTTATGTGCTTATATAGAGCCCTATTCAATTGGCCAACTCACTGAGGCTCTTAGTGTTTTAAAGGGTTAAGGGTCTATTAGTAAGCTATGGTATCCATTGCCTTTTTTTCCCGAGCCTGCTCTAATTGTCCTCCCTTCCCACATTGTGTCCCTTTTGGGGTCTTTTCCCCCTTTTTGCCACTTTTTGATTTCCCATCTTTTGTAAATGTTCACGCTTGAGTCCATTGATTGGGGTCCGTGTGTGTTCTTATTGTAAAATTCTCCTCCCTTTTTCTTGTTCCTTTTTGGCACCTTTCAGAGTAGGATATTTGTTAAAATAGGATTGTTGATTGCCACCATGAATTAACTCCCCTCCAAAACTGTTAGCCCAAATCAACAATTAATGTTACAGCTTATTTTATACTTTATTCTCTCTATTTGAGAGTTTATTGTAATAATGATGCATTAACACATCTTTTAATAATTAGGTAGCCAGAATGAATAAAAAGCGTATAATCACAACCACAGGTACTAGCTGTAAAGGCAACTTTACTACAAATCTTGCGATTTACGCTAATTCGCGATCTTGAACTTCTAGTCTTGCGATAAACGTGATTTTGCGGCATGCAATGACATTGCGGCGTCAGCGTGGGCGCAGTGACGTCATCGTGTCCCGCGAGTCGCGGGACCCTTCATAAACCCGCGATTTTCTTCTAGCATTAGTCCCCTGATGAATCCGAGATATTAACTGCGGGGAAACGCGCGTCGGGAACGGTATAGCAGGCTGTGGGGGTAAGCTTTCCCACTGTGGTGTATAATACCCACATGCCCAGTGCTGAATTTATCCATTCACTATTATAAGGTAACAGCTTTATTTTTTATCTGTAAGCACATTTTTGTCTTATGGGATACTATATTGGTAATTAGTTTATCAGGTAATATATTTATCAGTGATTGTGATAGCCGGGATAGTGGAATTTTGATTACAGCATTGTGCTGCTTATAAAAACAACTAGGTGGCAATTATCTCTATGCTGACCAAATAAAATCACATCTTAAGCTCAAAAATCAAGAGTGATTGGGTCAATTTTCCTTAGGGAACCCATAGAGATCCACTTCAATAAGCAACACTAGCAACTACAAGCTGACATCTGTCCTCTTAACTAGACAGGTGCTGGTTTAGTTTATTACTACATTTTTCCAAGTGGGGTATTTCTCATTATTTATAAGGGGTAATTAATTTTAGCATATCCTCCGAGTAAAAGCCTGCTATTGATATACTGTTTAGTATATCATTTAAATTCACATTACTGCATATACACATTTTTATATATGTTTTTTCCATAATAAAGTTATTTTTTTAAATTTTTCTTTAATTTGTTGCTACAAATTTTCAAATAGAGTCTTGTGTGTTTCTATGGTGTGCTGGGGAAAGGCACTGTAGACCCAGTACACATGGGGACTCGTTATTTACACTTCATGATGTTTGTCTACTGGAAAGGGAGTTGGTGCTCACTGAGCACAGTTTAGCTGGGCCTAGCATGGAGGTTTGAGCTGGGACTAGTGAGGATATCCAGGGAGGTAGCTGGGTACAGTTACAAGGGGAAGCAAGGAAATAGGAGGAGGAGGCAGGCCAGGTCTGATTTGGCAAGCACCAACAGATTTTTCAGATTGAGTAAAACTGTTGGGGATGTCCACTCAGGAATGGCAATGCCAGATAGAGCTGATCCCCCTAAAGTGTAGAGGGGAAAAGGGATGAATTAATTACCCATGGGGAAGGAGAAATTGGGAGGTTTAGTATAGACTATAGGGAGGTAACTGAAATACAGTGGCAAGTACTTCAAAACTTCAGAATCATAGCAACATAATGTGTATGCTTGCTAATGCCAGAAGCTTATCAGGGAAAATGGGCGAGCTAGAATTACTAGCGGTACACCAAAAATAGGACTTGATAGGCATTACTGATACATGGTGGGATAAATCTCATGACTGGATAGTTAAATGGATGGTTGTAACCTATTTAGGAAAGATAGGGGTAATGGTAAAAGGGGAGGAGGGATTTGTCTGTATGTTAAGCCTGGTTTTAAGCCTATAGTCAGAGAAGATATGTACGCTGGAACTAGTGATAGGGTTGAATTCTTGTGGGTTGAGTTAAATAGTGGAGGTAAAATCCTAAAAAACTATTGATATATGGAATATGCTATAAACTCCCAAATATAATTGAAGGTGAGGAATTGCAATTATTGCTACAGACTGAAAATGCAGCTAAGCTTGGTAAAGTTCCAATAATAATAGATTTTAACTATCGTGAAATTAACTGGATGAATGAGACTAGCAGTTCAGCTAAGAGAAGCAGATTCTTGGGTGCATTCAGGGACCATTATTTGACCCAGGTTATACAAGAGCCTAGTAGAAATTAGGCTATCTTGGATTTAGTCATCACAAATAATATTGATATAATATCACATTTTTAAATAGGGGAACCCTTGGGGAATAATGATCACAACACAGTCTCATTTGAGATTTAATTAAAAAAGCAAAGTTGTAAGGGACCAACAAAAACTCTTCTTTTTAAAAGGGCAATTTTTAATGGGCTAAGGGCAGCAATTCAACATATAGACTATGATAAAGAACTTACCGGTAAAAATACTGAAAATAAATGGACAACATTCAAATCATTGCTAAATATACATACACATTGGCATATACTGTGTGAAAATAACAGGCAAAGGAGTAAATCACATCCCATGTGGCTTAACAATGATTTAAAGATCATGATAAGGAAAAAAAGCAGGCGTTTAAAATGTACAAGAAAGAGGGAACAGAGGCAGCTTTATGTGAATACAAGGAAACCAACAAGGCTTGCAATAGAACTATCAGACTGGCTAAAAAAGAAAAAGAAAAGTTAATTGCAAAGTAGTGTAAGACTAACGATTAGTGATGTCGCGAACATCAAATTTTCGGTTCGCGAACCGCCGCAAATGTTCGCGAACCGGCAAACCCGGCGAACCGTAATAGACTTCGATGGGCAGGCGGATTTTAAAACACTCAGGGACTCTTTCTGGCCACAATAGTGATGGAAAAGTAGTTTTAAGGGGACTAACACCTGGACTGTGGCATGCCGGAGGGGGATCCATGTCAAAATTCCCACGGAAAATTACATAGTTGATGCAGAGTCTGATTTTAATCCATAAATAACCTAACATCCCCCTCCATCATCATCATCCCCTGTATCTCTTTACCCCCTCCCTCATCATCCTCCCCTGTGTCTCTTTCCCCCTTCCTCATCACCCTCCCCTAAGTGTGAGGGGTGTTAGGGTTAGGTGCTAGGGTGAGGAGTGTTAGGGATAAGTGTGATGGGTGTTAGGGTAAGGGATGTTAGGGTCAGGTGTTAGGGTAAGGGCTGTTAGGGATAAGTGTAAGGGGGTATCAGGGTTAGGTGTTAGGGTGAGGGGTGTTAGGGATAAGTGTGAGGGGTGTTAGTGTAAGGGGTGTTAGGGATAAGTGTGAGGGGTGTTAGGGTTAGGTGTTAGGGTGAGGGGTGTTAGGGATAAGTGTGGGGGGTGTTAGGGTTAGGGTGAGGGGTGTTAGGGATAAGTGTGAGGGGTGTTAGGGTTAGCTGTTAGGGTGAGGGGTGTTAGAGATAAGTGTGGGGGGTGTTAGGGTGAGGGATGTTAGGGTTAGGTGTTATGGATAAGTGTGAGGGGTGATAGGGTTAGGGTGAGGGGTGTTAGGGATAAGTGTGATGGGTGTTAGGGTTGGGTGTTAGGGTGAGGGGTGTTAGGGATAAGTGTGGGGGGTGTTAGGGTGAGGGCTGTTAGGAATAAGTGTAAGGGGCTATTAGGGTTAGGTGTTAGGGTGAGGGGTGTTAGGGATAAGTGTGGGGGTGTTAGGGTGAGGGATGTTAGGGTTAGGGATAAGTGTGAGGGGTGTTAGGGTGAGGGGTGTTAAGGATAAGTGTAAGGGGTGTTAGGGTGAGGCATGTAAGGAATAAGTGTGAGGGGTGTTAGGTCTTAGGGATAAGTGTGAGGTGTGTTAGGGTTAGGTGTTAGGTTGATGGGTGTTATGGATAAGTATGAGGGGTGTTAGGGTTGGGTGCTAAGGTGAGGGGAGGATGATGATAAGGGGGGGAAGAGACACAAGGGTGTCCTTGCAGCAGAGATCAAAAGAGTCCTTCAGGACTGTATTGCACACTGTGTACAGTAGCCTAGCTATGGTTTTCCCTATTGATGCAGTATCACCTACACTCAGCCTCCTCTCAGTAAGACTGCAAGTTAGTCATGATTCCAAAATGGCTGCTGTCCATGAGGTAGAAGGCTCTGGAAGTGAATGTATGCTGCTGATTGGCTGGAATGTGTCTGCTGACTGTGAGTTGCAGGGTCAAAGTTTGCTCAATAATAAAGTATAGGGGGCGGTTCGAACATCGTATATGTTCGCGGTTCGCCGCGAACGTGAACATCCTATGTTCGCCGGGAACAGTCCGCCGGCAAACTATTCGCGACATCTCTACTAACGATAAAATATTTTTTTAAATATATGAATGGGAAGAAGGTCATGAAGGAAGCTATAGGAACATTGCAATATGAAAGAGCACAACTGATAAATAGTGACCAGGAAAATGCAGATGAGGTTAATAAGTTATTTTCTTTGGTATACACAAGGGAGGTACAAGAAGTTTGCACACTGCAACAAAATGGGGCTACACTACCTTCACCAAATAATTCGTTAACGCAGGAATAAATCCAGAAGAGGTTGTTAATAAAGCCCCAGGTCCTGATGGAATACATCCAAGGGTACTGAGGGAAGTGGGTTCTGTGATGGCAAAACCAATTATATCTTATTTTTCAACACTTGTTCACCACAAGGTCGCTACCAGATGAATGGGGAAAAGCAGATGTGATACCTATATTTAAGAAGGCAGCTAGAGCAAATCCGGAGAATTATATACCTGTAAGCCTAACATCTGTAGTTGGGAAGTTTTTAGAAGGGGTAATAAGGGATAGTGTACAAAAATACGAGCCCCATTAAATTGCTCCGGTTTTAGAAATCGTAGCCCATAAAGGAGTCCGTAAGAGTTTCTGCTATTAAATTGCTATGATTCCTCAAAGACGCACTGGCGTTCAAACCCGTAAATGGCAAAAGGAGCCAAAAATATTATGGCCTTCAAGTAGGACTCGCAAGGGTTTACAGACAAGTTCTCAACACTGTAAAAGATAATTTAAACACACCAGTGTGCTGTAAAATATGGGGAAAGCAATGAAAGGCATTACAATTCATTGCAAAAACCTCCCTCCCCCCCCAAAAAAATAGGCATTTAAAACATTTTTTATTTCATCATATGTTAGAATTGTCGTGCATATGCCAATGTGAAAAGCCATGCTGTAACATGCATAAAGTAATTAAAAACACACTACCCGATTAAATAGCAACACAAATACATGAAACTGCCTGCCATATTAACCCTTTCTCACTCACTGAGTCTCTAATGTAGTCATGAGGGATAGGTCATGTCAAACAAAACGATCTAGTTTCTATGAGGAGGTTAGTAGGAACCTGGTCAAGGCAATTCAGTGGATGTAGTGTTTTTGGATTTTGCAAAGGCTTTTGATACAGTGCCACACGGGAGACTATTGAGCAAACTATATGTGCTAGATAAAATGGCAGCTGTGGAACAATGTATGCAGCTTTCTTAAAATACTAAATGCTTACCCGCTGTTT
Organism: Discoglossus pictus; assembly: GCA_027410445.1. Classification (NCBI taxonomy): domain Eukaryota; kingdom Metazoa; phylum Chordata; class Amphibia; order Anura; family Alytidae; genus Discoglossus; species Discoglossus pictus. The sequence goes on from CM050167.1 coordinate 54,051,678, forward strand.
TTCATGAGCTTGATAAGATTATGGAAACAAATCCATACACTCAAGCTTATAAAAAACCCGGAAGTTGAAGAACAACAATCCATTCATGCACAACAAAATCAGTTGCCAATACCTAGAGTCAATAAGGTTCTTAGAAGAGATCAACATTCTGTTAAACAATGTTTTAACATACCCACATCTAATGAGGTTGCAATTGTTTTTCAAAATGATGAGGGGAAACCACCTTTTCAGAGGGATATTAGAACATATGTCATAAACGAAGAGCAACCTTTCATTAACATTAGTATATTAAGTAACAATTAAGATCCAATGACGTATACAATTTTGTATCCCAATTGGGAAGCAGGAGGCAACCAAAATTAATACTGGATAGTTATCCAAACCCTAAAGTACGTGTCAGAAATAATATTTCCATGCTTGAATTTAAAGTTGCTCAGACTGCACTTTGAGATGAATTTAATCCTATCTTAAGTGCTGGAAAACTGACACAACAATGGATCATTGATTCATATCTGCAAATAGAAGCCAATAATTTAAATTTCATAAAATATCAACTAAATAAACTACGTGTTGAACAGTATTGTGGCCTCATAGATTATGTTGCTGAAGTGGCTACAAACAGAGGTGTGCCAGCTGTCCGAGCCATCATTTTACCATATTCATTTCAAGGATCTCCTTGCAATATGCGAAAAAGATACAATGATGCTATGGCTAATGTAACCAAATTTGGTAAACCGGATTCATTTATAACATTTACATGTAATCCTCAATGGCCAGAAATTATTGATCATTTTAAACATGGACAAACTGTTTCCAATAGACCAGATTGTATAGAAGAAGACAAGGTCCAAAGGCAATAATTAGGGGTAAGAATGTACATAAAAACGTATGTGGTGCTATATAATCTACATCTGTTAATGAAGTATTATGCACACATAAATGCGGAAGCTTACACTACTATAAAATCAATTAAATTTGTCTGCAAATATATTTATAAAGGTTATGATGCAGCAACTGTCGTTGTGAAAAGTGGTCCAAATCAACAAGACAATGAGTTCCTACATGATGAACTGGCTTCTCATGTAGATGCTCGCTGAGTCAGTGCGCCAGAAGCAATGTGACGACTTCTGAAATTTGAAATGCATGATCGGTCACATGCAGTATATCAATTAGCTGTACCTTTGCCACAAAGACAATTAGCTTATTTCAATGATGTCAATGAAGAAAATGTTCTGGCACAAAACGAACATCGCCAAACCACACTTACTACTTGGTTTACATTAGATTCTAACAACATTGCCGCAAGGGAATACTTTTACAACGAGATTCCATATCATTATGTTTTCGTCAATGGCTTATGGAAACATAGACAACAGGGTGGTAATAAAATTATTCCCAGAATGTATACAGTAAGTCCAAGAGACATTGAATGTTTCTGCTTACGTTTACTACTTTTAAATGTTCCTGGTGCACAAAGTTTTGAAGACTTGAGAACTGTAAATGACAGACTTTATGACACATTTCAATTAGCTGCATGACATAGAAACTTCCTTGCTAATGAAACAGAATGGTAGAGATTATAAGAAGCAGCAGCACTATGTAAAATGGCACGACAGATGAGGGAACAGCATTAATTTGCATATTTTGTAATGTTCCTAATGCATTATCTTTGTGGGAAACATTTATTTTTTTAAATGTTATAATGAGTCCATAGCTGAATTAAAAGCATGAATGGAAATTCAACAAGTCTTTCTATGTCACGGATTAAGTTGTGCAACTTTTAATTTCCCAGATCCAGGAATTATAGATGATATAAACTTTGAGGACCATGATACTGATGTGGAAAAACAAAAAACAGAAGAAAACTAGGCACTTTAAATCATTTGCAATTGCGCGCTTTCAATACAATACAACAAGCAGTAGATGATGACTTGCTCGAAGAGCATTATTTTTATCTAGATGGACCCAGTGGAACAGGAAAAATGTATCTATTTAATTTGTTGATGAGTTCAATTAGAGCTAAGGGTGAAATAGCACTTCCCTTTGCAACAACTGGAATTGCTGCACTATTGTTAGAAGGTGGCAGAACAGTACATAGTGTATTTAAACTTCCAGTTCCAATTTTGGAAACAGTGTCTGATACTAGAATGAAATCATCTCAAGCAAATAAGTGTAAAAAATGCAAATGAATTATCACAGATGAGGCCACTATGATGTAGTGCCATGCTCTGCAATGTATTGATCTGTGCGTGAAGTCATGAGTTATGATTTGCCCTTTGGTGGAAAAGTCATGTTGTTAGGTGGAGATTTCAGACAAACATTACCTGTGGTTGTACGTGGAAATCGCACAGACATTGTAGAAACATGTATAAAGTCAAGTCCACTATGGAAAGAATTTACACACCTTAGATTAGAAAAAATATGAGATCTGAAGGCCAACATGATTTTAATGATTGGCTAATTAAAATAGGTGAAGGAAATACGGACTTAATAACTAATTCATTTGAAGATACTGTTGAAATCTCCAGCGGAAATAATTTGCCAAGATTCACTCATGTCAGCTATATTCCCAAATGGAATAACTACAGAACATTCCTCAGAGCTTGGACAAAAAGTAATATTAACATCCAAAAATGAAGATACTTTGGATCTGAATAATACATTCTTGAAATTAATAGATGACACACACACAATTATAACAGTGCAGATTCTGTTCTAGCTGATGACAAACAGAGTGAATCATATTTTACCACTGAATTTATCAATTCATTAACTCCATCTGGAATGCCACCACATGTTTTACAGCTCAAAAAAGGCGCAATTGTCATGTTACTAAGAAACATGAACCCAAAAAAAGGACTTTGTAAAGGGAAAAGATTCATTGTTGAGGATCTAAGAGAGCATTTCATACATGCAGAAATTCTGAATGGGACCCATAAAGGTGAACCAGTTTTCATACCAAGAATTAATTTGGCTCCAAGTGAGACTAGCTTTCTTTTTGTACTTCAAAGGAGACAATTTACCATTATCATGGCATTTGCAATGACCATTAATAAATTCCAAGAACAAACTTTTCACTTTGTTGGTCTTTTTTTAAAAGAACCAGTATTTGCTCATGGACAACTCTATGTTGCATTTTTACGATGCAAAAATCCATAAGAAATTAGTTTAAAAAATTAAACTCAGGGTGAATTGGTACATGATGGTCGAGTATTTACTAAAATATTGTCTGTTATGAGGTGTTGTAAATTCAAGACAAAAGCAAAAATCAAACAGAGGCTCAGAAAAACATGTCAATTAATACACAAAAAGATCAGTGGTTACATCCCAAATACATACTCTAACGTCTCTTTTTAGAGAAGCCACTATTTCCCCATAGACAACTATACGTGCCATTTTCACCATTAAAAAATACCTTAAAAAATTTCAATTTTCACACATTCAGAAAAAACAAAAAAATTAATACTCACACAGAACAGTGGTTCAATCCCAAAGACAAACTTTAAAGTCTGTTGGGCTCTTTTTAGAGAAACCACCATTTCCCCATACACAACTCTCTCTCTCATTTTCACCATGCAAACAACCAGTCAAAAAAAAATGATTTAAAGTTTGGGTCACTTATTATATGATGTTAAATAATTTAATTAAAAAATTGTATATTATGATGTGTTGTAAGTTAAAGAAAAAATGGACCACTATAAAACAGTCCTTCACAAAACTTTCAAAAACACTACACATACAGGTTGTAAAGTCAAAGTAACACTCTGTAAACACAACTGAAGCAAATAGAGGGTAAATTGCCTGTCAATTAATAATTGAGTAAACTAGCTTCACACAGTATAACATTGAACTTAAAACCTGTATGGGTAGTATTTAGGAACAATTTGGGAAACAATTCAATTTACTGTATATATAGATCATATGTGTAATGTGTTTTCAAAGTTCATTACATAAATTGTTACAATACAGCAGTGCTTCAAAAACCACACAACAACACTCCAAATACAGCCCACATTTTCAATGTAACAAGCTTTAAACACAAGGCAGAAAATGAAACGCTAAAGTTCGTCTGGATTAACAATTGCATCGTTTGTGAAGCACTGCAAAAGACTGTGGGCCTCATTCTATTTAATTACCCATTACGGATTTGAGTATAGGGTAATTATGTGCTATTTTTGCTAACACCGAATATCACTTTATAGACTCTGCAAAGTGCAGGATGGCTTTATTTGGGCTATTTTATGTGCTTACTTGGTGCTAGCGGGACCTCTTTCCTGCAAGTAAGCTGCGGCTCGGTTTTAGCCTTGCAGAGAGGGTTCCCGGAGCAATTGAATTGCAAATAGGAATTTCTTACGGCCGATTTCCTTGCGGCCGTTTTAGATCAAAGGCTTTCCTCCGGCGCGAGCGGCCGCAAGAGATAGCAAGGCACCGGCCGCAAGCCTGCCTGAATCCCCGGCCGGAGGGGAATAGAATAGCAGAATAGCTTGCGGCCGGTACTTGCGGCCCCGCAACGGCTGCGGCCGCTAATAGAATGAGGGCCTGTATATATATATATATATATATATATATATATATATATATATATATATATATATATATATATACACTATGTGTAATAGACAACATTACTGTAAATATATTCATTTAAAAGGTTTTTATAACAGATCGCTGATTTCACAAAATGTACACATTTGTAAATAACAATCTATTGCCTTAGCATATACTAAATATTTAATATTACTGTATACAAAAAACACATATAAAAATAATCTTTGTACATATTCATCTATATTAAATTAATATTACATTTTACAATTATTATCATCACAGTGTATCAATCAATTGTGATTTGCCAAATTCAATACGGCTACATATAAGGACAGACCATATTTGTTGAACAAATCTTTTCATGTGGTACTAAACAACTTTGCTTTTGCAGATAATTACAAAACCTAAGAAAATCTGTCAAACAATATGCTCTGTGTTTATATACAGCCCAAAGCAATTAGCCAAATCGAAATTCAATGAGACCCATAGTATTTACAAGTTGGTTACAGATAAAACTATATACATTTTAAAGAATATAAAAAAGTTGTTAAAAAAAGGTACATTAATGATTACAATTTCACGATATTGTTACAATATTTAGCAATGTTAATAACAAATTTCATGTCATTAAAAATGATTATTTTTATAAAACTTCCATTAATTTGTAATAATTTTTAACATTGCTATAATATTCATCTAAATTAATAATAATTAAAACTTTTGTGTTTTAAAATATAATTTAGTATTGTTTTAAACAACAAAAATAAATACCATGTAATAAACAATAGTTCTTCGCTTATGGCTTGATTGACTTAGTCAATGTGTATAAAGAAAATTTGTTTTTTACAAAAGGTTGATTACTTATTACAATTTGAAGAATTTTGTTAAATATTTACCTATGTTAATAACAAATTACAAGTAATAAAAAAACATTCCTTGAACAAAATTTCTACTATTTTGTCATAAAATTCAGTGGATATTCATCTATGTATATTAATAATGATTAAAAATGTTGTGTTTGAAAAAATAATTTTGCATACTATTTTTTGAAGGAAAAAAAAATCACATGTTATAAAGAATATTTGTAATTTTAGCCATTCAATTACTTAACAATACTAACAGCTTTTAAGAACATAAATTTCGCTTTTTAGTGCCTCCACTAATTTTGCCATGCAGTTCAACAATTTTAAAACAAAAAAAAAGTATGTTACATGTACAGTTATAACACATAAACAGACGTGCCGTAATTTTTGACGGGCAAGTAGCTAGTATACTATATACTATTGTGTTTTAAGGAAATGTATTGTACACTACTAGCATACATATTAAACCCACTATATACTATCAGTGTCTATATGATTCCCACAATATTCTACATAATATTTGTGCCTATCTGAAGCTCACTTTATATGATATATTGTCAGTTTAAGGAAATTGATAGTATACTGTCAGTGTCTATATGAAGGCCACTTTGTTCTATATACTATCAGTGTCTTAAGGAAACCCATTAAGTATTGTCTGCAATACACTGCATACTGTCACTCTCTATATGAAGTCAGAGTTAATGTTTTCAAACATAATATTTTTTCAACGCAGTGGCTCTTTAAGGAACCTTTATAACATATAGTGAAATGATTAGACTATGGTCCTCACTGTCTTCCCTTCCCACCAGAATAATGATCCTTGGAAAAATGTTCTGTCAGAGCCAAGAATAATTTTGGTATATTTTTTAAAACAAGTTTAAAAGTGAAGAAATGCACAAAATATCTCCACTTCCTATTTTTTTCTATGGAACCTACTTACCAAGCGGGATACACTTTATTTCTGTTTGATAAATAGCCCCTATTGTAACAGAGGAAGTGTGATATTTAATTTTACTTTCTTTTTACTCTGTTATCCCCACCCCAATGCATCTTACTGGTACATTATGGTTGTCATTTTAATGTATTACCCAAAGCTTGCACCAACATTAGTGCAATTTTCAAATTACATTTAAGTTATGAGATACTCATGAGTTCTGAGAAATACCTCCTGAAAATGTAATTTCTATATCATCTTTCTCTCCTTCTTTCAACCGTTCTTCCTTCATTCTTCCACAATTTTAAGAACCTCCTAAGATAGACATTTTATTTATTCCTTATTCTATTTTTTTTTGCATATCTTGTGTTCTAGGGATTTAGAAAACAGTATACCCCCCTGCTAAAAGCTTTTAGTTGTTTTGCTTTATTTATTTTATATGTATTATTTATACATTATATTTATTAGCTTCTTATTATTTTAAAGACTCATGCATTATCTTTTGGTGCTTTCTGCATATTTCAAACACTTGAACATTGATCACACTGCTGGTTAGATTTGTTTGGTTTACATAAATTGATACCTGTAGATTTTAAAGTAATATGAACTTGGCTTTAGAACAAGATCATATATATATATATATATATATTTATCTGTTTAGTAAAACCGTTGCATTGCCTTGTTATATTTGTAGTTGATACATTCTTAAAGTGTATAAATAGTGTGAGTGTTGAATGTTATCTCACCAGTGGCGGCTGTTGACTTTCCAAATTGGTGGGGCGGAAAACAGAGACCTGGCCCCTCCCCTTACATTGACTTCCCCCAAACGTATAAACCCCTCTCCTTCACAACATGTTACCATAAAGGCCCTGCCCACTGACTCCACCTACTTACTTGATTTTTTCCCCCTGTCACTTTACTTACTTATTATCTTGATGAGGATGAGATGGTGCTGGATCTGCTCACTATTCTTACACTGGGAAGTGCCTTTATTTTCTTGATATGGGTGAGAGAGAGGAGGATAGAGAGATAATTATAGAGAGCAATAGAGAAAGAGAGGGATAGAGAGAGAGAGAAATAGAGAGAGAGAGAGAGGGGTGGATAGAGAGAGAAGGATAATGAAAGATAGAGAGAGGGATAGAGAGACAGAGGGATAAAGAGAGGAAGGGTTTGAGAGAAATAGATCCTATGCCTCTCTCTCCCTCGCTATCCATCTCTCCTTCTTTTCTTCTCTCTATCCCTCCCTCTATCTCTTTCTATCCCATTTCACTATTAAATGCTTCCGAGTTATATAGAGCTTTTCAAAGATATGAGAAATAGCTTGAGAGTACAAGCAATGGTCTTGTGACTTATCAGATATCCCTGCCAATCTCTGTGGGTTATTCACAATAGTGTACCATTTAGTGAGGAAACTGGTCCATTAGCGTTCAGTGCGGGTGCTGACAGCAGCCCTGCACACTTCCACAACACTCCAGCTTGTCGGGGTTAATACGACATATTATTTTCTATATAATATAGAATACTGAATATTGAGTTCAGAATCAATTTATAGACACATATTCCTTTTTATAAAATAACATTTATTGAAAATACCAAAATCAACTAGTCTAATGAAAAATGTAATATATCAAATCAAAATGCAAAAATAACACAGTAATATATCAAAATCAAATGCAAATATAACACAGTAATATATAAAAATCAAATGCAGATAAAACACAGTATAACCAGTCAGATAAATAAAAGAAAATCAATACATCATTGTAATACTTATTATTTATGATATTTTCTATGCAGTCCTAAAATCTCAATATAAAAGTGTATTTCATTCACATGAACAATGAAACCTGGGATAGCAAACCATAGAACAAAATCAGATAAATCAATTAATAAAATTCATTCTTAAAAACGTTTTAGCATGTACTAACAATGTCTAATGATATTGAAATATATGTAGCTATACAGGAATATATTGAATATCACACAATAAGTAAAGTATTTTATAATATAATTGATAAGTTAGCTAAGTAAGTTAATTTTTCTGTATTGGTCAAAAGAAAATTAAGATATCTAATTTTGTATTAAAATTTATATCCGGAGTATAAATTTCAATGACAAAAGGAAATCTAAATAACTTTTTGATAAGAAATAAACCAAACAGAGATATTATGGTAATGATTTTCAATTATATCATAAAATAAAATATCTCAATTTATACATTACCAATTATGACACAATTCCACTGGTTAATTCCAAAGTTGTTTTTACTTCTCCATAGATAAAACTTTTATCTTCTTTGTCTCTCTTTCTCTCTCCTGTTGTTTTTTCTTTTCTTAGATACTCTCTCTATCCCTAATTATACCTCTTGCTTATTTGCCTATCAGAATCCCAAATCAGTTAAAGTATCTATTAACCAATAAAATCTTTTCATGATGTCATCACTTATTTACATTTTATAAAGAATATATTTTTCTATAGAGACGTTTATTCCTTTAACCATAAGATGGCGCTCTCGGACCTTTGAATTTTATCCCTTTTAATTATCTAATGACCCCTTTGACCTAGAACCTATAAACAAGATGAAGTCATAAGAATGTTATCGCATAGATATCACTAGACAGATTTATTATTCTGTTTACTAGACTTGGTGTCTATGAAACGAATATTTCACATGTGAATATTTAAGGAAGATACCACCACCTTTATAGACCATAACCTTTATAGATCTAATATCCATTAGTTTAGGAATTCACTCAGATATTTATCTCTTATAGAACAAAGGATTATTCAGCCATGAACAACTCTTTGTGGGCAGCTGTGAAAACATATCTTTCACATAGATATTTTCAAGTAATAGAATTGCATGCATAGGTACATATATAAATATACAGCATATAAAATATTAATACAATGGATATAAAAATAGTGGATAATAATTGGAATATCATATTATACTATAATATTCATATAAGATAGAACTTTATTCATACAGAAGTTCTGACAAGCTCTGTCAAACAATTCTCCACCTGGAGGCAGCAGCAGGTCTTGATTGCAGCCACACCCAAGCTTTTTAAGGTGCTTCTTAACCATCTCACTCCTGGGGAGAAGTCTTGAAGGGCTCTCTACTGCCCTCTGGTGACACACCATCACAATATATGTATATATATGTATATATATATATATATATATATATATATATATATATATATATATATATATATATATATATATATACACACACATATAAGAGCGGTCAGACAAATTGAGGTCATCTGAGTAGGAGAAAAACATATGGATGATCATAACCAAAGACACAGACAGATGTACCTGGTGTGCTTCATCCATGTGGCCACTGAGAGTCAGACACAAATGCAGGACCGAACAACAACCAGACCCAGGGATATTTATGTAATGATATAGGAATCACAAAGGTTGTGGAGACCAGTAGCCAAGGTCAGCAATAATCCAGTTTAGCAACTTGTAGGTGAAACAGGAACAAGCTTTATTGAAGGGACCAGGAACCAACAATAATCTGGCAAGGATACAGAGACAGGAAGTGCTTTATATAGGCCAAGAACCAGACAGCTGACCAGACACAGCTGAAGAGACTTAGGTACGGATAAAATTGCTAGCAGAGTCAAGCTTATAAGGTCTCAATGGAATTCACAAAAGGCAGGCTGGCGCAGTGGTAGGGAAGAGGCATAGCAGCCTGGGGACCAGGGTTCAAAACCCAGCATAGTCAATTCCTCACATTACCCCCGCCTCTATAGGTGCAGCCTCTGGATGCCCTATTACCTGGTTTAGCAGAGTACTGCACATGAAAAGACCAAAGTAGATCAGGAGCGTGAATATTGTCCACTGGTTCCCACAAACTCTCCTCCTCACCATAGCCTTTCCAGCGAACCAGATACTGAAGTTTGTTACGGAAGATCCGGGAGTCAAGAATTTTGTCCACTTCGTACTCATCCTCACCATCCACGAGGACTGGAGGTGGGGCAGGCAGGGCTCGGCCAGGGAAAGTATTTTCATGAACAGGTTTAAGCAGTGCAACGTGAAACACTGGATGTATTTTCATGAAATTCGGGAGTTGCAAACGGAAGGTGACAGCATTGATCTGAGCAATGATCTCAAAAGGTCCCATGAACCTTTGACCCAATTTATGAGAAGGAATCCGAAGCTTAAGATTCTTTGTTGACAGCCACACCTTGTCACCAACGCGATAGACTGGGGCCTCCTTTCTATGCCTATCAGCAGCTTTTTGTAACATTCCTGAGCCTATAAATGAGTCTCTTTCAACAGTGCTTGGGAATCACGTAAGGCGGTTAGCCGGTCAGTGACAGCAGGAATGGAAGTAGTAATTGGGAGACTGACTAGAAAGGTCGGATGGTAACCATAGTTGGCAAAAAATGGGCTCAAAGAAGTGGAGCAGTGTTGGGCATTGTTATAGGCAAACTCCGCCGTGGGTAGAAAATCCAGCCAGTCATCCTGCAGGTAACTAATATAGCACCGCAAATATTGCTCCAAAGTCTGGTTGGTTCGCTCAGTCTGTCCATTACTTTGCGGATGAAAAGCTGACGACAGATTTACATTAATACCTAGATTAGAACAAAAATGTTTCCAAAAACGAGATGTAAACTGCACTCCCCTGTCAGAAACTACTTCATCAGGCACTCCATGCAAGCGAAAAATTATAACCAGTTCAGCCGTCTGTTTAGCTGAAGGGAGACCACGAGCTGGTATGAAATGACCCATCTTAGTTAACCTGTCCACAACAACAAGAATGGTAGTGTATTCCTTAGAGGGAGGTAGTTCCACAATAAAGTCCATGGATATAGATCCCCAGGGACGATAAGGAATCGGAAGAGGCTGAAGCAAGCCAACAGGGGATGAGCGAGGAGTCTTATGTCTGGCGCACACATCACAAGAGGAAACATACTTCTTAACATCCTCATGATACTTCGGCCACCAAAAGGATCGGGCAAGTAGGTCTTTCGGATTCCTGGATGACCTGCTGGTTTTGAGTCATGGTAGAGACGTAAAAGGTCCAGTCGCACTGACTCCGGAGCAAACAGACGTCGTTGAAAAATCCAAAACCCATTAAGCATCGTCATATGGAGATCACGAGGAGGATCACGAAGAACTGGGTCTTCAGCATAGCCCTTTTTAATGCGAGACATCAGATCAGAAGGAAAAGCAACTCCTATAAATATATCCTCCGGCAAGATGGTGGTCTTGGTTACGGTAGCATGGAGGGGGTCAGCTATTCTAGACAAGGCATCCGCCTTACCATTCTTGGAGCCAGGACGGTATGTAACCAAAAAATTAAACCTTGAGAAGAATAGGGACCAGCCTGCTTGTCTGGCTGACAGTCTCTTAGCGGATCGAATACATTCCAGATTTTTGTGATCTGTGAGGACAGTAATTGGATGGGTAGCTCCCTCCAAGAGATGTCTCCATTCGGTGAAGGCAGCTTTTGTAGCCAATAGTTCTTTATTCCCTATGTCATAATTTCTTTCTGCTGGCACCATCTGGCGGGAATAGAAGGCACACGGATGTAACAGCATCTTAGGTCCAGTCCTTTGAGACAGTATAGCACCAACAGCTGAATCAGAAGCATCAACTTCCACAATAAATGGTAATTCTGGCTGAGGATGTAACAGGACAGGGGCAGATGTAAACAGAGTCTTTAATCAGGAAAATGCGGTATCAGCCTTATCAGACCACTGAAAAGGAGTCCCCTTACGTGTGAGTTCAGTGATCGGTGTAATAACAGCAGAGAAATTCTTAATAAAACGCCTGTAAAAATTGGCAAACCCCACAAATCTCTGGACATCTTTTTCATTCTTGGGGATGGGCCAGTCCAGCACAGCTTTAAATTTTACTTGCGTCCATAGTTAAACCTTTAGGAGTTATGACATACCCCAGGAATTGAATTTCTGTTTGTTCAAACTCACATTTTTCTAGTTTAATGTATAGGTGGTGGGTACGAAGGTGCTCCAGAACTATACGGAACTGTTTTCTGTGGTTTTCAAGACTATCAGAGAATATTAGGATATCATCCAAATATGCCACAACAAACTGATCCAGGAGATCTCATAGTACATCATTGATAAGATGCTGGAAAGTTGAGGGCATTACAAAGCCCAAATGGCATTACTAGATATTCGTAATGCCCGTACCTGGTTCTGAAAGCTGTTTTCCATTCATCATTTGGTCTTATGCGAACCAGATTATATGCCCCCCGAAGATCAAGCTTTGTAAATATTTTAGCTGAGCGAAGTCTCTCCAAAAGTTCAGGAATGAGAGGCAAGGGGTAGCGGTTTTTAACAGTGATGTTATTAATGTCCCTGTAATCAACGCATGGCCGTAGGCTGCCATCTTTCTTCTCTACAAAGAATATAGGAGCTCCTGCTGGGGAAGTAGATGGTCGAATAAAACCTTTGGCAAGATTTTCTTGTATGTATTCACGAAGAGCTTTCAATTCAGGTTCAGAAAGGGAATATATACGGCCAAATGGGATAGCAGCCCCAGGCAACAGCTCTATTGGGCAATCATAAGGCCTGTGGGGTGGAAGCTGATCAGCATTCTTCTTATCACAGACATCTGCAAAATCCCGATATTGTAGAGGAAGCTTAGTCAGGTTTGTAGCAACCATTTCATTAATTGTTGTGGCAACAGGTGTTACCTTAGTGGGTTGACAATTCATTAAGCAGTATTCTGAAGGAAAGGACAAAGTTCTGATCTTCCAATCAATCTGTGGGTTATGCAGAGCAAGCCAAGGTACCCCCAAAATCACTGGAAACTGTGTGGAGGAAATTAGGTGGAAAGATATAGTCTCATGGTGATTCACTTCCAGAGTCAACTTTAAGGGCACAGTCTCATGTGTAACCGGGCCCGACGTAAGTGGAGAACCGTCCACTGTCTCCATTAACACAGGTGAAGAATTAGGGATAGACTGAATTCCATTTCCTGCTGCAAATTTAATGTCCATAAAGTTTCCGCCTGCTCCGGAATCTATCATAGCCGTAGTTGAAATTTTATGATCACCACATTGCAACGTGATAGGCACCACAAAATGAGGATGTTGAGTCAACATTTCCTCTTCACCATGAGCCAGAGAAAACAAGGGTTGTGTGACAGAATCCAGTTGATCTGCAATCTGGGATTGGTGTCGAATCTGTGCGCCCTCAGCAGCCATAGCTATTGTTCTTTTGGATTTGCTAGGGCAATTGATGGCATAGCGCCCTGCACTACCACAATACAGGCATAAATTGTGAGTGCGTCGCCACTGTTTTTCCTCATTGGATAATGGCCGTCTTATTAGATTTACCTGCATAGCCTCAGGCTCAGAGTCTGAAGGTGTTTGTGGGGTTGGAGTAGAAATTCTTGAATAGGAAATAGGAGTAGTACTTGGTCTAAAAGAGCCCTGTCTTTCCAGTCTTCTTTCAGAAAGTCTCCGATCGATACGGATAGCCAAACGCACAAATGCATCAAAGTCAGCAGGAAGATCAACACGAGCTAGCTCATCTTTTATAGCTTCTGAGAGACCTTTTCTGAAGTGGAACCTCTGAGCTGATTGGTTCCAGGTAGTATCAGCAAGCCACTGTCTGAATTAGGCAGCATATTCAGCCACGGAGCGCCTCCCTTGATGCAAATGAAGTAGAGTGGCTTCTGCTGTAGCACATCGATTGGGGTCATCAAAAACCAGGCACATGGCCTCAAGAAAGTCATTTAGATTAGCCAAGACTGGACTGTCCTGTTCCAGAAGAGGGGAGCCCCAAGCCAGGGCTTCATCTTTGAATAGTGAAAAAATAAATCCCACCTTCTCTCTTTCAGATGGAAATTGGTGAGGTAACATCATGAAGTGCAAACGGCATTGATTTAGGAAACCCCTAAATTTTTTGCGATCTTCTCCAAACTTTTCTGGCAGGGGCAAGCGGGCATCTTGTGCAGGTGTAACAGTAGCAGCTGAAACATCACGTGCCCTGTAGCTGGTGTACTCACTGTGCATTGACTGAAATTTATTTTGCAGTTCAGCTACCTGGTCCTGCAGCACTTGGATGGTCTGTGCCTGGTTCTGCACAGTTCTTGCAGTAAAAGCAACCTGCTGGGCCAATGCAGAATCTGTCCCGGCGGTCTCCATGAAAGGGCCAGATTATTCTGTAATGATATAGGAATCACAAGGTTGTGGAGACCAGTAGCCAAGGTCAGCAATAATCCAGTTTAGCAACTTGTAGGTGAAACAGGAACAAGCTTTATTGAAGGGATCAGGAACCAACAATAATCTGGCAAGGATACAGAGACAGGAAGTGCCTTATATAGGCCAAGAACCAGACAGCTGACCAGACACAGCTGAAGAGACTTAGGTACTGATAAAATTGCTAGCAGAGTCAAGCTTATAAGGTCTCAATGGAATTCACAAAAGGCAGGCTGGAGCAGTGGTAGGGAAGAGGCATAGCAGCCTGGGGACCAGGGTTCAAAACCCAGCAGAGTCAATTCCTCATTATTTATTTGTAAGAGAGAGACACTGACATTATGGATTATGAATCCTCTGACAAAGAGGGTGAGATCATCATAAGCAGACAGTGACAGTGACAGAGTTGAGCAGGGAGTTGTTATTTCTTTTTTAATAAACTTTATTCAGATTGTCACCAATGTGTTCAGAGACAGAAAGATATATTATAGAGGGAGATTTATTTTTTATATAAACTATATTCTCAGAAATGTTAAAAACAAGGTTGATTTTTTGCACTAAATACAAACCATTTTTTCAGCATTAAATTAAAAGCAAACTATCATCACAAATCTTCCAGGCTTCATTATGAAGTTATTAAGGAAAAGACCAGATAATAGTGGGAAGGTAATAAGCTACCTTTGCACTAATGATAATTTTCTGATAAATTTCACAGCATTAAATAATCAAGTAGCTCTTCCAGCAGTGAAAAGTGTAAAATCAGAAAATTAGATGCCAGAACAGTTAAAATCAATCCTAGCAGCAGATGGTATTAACCAGCAGACACATTTGATACTATCAATATCCAAGTACCATAAACATATGATAATATATGTTAAGTAATGCAAAACTAATGAAATAAATAATGATATCAGCAAAAATAATAAAGCTGATGATAATGTCACATTTTCACACTAAACCCTGTTAAAATTTGGTGGTAGCGGAGCCCACCATTTATTCCTTTAAAATAGTTCTAAATACACTACCTACCAGAGAAATACACTACCACTAATGATGGTGCTGGGGATCCACCAATTACCCCCTTTTCCTGTGGGATGAATCTAACTACTCTAAAATTACTACCGCGCAAACTAACAGAGAAAATAAATCAATGAATGTGCTCAGAATAAACAAACGCAAACAAGCTGTATCTCTCTGCAAGCCAGTCCTTCCTATGTCAGAACGCAAGACAGGCAATCGGCCATCAGCTTTGGCGGGCTTGTACCTGATCACGCGAGTTAACCTGCAGATCTGTGTGTAAGCCCGCCAAACTAAAAAGGAAAAAATAAATTCAAGGAAGCACTGTACAGCATTGGGGGACATGAGGATTACATGTTCTACATTGGGTAGCTGGCACATCGCTGCTAGCCAATATTGTAATTTGTGGCCACAGTCCGCCGGGCTTGAATGACCACCAAGGAAGCAACCCGTTCTCCAAGCCCAGCGAACTTGTGGCCACAAATGACAGTATTGGCTAGCGGCGATATGCCAGCTAGCCAATGTAATACATGTAACCCTCATGACCCCCTACTGTCCCCCATTAATTACAACACTGTACAGTGCTGCATTGAATATATATTTATCCCTAAAGACTCAAATCTCCCGCCGAGGCTCCTTAAGGGATCGCGGCAGACTAATGGCTACCCGAAGGTGAGTGGGTACTTACACTGCAGGAGGCCGAATTGAGACCCCTGCATTATCTCTTTACAATTCTGTAAGTATCCCTGCGGCAGATAACATGCTGTCAATCAGACTGCAGCCAGTCATTTAAAATTATGGCGATAAATAGGCTTAGATGGGGTTAGATATGCTAAGATGGGGTTACATAGGCTTAGATTGGGTTAAATAGGGCTAGAAGGGGTTAAATAGGCTTAGATGGGGTTAAATATGACTAAAAGGAGTTAGATAGGCTAGATGGGGTTAAATAAGCTTAGATGGGGTTAGATAGGCTTAGATGGGGTTAAATAGGCCCGAAAGGGGTTAGATAGGCTAGATGGGATTAAATAGGCCTAGATGGGGATAAATAGGCTTAGATGGGAATAAATAGGCCTAGAAGGGGTTAAATCGGTACAGTTAGGGTTAAAGGGGGACAGTTGGGTTTGATAGGGTTTAGATAGGGTTAATGGGGTATGGTTAGGGTTAATAGTGTAGTACATAGATTTTGTGTCATGAGGGTCCTGGAGGACCCTCATGGCACTTGTAGGGTTTACATAGGGGTTAATATTGTCCATTAAGGGTCTATATAGACCCCTATTGTGCTGAGGGGGTTAATTTTAGTCTCATATGGGTCTATATTGACTTCCATGAGTGATGGGGTTAATTTTAGGTGCCGGAGGGGGGGGGGTACTTATAGCACTCCTACGGCTTGGGGTAACCATGCATTATAGGGTTAATGTTAGGACACTGCAGGGGGCCCAATTGAGACCCCTGCATTATGGGGTTAATATTAGGGCACTGCAGGGAACCCCTGAAGCCAGGGGGGGCTTAATTGGAGGGGTGATCAGATGATTTGAATAGGAATGTGTTCTTTCTTATGGCCGAATCTCTTGCGGCCGTGTCAGATCAAAGGCTTTGCCTAGCTAAGTAGCACAAAGGGTTTATATTTTAAAGTGACAGTAGCAGACACTAAAAAAATAGAAGATTGAACATGATGAAATTATTTTTTATTTTTATATTATTTAAATTAAATCATTAAATAATGATAGGGGGATTAAGTCAGTGCATTAATTTTGGGAGGGTGGTTGCCCATTTGCCCCTATGCACCAGCCTTCCCTGTATTTCAAACATCTTACAGTACTAAGGGTAATTGAACCCATTTCACTGAAAACATTTCCTCTGATTATTTTGTTAGGGGTGTGGCCTATGTACCAATCTTTGGGCTAATAACTTGTCACACTAGTATGTTTTAACCACTTTGTCACACTAGTTTGTCACTGTCATTTGACATTTTATCAATCAATCAATCTATCTATCTATCTCTCTATCTATAAATCTATCTATCTGTTATGTATGTCTATCTATCCACCTATCTATTGCTGTACTCATTCTTTCAATTCAAAATCCCTCTAATGATTATGTTGACACCCCCATAGTTATTTATACATACGTATTTATATGGACATGGGTATATATGTTCAAATAAAACTAATGTATGTTTCTTTAATGCTAGTATTGTTGATAATATGCTTAGCCTTGTGTCTAAAAATTTCATATTTCGAGAGAATAAATGTGTTGTTTTTGTCTGTTTAGGTAAGGTGTGTGCATCTCTAATACTTATATTTGAGAAAAGAAAGAGTGGTGCAGTATGGGTAATGTCAGAGATCAAGAGGTGGCATTTGTGTCACTGTATAGTCAGACAACAAGGGGAGCAATTTTGTTAATGACGCAATGTGTGTATGTATGTGTGTGTGACTATGCAGCAGCAGTGTGTCCATGCCGCCCAAGAGCCGTTCATTTGCATATAGAGCCACATTGTGACATCACATGTAAGCTGAGATACCTACAATTGACCTACAGTTTAATGGGACTTGTATATAAATGTGGGGATTGTCCCACTATTAAAACTAAGTTGTTCATAGAGTCCCTTTAACTATTAAAGCACAACTATGCCCTAACAATACTATTTTGTAGAACTACACTAAAAAATATTGAAAATGTTTTTTTTTTAAAAAGAAAACAAAATAATACAACCTGTTATATATTACATACAATTCTGTTGCTGTGTGGTCTATCATTTTGATTTCTGGCAATCTTCCTTAGGTGGCAGAAGACTTTGATTGCACAGGAAATGTATATCTACACAACAGGAATGTGGCATCTACAAGCATCAGAATTCAGTATCCGTAATGGAAATAAAATCCACAATGTAAGACTGTATTCAAATGTAATAGTATTTTGTCCATTATCAAGTTTAATTATTGAGAATACCATATAGAAAAAGTCTGACCACAGTGGCGCTTTAGGTTTTTAATAGGACAGTCTAGTAAAATGCCAGGTGCCCTATTAAATTCGCCAGTTCCAGATGCCCTAAAGGAGCCTACAAAAGTTACGGCTATTAAATTGGGCTCTTTTAGCTACCCGCAAACGATCCGCGGGTTACAGCTGGTAAAATACCTACAGGCCGTTAAAATCTGAACACCGACCCAGCTAAGCCTTTGATCTTTCAATCCCGTAAATGTTACAATCACAAATCGCTATTAAGTCCTTAAGCCTGTTTTCACTCCTGTAAATGGCCTATGTAGCCAAAAATCCTATGGGTACTAGAGAGGAGCAGCAAGGGGGTTAAACTCCTGTCCGTTGCACTGTAAAAGCAAATCTAAACACACTACTGTATTTTACATTACATAAAAAAAAAAATATGTTTCATTTCCGTGTTATATTGATCCGGGCAATTAATGTGTTAATACATATAATAGAACTCGCATGATTTAGAATATTATATTTATTTATTTTTTCATATGGCATTGTTGTGGATGAAATTCATGAAAATGTATATTATGTCCATGCTGCATTCCTTTCCTTACAATATATCATAAGATAAGGCACTAATTGCTTTTATTCTTTATTTCCTGAGAGTCCTAAGATGGCTACTGAACTATATTCTGAGAGTCCTAAGATGGCTACTGAGCTGTATCCTGGGAGTCCTAAGATGGCTACTGAATCATATCTGGGAGCTCCCAGATGACATTCATATCCGTGACCAAATAAGGATATGAGCTCCGCCACCTTCCAGAGCCAATCAGAAGCTTCACATAAACTGACCATAATGACATCAACATCCGAGACCAAATATGGAAGGACCCTTCCTACCTTGTCAACCAATCAATAACTCACTCACTGTCTAACAATGAGTCGTACGATTGTTATATCTGATCAACTTATATTATATAAGTTGCTATGTTGTATTTGGGGGGGTTCGTTCGTTGGGAAGAATACAAGAAGTTTTATACCAGAACTTTTGGGTCTGTGTAAATTCTTGTCTCTGTGTGCACACATGCCCAACAGACGGATGATTTGGACAGGAATAGATATTACATAATGGGATTATTTTTATCCATCCAAAACAATTGGCGCTCCAACGTGAGGCCCTGGGTTGTGACCAACAGATAACAGACAAGGAAGACTTTGGGACGGTCTGTGGTGGCATGAAGGAGCCTGATCAACTCAACTCAGATATATGGTAAGGTTTAATGTTTTTTTTTAAAACCTTGCATATATATGAATAGTGCTGCTATAGATCTGCCACGTTGTCTTGGGCTGCTACTGAAGGCACCAAAAGTACAGATAAATTGCTTGCCCAGGGTCTACCTTGAAGAAATATCTGTACGGAATAATATCTGTTGCCTGTGTATGACTGTTGAGAGTGTGGGTCGAGTGATTGTGATTTCTTAGATATTGTGGTCAAGGACATACATGTTTGCGTGCGGCAGGTTTCAGGGACGGATTGGTAGTGTCCGAATAACACTATAGCCCTGAAATAGCCGTACGTACAGACGTACATATGCATACCTTTCTTTAGGCGGGTCTATGCATGGTGGATAGCCGAGTATCTCTTTGGGGTCATTATGTTCGTGCCTTGGTAACGTGATGAACCTGGAAGATATCTATCACACACTTAGGTGTAAAAGCATGTATGTGGGATGCAGACTTCGGGGACGGATTTATTGTGTCCAAATAGCACGATAATTCTCTGAAGGCGTCAATTTTAACACACGACGGTGTGAGATTTTGAACTGCAATATTTTAAGAGTAAGAAATGTTCTGCAGAAATTGATAAATATTACTGTGATCTGTTATTGCTGGTTGTGATGCATATTTTAAGGAGAAATGTAGTTTTGAATTTCTCTCACTGAAGCTGAAAGCTGATTTATCTACAACTGTGTGATTCAAGGTCAAAGAAGCACAGTCTGTGAAAAGGAGAAATTCCTCCCCCTCCCATCTCGTTCATTCTTTTAAGGAATGCTTAAGGTCGTATGAAATAACTGTCATATTTCTATTCATGTTTTCATGATGTTGTTAGATTTTGCCTACGAGAAGTAAATGTTTGTGTGAAAGTAGGTGTGTCCTGGGAGGAGATTGATTTAAAAAGTAAATAGTTCAAGATATATACACAGAATTAGACTTTGAGATCGCACCTCGAATAGGCATCTCAAAGGAAACAGTACTTTAGGATTTTAAACGTACAGTATATATATATGATGCAGACTGAGAATTGGTTGTGTAACAAACACAACAACGTAACAGTCATCAGGGGTGTCAATTAACACACCTTAGACAGGTATGTTGGGTTTTCGGATTATTAAAAAAAAAAAAAAAAAAGGAATCTCCATAAGATCTGCAAAAATGGGAGATTATTTTGTGTGAATACATTGCATGTAACAGTTTGCATATTTCTATGTACTTGTGAGTATGTGTGTATATATGTATGTATATGCGTGTATTCTTTTGAAATATTTTGTCTGAAGTTTCTGTGTGTTCGATACTGTACTCTTTGAAGAGGGAGGTGACCGGTTTGCATTTTGTGAGAGGGATTGGCCACCCCTCTTATAGTTAAGCAAAGCAAAGCAAACCACTCCCCTTTCTCATTCCACCTTCTCTGTGTGTGTGTTAGGTTTTTTATGTGAAAATATGTCTGTCTGTATTATTGAGAGAAGAATGGTGTTTGCTACATTTTGGTGATTTGTGGAACAAAGAAACCATGAAACTCTTAACACACAGCCACCGCCCCATCATGGCTCCCAACTTAGAAAAATGGGAGTTGACTATAACTTTAGGACCAACCCCTTTTAAAACTATGACGAAGCATCTACTATGCTACCTCTGCTGGAGTCAGTGCCCTGTATCCACTACTCCTTGGGAATATTAATCTTTATTAAAAGGAAGATATAGGAGACATTCAATGTTTCATTAAGCTTTACTATGGAACAAGAAGTATAAGAAAGAAAAGTAAACACAACGTTACTTTAGGATGTTTTTACTCCGACACAATTTCTGTCTCATATACTGTTATTTTTAGATTCTCTGTGAAGCAGCTCCCCCTGCTAGTCTCTGCTCAAGTAAGTTAACTCCTACATGCCTGTCTGCAACGCTGATACAGAATTCTTTGAGTTATTAAGAGCATGCGCTCCGGATGAAATAGCAAATCAGGCTATTAATTTGTCAGATATTACACAGGATAAAACAGTCAGTGGTAATATATCATTCCAGACACGAGACTCAGATGCTGGGAGCAGCCTTTGTGGAGGGATTGAGAGAATCCATCAGGAAAGATTTATTAACATCTCGTCCTGAATACAAGGTGTTGCCATTAGAGACTTTGTTATTAGTTGCTAAAAAGGGCGTGAGTTCTCACAAGGTAATAAGGAGACTACACACATTATGGTGTCTTCTGAGCAGGAGGAGACAGAGCGAACAAGAACAAGAAAGTGTTTTAATTGTAACAAGTTGGACACCTTAGGGTTTCATCAGTTATGGTGAAGTTAAAACCAGTAGCTGAAATAGCACAAGAAACTGGTATCTCATGACCAGAAAGTCTCCCTATAGTACTGTTAAGTGTGGGGTACACCTCTGGAGGGAAGTTTTCTCTGTCCCCTCATGAGATCCTATTTGGGTCTGCTTCTAGATCAGGGTGTTATTATCCTCAGCAATTGAAATTTAAATCTGATGTATTTGTTGATTATGTGATTGCTTTATCTCAAGCACTTACTAAAATACACGCACAAGTGTTTTCTTCTATTCCAGATCCGGAAGTAGACACTGGTACTCATCAACTACTTCCTGGAGATTGGGTCCTGGTCAAGAGATTTGTGAGAAAGAATCCTCTGGAATCCAGATATGATGGTCCCTTTCAAGTTCTTCTAATTGCTGCACCGTCAGTTAAACTTGAAGGACGGCCTACTTGGATCCACGCATCTCATTGCAAAAAGAAAGTTTCAGCACCAGACCCATAGCAGCCAACATTATGATGATCATAACACATATCCTTTCCTGTCTGTTCTTAACTAAAGTAGAACCTTCTGCATTCATTAGGGAGAAGAAAGATGGTATTACATTTTGGTACAATCCATCTAAAACACATATGATCACATTGTCCTTTGATTATTGTCATGTTGTATGTTGCCAACAGCTAAGCGTGACTCAACAATGTAACTTGTACGAAGACACTCACAGCACATCTATATACATATGTGTTACAGACCAGACTTGGGGAAAAGATTGTAGTCATTGGGAAGCTGTAGGATGGAACACTGGGACAGCTTGGGGCTACAGACCGCAGAGTGCCTTAGATAGAACAGATTTGAGTGGAAGCCCTTTACTTGAACGTATGACTCTAATAAAGCCAGGCAAATGCTCGCCAAATGGCAAGACTGGAGCTAACATGCGACTTACTCTGACTATCAAGAACCCTAGACCCACAGACGCAGGTACATACCTAATGGGTGGCCCAGACCCACAAACGCAGGTACATACCTAATGGGTGGCCCAGACCCACAGACGCAGGTACATACCTAATGGGTGGCCCAGACCCACAGACGCAGGTACATACATAATGGGTGGCTGGGTTAGAGGAAAAGCAAAAGGACGGATTGGTAAATTTATGCTCAGAGATCTAAATGCACCACTCATATCAGAAGGACTATTGGAAGTACAACACACTCAGGCATTACCCCAGATGACTGATATCAGTGAACCTACGTACAAAGAAACCCTAGCAAATGAGACTGGGTTCACAGACCTCAACTTATGGCTGGAATGGATGAAATATAACATAGAGTCACATAATAAGACTAATTGTTATGCTTGTGCAAGTGCCAGACCTCACCTAGGCACTGTTCCACTTATGGTAACTATGAAGGAAGAAAAGTGTTTCTTAAGTCTTTATAAAACTACCCAGACTAAAAGATCTAAATTGTGAACAATGGGAGAACAGGTATCCCATGATAACTGACAATCTACATCCAGGTGAAGGTATAACCATATACCCAGGTAATTACACATGCTATACAAGGAGTACACCTCAAGGGAAAAACCTAAAGAGGTTTAAGCAAGAGTTCTGCATTATATATTGTATTGGCTTCACTGTTTACAGAGCAGACACAAACATTGGGAGACATATATTGGATATGTGGGGACATGAAGTTTAGATCAAGACTAGAGGGTATCTGGTATGGTAAGTGTATCATGGCAAAGGTCATAATGCCAGTGCACATAGTGCTTATACAAACTGATACCTCACCACACACCCTACTGACAACATCTAGACACAAAAGAAAGGTGTCTTCCCCACAAGGTAGCTTCAACCCCCATGTGTACATAGACTCTATTGGAGTCCCAAGGGGGGTGCCTAATGAGTTTAAGGCCCGAAACCAGATAGCAGCAGGATTTGAATCACTGATACCAATGATTGGTGTAAATAAAAATGTTGTTTGAATCAATTATATATATTATAACCAACAAAGAGTTGTGGATTACACAAGAGATGCTCTGCAAGGAGTTGCAGAACAATTGAAGGCCACATCACACATGGCCTTCCAGAATAGAATGGCACTAGACATGATCCTTGCTAAAAAGGGGGGAGTGTAAAATGCTCCCCGACACTGGCAACTGCTTTACCTACATACCTGATAATACGGGTCCAAACGGTAAGATTACTTTAACCATTAAAGAACTAAACAACTTGGCACAAGAATTGAAGAAGAGTTCTGGAACCACAGACTATTGGGATAAATGGTTTGGGTGGATGAACAACTGACAGAAGGTATTGTTACAGGTTGGAATTGTCTTTCTTTCAATATTGATAATTCTTGCATTTGTTACCTGTTGTATTATCCCCTGTGTCCGAATATATATATATATTTAAAGAAGTCAGTTACTGGAGTCACACCAACCTTTGTGCACCAAGAAATTTATGAAGATGACTGTGAGGAGTTACATAAGATGTTACGGTCTATTGTGTCTAGGAATGAAAGTTCTACATAAACCCCTTGTCCCACATGTTCCTGAAACAAGGGGTCAGGGATAGCACCTGACTCGCCTATGACAGTGGCAAGAGGGGTCATGGACAAGCCATGGCAACTCTAACGTACAAAGAAGAACGGGCGTTCATTGGTGCAGATGTGCTAGGGCTTTCTTACATTCATACATCTCATCCACAGGGACAGTTGTACACATAGTCTCTAGGGGGGACTGTTACTAGTTATATGCTGTTTATATGACTTTATATCTTAATTAATACGTTATACTAAAAAAAAAAAAAAAAAAAAAAAAAAAACTATATCTTTACACAGACATTTTATGTAGTACTCTCTAGAAGAGGAAGATATAATACATCTAACCTGTCATATCTACAAGAATAGAATATAAGTGTAATATGTAACATAATATAGCATTTTAGGGGGGACTGTTGTGGATGAAATTCATGAAAATGTATATTATGTCCATGCTGCATTCCTTTCCTTACAATATATCATAGGATAAGGCACTAATTGCTTTTATTCTTTATTTCCTGAGAGTCCTAAGATGGCTACTGAACTATATCCTGAGAGTCCTAAGATGGCTACTGAGCTGTATCCTGGGAGTCCTAAGATGGCTACTGAATCATATCCGGGAGCTCCCAGATGACATTCATATCCGTGACCAAATAAGGATATGAGCCCCGCCACCTTCCAGAGCCAATCAGAAGCTTCACATAAACTGACCATAATGACATCAACATCCGAGACCAAATATGGAAGGACCCTTCCTACCTTGTCAACCAATCAATAACTCACTCACTGTCTAACAATGAGTCGTACGATTGTTATATCTGATCAACTTATATTATATAAGTTGCTATGTTGTATTTGGGGGGGTTCGTTCGTTGGGAAGAATACAAGAAGTTTTATACCAGAACTTTTGGGTCTGTGTAAATTCTTGTCTCTGTGTGCACACATGCCCAACAGACGGATGATTTGGACAGGAACAGATATTACATAATGGGATTATTTTTATCCATCCAAAACAGCATTATTTCTGGAATGCGGGTCCGATCACAAATTGGACTTAAAAGCTGTAAGTGATTGACATCTAACCGCCATGTTTTAGTGACGTAAGGATGGCGGTCTCTTTTACTATTGGCTCCATCCATTGAATAATTTAGCATCTTCACACCTGAAAATGCTACGTGCCGCAGCATGGCTTAAAGATTTGGAATCCAGCCATGTCTTTGCAGGCTTTTCAAATTTAATGGCTCTGTAACTCCTGCAGGTGCCTGGCAGCTCTTCTTGCCTTTACTGCACTCTTTTTGCATCCTGCCTTGCACACTTCTCCTGTAAACCGGTCTATAGCCTATAATGCCTTTCAAGCCGTAATCTTTACTGTGGAGTTATTAGAGGCAACTCATATAGTGGATGGTAAATATCAGGAGGCAGTTAATAAGAAGGAAACAGAAAGAAAAAGTAGAACAGAAAGTAAAGATGGAGGTGAGCACGTAAACAAAGTGTAGACTCACAGGGATCATTTCTAGATTCTGTAAAATGCTTCATATTAAGTGAATCCTGTTCTGTTACCAGATTTTAAAATGAGTATTGATTCTAAGGTTTAATGTTTTTTTGCGCCCTTATGTGTATGTGTCAATGTGTATAAAGGGACCTCTCTTGTTCACTATATTTTAGATATAATTGGGATTTTTCTAAAGCACTGTTTGGTGAGTTGTCTAATGGCAGATATCACCATGCTGAGCTGGGCCCTCCGTGTAACAAACACTTCTGACATCAGAGATGTGTCATACATGATGATGTCACAGAGCCCAGGGCTCTATATAAGGAGCTGTTTTGGGAGGTAATGCATTCATATCTGGAAGACCAACAGATGAGCAGCTTGAAAAATATGTGCCTATATCATATAAACAAGACTATAGGAAGCCTTAAAGGAGCAAACTCAAAGGAGCAAATTCTACCTTGAACATGGAAAGTGAGGAATTTTACAGACAAAGGTAAGGTTTAATAAATAGGTAATTCGGTGAATTGTACAGACAAAAAAAACATAGTATAACAATTGTGGGGTAACAACAATTTTTTTTAATTCTTTCAACTTTCTACTACTCTATATTTAGATTCCAATTCTGGATAGCTACCTTGTCATAATGAAGGGGCTTGTGTATGTTAATGAAGCCGTGAGTTAGACCATGTAAGGTCACCGAAGATGGGTAGGTCATAGCAGAGTGGGCAGACAAATCGTGGTCGACTGTGGAGAATTAACTGTCAACCCAGCTCAGTATCTTGGCCAAGAAAACCTTATGGGTAAGCATGACCAGAGACAGTCCATAGGGTCCAATATGGCCACAGAGAGTTTGACACAACTGATCGAATAAAAAAAACAACAACAGTATTTAGATTTGTAAAGTCTTAAGTCTCATGTATTTACTGTACCCTTTGTATCTTTCTACAGAAAATGGCAGCACCCTTGTATCTTTCTACAGAAAATGGCAACAGCCTCTCAATAGAAATAAGAAACCATTGCAAATGCAAAAAAATATATCTGTGAGGTGAGTGTTGAACTTCCTTCAGTTTATTTGTTTTGACTATATAGACTTTAAGGTGGCCATTTCTCATCATTAATTGGCATGGCAAAGATGGACTTTGTTTAAAGTAGCTCTGCAATGTGTATTTTTCAGAGGTGTCTCCCATTAAAGGGGAATTTTTGTCACCCTAATGTACGTGTGAGTTTTGCCATTTTTATGTGGATATAATCCATTGTGAGCAATTACTATCATATAGTTATGTTGCTCACTTTTCCAGGAAATAAACACTAACCCCAGGCAGTTACCTGCAGTATAACTTGGTATATGGATATAAAAGCAGATATGTCAGTACATGTAACATCACAAAGCCAAATTAATATATATATTTAGGGACAGAAGATCTGCAACTTAACATGGCAGATTTACAGGAACCTTAAAGGATAATATAGCCCTAAATTTACATTATATTTTTTTTTAAGAACAGGACATGAGTAATGGGCAAATAGGCACATACAGCCATTAATTAATTATCTATCATATACCATTATACATTATTGGGGCAGTCATTATCTTCGTTGTCTATTTTTCATGTTATATTAACCCCTAAGCGATGGAGCCATTGTTTGCGTAATATTAACCACTAAAGCATATTCTTTGTGTAATATTAACCTCTAAGCTAAGGAGTTGGGACTTCCATGGCACCTATAAATAAATCCTAAGCCCCGAAGATCCTGTAAGAGCTTTACATTTTCACTTCTCCCTCCTAACAAGCATTCAGTTTCACAACCCATCCCCTGTCCGTATTCCATATCTTTTATCCCCCCCCCCCCATATCATTTAAGTTTTTTTCTTTAAAAGGCTGACCCTCTAATCAAGCCCAACAGCAAGTGAAATTTTAAGTCACATACCTCACTTCCCTTACTCATCATTATTAGGTTCCCTCCACTACAGTATTCAGTGATCTAATCATTCAGGCAGTTGTAGACATTAGACTATATTCATCAAGTGTGAGCCAGAGGATGTCCCTGCTGTTTTCAGTTGTGTCAGATTAACTGAGGAATTGATGGTTAAACCTAGTTTTTATTTTGCAGATAGAGAAAAAACACAGAAACAGAATTGAGTATTTTTTTTCTGAAGCTGGGGAAAAGACTCACAGAGAGAAGTAGAAGTGTGTGCAATTGCCTGAGCTGAAGAAAGGGACCCACAGAAGATCGCATGTCCAATAGTGTGAACTAGAAAATGCGATAACACAGAGAACCCATGTGCAAGTTGTCTGTACTTGAGAAAAGCACAGACAGAGAGGCAACAGCTTGTGATTGTTTGGAGAGGAGACCTGAAGTTCTGTACTGGAGTAAAGCACAGATGGAGAGACAGCAGCTTTTGTTCTTTGGAGTGGAGACCTGGAGTCCTGAAGAATACAAGCCAGTGATTGTGAACAAACTATTGGACTATTTGTTTTGTTTTGCCTCACCCAGATTTAGCTGGATGAGATCTGGTTAGTGAGGGAGCTGTTATCAGATAAGGTAGTGCTTCAATGAAAGCTAGTCCTGTTATTTTCCATTTTTTTTGGTTTATTTATTAGTGCTTCAATGGAAGCTAGGCCTGTTATTTTCTATTTGTTTTGATTTATTATTACCGCTTCAATGGAAGCTAGGGCTGTTATTTTCTATTTATTTTTGTATTTTATTAGTGCTTCAATGGAAGCTAGGGTTGTTATTTTCTATTTCTTTTGGTTTACTATTTTGTATCACTGGCCAAAATTGTAGTAAACCTTGGAAAAGTATTCCAGCCTCTTGTATTGTGTTCCTCCATCAAAATGGCAGAAAAATGGGCTCAAGTATTGTGTATATGTATATATGTGTATATATCTATATATCTGTGGGTATATGTATAAATGTAATTATATATAGGCAAAAAACTGCATTAAACTATAGCGCAGGATAGGGCTACATAAGGCTGAAAAAATGCAGATACTTTGAAAGTATGTATTAAGTGACATCATGTAGGTCTTGTGTGATATCATCAGTAATATCATGGATGATGTCATTTTTCATATCATGTGAGATATGTCATATGTGATATCATTAATGATGTCACGTAATGTCATAGATGATGTCATAAATTATTTAATCAGAAAAACCTTTGCAAGGAGAGGTATTTTATGGTTGTATGCAACCTTAACTTGACAATTTCGTCAGTTCTTCCAGCCTTAGTTTGCCCATCTTGGTTTAAAACCTTACCCATACCTTAATGCAGTTTTTTGCCAATAAATTTCCTTCTTGCCCCTTTCCATATCGACACCTACATATGTACTGTTACATAAAGGTGTGAAAGAGACAATCAAGGTCCTCTTACATATTAAGCAATCATCAGAACAGTGGTGTAAACAAATATGGGACACAAACAATAGCAAAATTTAAATTAATAATTATGCATTACCAGATTTGCCCACTAGAGGCAATGCTATGGATTAGTATGTCTTTCCCATGAAAGCTTTGACCCATGATTTGTAATAACTGCATTTCTCGGAATTCTGGGCATGAAACATTTTTTTTTTTACTTGTTTTAAACACTCACTTGTTGTGGTGAACTACCTACTCAAAATATCCACTACACAACCTAAGGAACCGGACCCACGCGGATTAGAGGCAGTAACTTTGAAACAGCTTTACGTGGGTGGGATTCCTAGCTTGTGTATAACCCAACCCTAGTTTGCTCAAACCTGTGTGATACAGCAGAAATATGCTTAAGGGAAGCCATGCTTGATATGGTTATGGGGATTGAAAGTGTGAAGCCTTTGTGTGCACATTTACATGTCCCTTCCAAGGTTTCCAGAATTAAGTAATAACTGTATTTCTCAGAATTCTGGGAATGGAGCAATTTTCTTTAAACTTATTTTAGATGAGCACCTCTGATGAGCACCTCTGACTTTGTTATGTTGTATATGCAAATTACCTTTAGGGTTTAGTCTCCCTAAAGGTAATAGGGGACTCCAGACGTGGACCCCTTGCTCACTGTGCCTTAGGGAGGTTAGCTGCACCTCACTGACGAGGCCCATAAAGGCCGAAACGCGTCTGGGCTTTGCTGTTTCTCCTGTTCAGGGTAGAATTGCCTGGTATTTCAGGGCTGGTTCGCTCTTTTGAGTTGGACCAGACTGATATACTACAGGATATTTCTCCCTGTGAAGGGCACAAGTGAGCTAAAAGAGGTTGCTCTCAGAGAAGCTTATCAAGGCTATAGAACTAACCTATTAAGGTTAGTTCGTTCTCTGATGAGCACCTCTGACTTTGTTATGTTGTATATGCAAATAACCTTTAGGGTTTAGTCTCCCTAAAGGTAATAGGGGACTCCAGACGTGGACCCCTTGCTCACTGTGCCTTAGGGAGGTTAGCTGCACCTCACTGACGAGGCCCATAAAGGCCGAAACGCGTCTGGGGTTTGCTGTTTCTCCTGTTCAGGGTAGAATTGCCTGGTATTTCGGGGCTGGTTCACTCTTTTGAGTTGGACCAGACTGATATACTACAGGATATTTCTCCCTGTGAAGGGCACAAGTGAGCTAAAAGAGGTTGCTCTCAGAGTAGCTTATCATGGCTATAGAACTAACCTATTAAGGTTAGTTCGTTCTCTGATGAGCACCTCTGACTTTGTTATGTTGTATATGCAAATTACCTTTAGGGTTTAGTCTCCCTAAAGGTAATAGGGGACTCCAGACGTGGACCCCTTGCTCACTGTGCCTTAGGAAGGTTAGCTGCACCTCACTGATGAGGCCCATAAAGGCCGAAACGCGTCTGGGGTTTGCTGTTTCTCCTGTTCAGGGTAGAATTGCCTGGTATTTCGGGGCTGGTTCACTCTTTTGAGTTGGACCAGACTGATATACTACAGGATATTTCTCCCTGTGAAGGGCACAAGTGAGCTAAAAGAGGTTGCTCTCAGAGTAGCTTATCATGGCTATAGAACTAACCTATTAAGGTTAGTTCGTTCTCTGATGAGCACCTCTGACTTTGTTATGTTAAACTTATTTTAGACTTTAAAATATGAACACAAATGTACTATTTATTTACTTTATATCTATATATATATATATCTATATATATATATATATAAAGTATAAAAAGTTGGCATATAGAGAAATACATTATTAATTGTAACATAATTAGAAAAAGTTTTTGAAGGCCACTGCGACTTTCTTCCTTTCTCATGTCTTTTGAAAGCTCACTAAAAACACATCTAGTTAATGAAGTTATCACCTACATCTTTACCATGCCTAATGTATCTATCACCCCCGTAACATAACAATAATAATAATATAATAGTAATAATAAATATTTTTTTCCATTTTGGCGTTGACTTTATATTTCCAACTCAAATTACATAATAGGAAAAACATTTGGATCCGGTTATAGAGACACTGACTGAAAGTCTCCATTATTGGAAGATAAAATACAGATCCTTAGGAGTGAGGCATAGCTCCAATATGATGTTAGTGTGACAGTTCTATTAATTAAAGGACCACTTTAGTGGCCTTATAAATGGCTTCATAAAGAATTGTTAAGTAGAGCTAGATAAGAAAAAAAACTTTAAACTTTTACTGTGCATTTCAGCAGTTAATTACTTGTTTAAAATCATGCTCCAGGATGAATAAGCTCCAGATCTCTACACCACCTAATCAGCAGTGAAGGGAGGGGAAGGTGAGTGGTGGCCTCATTAATGGACTTCCCATCCTCCCCTGCACATGTTCAGATGTTGCCAGTTCTACAAAGTAAACATGCTTGCCCTACTCTGTACCCGCCCCCTCATATATTGAACAGTACAGATGATAAGAATGCCAGTTCCAAGTCTGCTAAATGTAAGATGTGAAATGTTTCATAAAAAAATGCTGGTCCTTTAAAAAATATTTTGTGGGGCCATCTGTGGGCCGATCTAAACTGGAATGCAACAACTGTCAGAGGTGATACCTATAATTAAGAAGGTAGCTAGAACAAATCCAGGAAATTGTAGACATGTTAGCCGCTGTCAGAGGTGATACCTATAATTAAGAAGGTAGCTAGAACAAATACAGGAAATTATAGACATGTAAGCCTCACTTCTGTAGTGGGACAGCTTTTAGAAGGGTTAATAAGAGATAGTATACAAGAATATGTCTGTTTAAACAGGATTATAAGTAGGGGTGAACATGGATTTGTGAAGGATAGGTCATGTCAAGCAAACCTAATTAGTTTCTATGAAGAGGTTAGTAGGAACCTGGATCAAGGCAACTCAGTGGATGTTTTATTTTTGGATTTTGCAAAGGCTTTTGATACAGTCCCATATGGGAGACTATTGAGAAAGCTAAGGGATACAGGAATTGCAGTAAATAGTTGCTCATGGATTGAGAGCTGGCTAAAAGACAGGAAGCAAAGGGTTGTTGTAAATGGAACATACTTGGATTTGACTAATGTGGTAAGTGGGGTTCCTCAGTGTTCAGTATTAGGTCCCCATCCTTTTTAAAATATTTATAAATTAGTTAGAAGAAGGATTGGAAAGTAGTGTCTCCATTGTTGCTGATGACACAAAGTTGTGCAAGGTAATTACATCAGAAAATGATGTACTTTCCCTCCAAAGTGATTTTCATAAATTAGGGGAATGGTCGACTAAATGGCAGATGAGATTTAATACAAATAAATGTAAAGTTATGCATCTGGGAAGGAAAAATAGTCATGCAATTTATAATCTTAATGGAGCAAATATAGGGGTATCAGATATTTAAAGGGATTTGGAAGTACTCCTGGACAACCCCTTAGGTAACAGTGCAGAATGCCAAGCAGCATCTGCAAAGGCAAATAAAATATTAGCATGTATTAAGAATGGTACAGAAGCAAGGAAAGCAAATATAATTCTCCCACTATACAAATCCCTAGTACGCACGCCCTCATTTAAAATATGGAGTATAATTATGGGCACCACTATATAAAAAGAACATTTTAGAGTTGGAAAAAGTACATAGAAGGGCAACAAAACTAATAAGGGGAATGGAGGGGCTAAGTTATGAAGAAAGACTAACCAAATTAAACTTATTTTCTCTAGAAAAAAGTTGTCTAAGAGGGAATATATGATTACCTTGTATAAATATATCCATGGTCAATACAAGGCTTTGTTAAGTGAACTTTTTGTGCCAAAAGATTTTCAACTGACAAGGGAACATCCTTTGCGGTTAGAAGTAAAAATATTTCACCTTAAAGAAAGAAAAGGGTTCTTCACAGTAAGGGTGGTTAATCTGTGGAATTCTCTACCAAAGGAGATGGTGACAGTGGATTCGATAGATAACATTAAAAATGGATTGGATATATGTTTAAATAAAAAGGGCATTCAGGATTACCATGGATAATTAGAGATGGAGTATTAATATTTTTTTCCCTTTTGAGACAATTGGCAAAGTTTCACTGGGATTTTGTTTCTGTTTGCCTTCCTCTGGATCAATTAACAATTAACAATTCAACATATTGCAGATCAGAGGAGATCTAAAAAGGTTGAATTGATGGACTAAAAGTATTTTTTCAACTTAAATTACTATTTAACTATGTAACTGTATTATTATAGGGGGTCATGTCTACATAGTGGGTGATGCCTCTTCCCTCTGGGTGGGTTAATTTCAGCCACATCAAGTCATTCAGGGAGTGGGGAGGTCTGGAGCCTATACAGCCAGGAGAATAATTTAAAAAGTTTAATAAATGTTCCTCTTATCAAGCCTTTACCTAACCATTCTTTAAATATTTCCTTATAAGACCACTTATTTGATCCTTTAATGTCAACTTGAAAATATCAAAAGTAATTTAAAGCAAAGGCTAAAAAACATGATTTTGTTACTACTAATCAACAGTTTGTTGCTGTGGATGACTTATTTGTTATGAATTTTCCACATTAATGATTTTGCTACTTGGCCAGAAGCCATTTTTGATGCCAAATTAAGCCAGGTGGAATAAACAGCTTGCAAATGCTCGCATGTTGGAAATAAATCATCCAAAGTGGCTTAGAAAGTTTGTTTTAAAGCATTAAAAACCTATAAACTAGAAACTCAGACTGCAGAAAGGCTTCAACAGATCGATTAAGTTGCCCATGGTCATTAAAGGACCAGTGTAGTATGGGAAATATGTCATGGGAAGTAACAAACTAACACAATTAACAGATGTGTAAACTATGAGCAAAACCCATCATTTATTTTGTGTAGACTTTGCTTGTGTCTAGGGGCTTCCATACTGGATCTCTAGAGCTCTGCAAGCTGGCCAAGAGTCTGAGGGACTGCTCTATGTAACTTTCTATCTATTCAGCAGTGGAGGGACGGGGGGATCGAGCAGTCTTCTGTCCTTCACTACCCCTCTCTACACTGATAGCCAAAATACATCCTGCCCTGATCCAACTCTGAGGAAGTAATGTAACAAACACTAAATGGATTCCAATACTCATAAACAGTCAGAAAAAATTCAGACCCCCCCCCCCCCAAAAAAAAAAAATGTTTTATGTCTTTTGCTTACAGAGCTGCTAATATTATTAAGTTGGTACAAACAATTGTCTTTTTTCTTGAACTGTTGTGGTTCTTTCATACATTTTCAAGATAGACTTTTGTATAACCATGGCATTTATTATTGCTTTATTGTGTTTTTCTAGTTCTCTTCCACTAGGATCATATAATAGTTCAGATTTCCAGATTCCACCATGAGGTTGGTAAAGATATCAAACGATGAGAAAAACAAAAATTCCAAAATAATGAACATTAAAATAATATTACAGCCATTAATTATGTGCAGTGGGAGCTACCATATTTGTCTCTGCCAATCTGCTTCAAAGTGCGGGAGGAGATCTTGAATGATAATAACTCTTTTAGCTTCTGCAGTGGAAATGCTGCAATTAAATCCGCCAGTATCAATGGAATTCTCAATAATTCACCACTATCTAACAGTGCATAGTTTTGTTTTGAGAATAGTTGTCCCTCTTTGTCCAGTTGAAACTTGGGAAACCTTCAGTATACTGTTCTTACAACATATTACAGTGCCTTGCAAAAGTATTCACCCCCTTGACTTTTTACCTATTTTGTTACATTACAGCATTAAGCTCAATGTTTTGTTTATCTGAATTTTATGTGAGGGATCAGAAAACAATAGTCTAAGTTGAAGTGAAATAAGAAAAATATATACATAGAACTATTTTTTAGAAATAGAAAACAGAAAATTGGCGTGTGTGTATGTATTCACCCCCTGTGTTATGAGGCCCATAAAAAGCTCTGGTGCAGAAGTCACATAATTAGTGAAATTATGTCCACCTGTGCAATCTAAGTGTCACATGATCTGTCATTACATATACACACCATTTTTAAAAGGCCCCAGAGGCTGCAACACCTAAGCAAGAGGCACCACTAACCGAACACTGCCATGAAGACCAAGGAACTTTTCCAAATAAGTAAGAGACAATGTTGTTGAGAAGTACAAGTCAGGGTTAGGTTATAAAAAAAAATGATCCCCAGGAGCACCATCAAATCTTTCATAACCAAATAGAAAAATATGGCAGCAAATTTTTTTATTTCATCATATGTTGGAATGGTCATGCATATGCCAATATGAAAAGCCATGCTGCAACATGCACAAATCAATTAAAGACACGCTACCAGATTAAATATCAACACAAAAACATGAAACTGCTTGCCATATTAAACCTTTCTCACTCACAGAGGTTCTAATGTGGACCCTAAAATATAAATATAATTGCATATACATCTTGCTCATCACATCTACATTGGGAAAAGAAATAGTGGCCAAATTTCACCACCACATTACATATATCAAGTACCAGGGGAACATGTTAATATTTGTAGTACAGTCCTTTAGTTGTTTCTGACTCTCTATGACCCTATGGACTGCAGCACATGTAGCTAGGTCTCTGCCTGTGCTGCTCCACAAGGTTCGCATGCCAAAGATACTGGATTGGGTCGCCAGTTCTTTCTCTAGTGGACTGTGATTTATCTAACCTCTCTGCTATGACCTGGCCACCTAGAGTGACCCTACATGGTATAGCTTACAGCTTCATTGAAGTTTACAAGACCCTTCACCACCAGGCAGCAATCCAGAAGGAGAACCAGGGAACGTACACCACACTAATCTACTGTAAGCCATCAGGAATGGCTGAAAAAACACATGAAGACTGTGCAGAGGCACGTGGAACAACAGCCATCTCACCTCACTCAGGGACAATCTCTGCTATGGCCATCCTGGAAAATCCCACGCCATTGCTGGTGGCCAAGTGCCAAGATGTATACCTATTATCATCTGTTGACATCCCATTAAGTAAATTGCTATCAATCGATTCACATTATCACCTGTCATATTCCTATCAGGCCTTCAGGGGAATGTTGATACTCCACAGTATCACAAATTGGACCTGTCATGTGTATTAACCCATTATTATTATATATTATATATATTATTATATGATATCTTATGATATTCTTACTATTATTATTATTGTTATCATATGTATTAACCTATTGCATAGTAACTAGTGCTCATTGGTTTACTGATATAGGAATGTGACACAAATGTCATGTATGTGGATGTCCCAAAACCCCTACCATTTAAAACACACTGATACAGTGATAAAGGTATAACAAAGCTTTATTTCATATGGAGAGCACAATCAGAAATGGACAAGACTTTGCATTAATATCATGGGTGTGGTGTGGGCGGATCCTACAGGGGGTAATGTCATAATCTAGATTTAGCATGATGCATAGCACCTACCAGGGTCACATGTGGTCACTACAGCACTGAAACCGGAATTTGATGAATAAAAGGATCAACAGAAATCACTCCATGTAATTGAAGAAACCATTAATGTGCATAGCACTTACAACTTGTCTATATCTGCTCAATGAAACAGATGCTTAAACCTCTGGACTGTGTAATCCAATACAGTTCCACACATACTGTGTGTTGACAAAACAAAAATCTGAAATAAAGTGGTTAAAAAGAAAAAGATGGAGGAGGATAAAAAAAAAATGCATGTACAGTACAGTGCTAAATACTGTAACTGTAACAAAATACCAACTCATCTGATTCCCATCTGCAACCATTACTAACCATTAGCTAGTTCTCTGATAAACTCACTGGCCATGACCATTAATAATGATGTGTCATCTCACAATATATGCTTAAGCTGTGACCACCGTCAGTGGTCAATATGTACTATCACCTTCTCCATATGATATTGTTCATCAACATTGATATCACATCCATGAGCTATTCAGTTATCAATACAGGAAAATACCCATTAATACGGAGAGGACACAAAGGTCAGTAGCCAGATTCAATGTTACTTACATCAGACCCAAGGATCTGTTCTCAGACTGATATTGAGGTCAGGATCACAAGCTTCACTAAGGCATATGTTAATTCTGGCTGTCATGAACATGCCATTGTGAGACTTTGCAAGTCCACTACCATAGTGGTATTAGTCTACATTTAAGCTAACAACAATCATGTCTTATATATCTGGCTATATGATAGCTTTAATATTTTGGGAGCTACATGTTAAGGGGGCCGGGGGGAGGGACTGTCATTGAAGGTCACAATGCTTACAGATGCAGAAGATGCCTTCATGGACATGAATTGTACCTAAAAATAATATATATATATATATATATATATATATATAT
This sequence comes from Discoglossus pictus, assembly GCA_027410445.1. NCBI lineage: Eukaryota > Metazoa > Chordata > Amphibia > Anura > Alytidae > Discoglossus > Discoglossus pictus. The sequence goes on from CM050167.1 coordinate 54,089,433, forward strand.
AACACCTACAAAATAAGGCATTAAAAAAGACAGGGACTGCAGCATCTCAACAGCATTCCTCAGTGACCATCAATAGGGAACATGTTCAACAGAACCCTACGTGTCCACAGGGAAGGGGATCATGGACCATGTGATGGGAGGTAGCCATCTGCATACAAAACATCATCATCACATAGGCCAAGATATAAGACTCTGTAGCCAGGCTAGCTTAGGTTAACATTGGGACCAATAGATTGTCAGTGAGGAGTGCTGTTGAGAAGGCGCAAAAATATGCACAGCCCCTACATCCTCCTCCGCCTAGCATCAGGGCCCCAATCCTCCGTGGGCGGCCTCCGTCTCACAGGTGCTGGGGTGGGTGGGGGCAGGGAACCCCCCCCCCCCCCCCCCGTGAGGCAGTGACACTAGCAGTGGCGGTTCTGGTGGTGGAGGCTTGGGGGGAGGAGCGGAGGGGCCGGGCTTCAGGTGCTCGGGGGACTTGCTCCATGTTCTCCTGCTCCAATGGAGCTGACACCCCTGCCTCTGGCTCATCAGTGGACCCAGACCTCCATGAAGCTGAAAAATAGAAACAAGAAAAGAAAGGAATGCGTGTTAATGATTATGAAGAAAACATTTTATTGAGTTCCTTCCTAACTATCTGACATCTAGGCTTGAACATGGATGAATCACTTACAGGGCTATTGACCTCATTATCAGTGCTCTTCATTGTGTGACAGAACAGAAGATTCCATGTTAATTGAGTGTTTAACTGCTAGCTGATTACATTCTTACAAGTAGTTAAACCATGGCATGTGAAAGTTTCTCTAAGGCAGAGGCTGTTAATCAGAACTGTGTCTGTAGACAATCCTTAGATCGCATATGTTTAACTGTTCTTATTTAAATTACAATAAGGCAATAGATCACTTCAACATAGAATACTGTGCTCTTTCACACAATGATTCTCATCTCGAGTGAGGTAACTGTCCCTTTGAGTGGCTATAATTTGCTGTGATCTTTGTTGGGTTCTTGATCTTTATATTACTTGGGTCCTAATGCTCTCTTGATTCTGGCTGTGGTCTGTGACTGCATACACTGCAGTGGACACACCCATACATGGACTGGCTATTGGTTGATTACTGTTGTTGTGCCAACAGTGATTTGTCAACCTCACGGATTTAATGATGCATGACTGATCCATCTATCCATTGTATATTCCATGAAGCTGATATGTCAGTGTCCTTGTTGGCCATCCTGTACATGTGTAGTGTGTGTGATGTACATGTGGAGGCATATTGGTGTATACGATATTCACCTGACGGGGAGGCTGGATCCTGCGGCGGGCACCTGGATCAGTAGGTCCCTCTCTTGCTCACTGTAGGTGACAGTCACTCCGGGGCCATCACTTGTTGGCCATCTTCTTCCTCACCAGAACCCTGACGTCATTGAACCTGTGCTTCAAAGACCTCACATACCTTTCCGCCGCGCCCACTGCTGTTACCGCAGCCGCTATCTCCTTCCATGCCTGGGCGCTAGGCCTGGGCCTAACTTCCCTACCCCCTGACAGGATAGCAGAACGATCACGGATGGCACGCAGGAGTATCACCATCTCCTGGGAGGAGTAATTTTGGGCCCTGTGCCTGCTCCCAGCCTCTTGCCCTCCCGACTGTGAGTGGGGATCCTGTCCTCCCTCAACTGTCTCTGGGGCCTGTCACTCATCCCCGCTACCACCCCCCTGGGATCAGGCCCCTCCCCCTCTGACCCTGAGGACAATGTGCATATCAATATGGGCACATGCAAACCCACCTCCCAACCTCTACTTTCTCCCATCTCCTCCTCTCCTCCTCCTCTCACCGCCTCCTCAACCTCCTGATCAGCCTCCTCCTCCTCCACAGCCTCCTCCTCCTCAACCTCCTCCACCTCCTCTCCCCCACTCTCCTTCACCTCCTCCTCTCCAACACTCCCCGTAGCCACCTCTCTCTCTTCTCCACTTCTCTCCCCTCTTCCCTCCTCCCTCCATTTCAATCCCAGAAGTAAAATAAGGATACCGGAAATAAAGTATTCATGTATATATTTGTGATGGAAAAATAATGTATTTTTTATGTGTAATTGCTATCTGTTGGGGTATAGGGTGGGGGGTATAGGCTGTATGTGTGTGGGGGGTCTATGTGTTGACCTGTGTATCTATGTGTGTTATTTACGCTATGTGTATTTGTATTATCAGTATATATGTGTAATCAAAATTTTTGTGTGTAAAATAGTTATGATAATAATATAAATCACTAGAGCTGTAAGAACCTGCTTTCCAATATCACCTACTGTCTCTCTCTCTCTATTCAGCCTCCAAGTCCAGGACCTGCGTTCTACTTTGGAAGAATCTACAACACAGTCGACGCATGGGCGTGTGGAAAGCCGCTTTATTATCTCCCCCTGTCAATCATTTTCCAGGATCTCACTTTTCATTGGCTCTGAGGCCTGTGTAGCACTCCTTAATTACGGCTCTGGGTTATAACAGCGGACCGCATCTATTCCAGCCCACTGACAGCTTGCGGACGTGGGAATTGTTTACAGCTTGCTGCTCTGGTCCTTTGGTTGCAGCTTTGTTCAATTTAATTGCTCTGTAACTCCAGCAGATTTCAAGCTCGCAGACATACGGACTGTACCACAAATTAAAAAAGAAAACAAAAAATATGTTGATTATGAACATAAAAACAGCATCATCTTCCAGATAGAATCAAATACGAAAATATATACGGTAAAGATAGATTGTTATTTCATTAGGTTGATCCAATTTTAAACTTTGTTGCAGTATAATCAGTAATATATAAACAATTACTTAGTGATTTCTCAAATTACCAATGCATTTAATTGATATTTTTTCCCCAAAATATAAAATGACATGTGCATATAATAATTATGTAAACAAAATAAGAATATTGAATATAGCAAATTAATAATCTATATATAAAGTGCTAAATGCCCCAAAATTCCATCTATACAAATAAATAATTTATAAAGTGCATATAATATTCAAAAAATCGTGATAATAATGAGGGGTCAGTCCCTAAACTGTCTATTGTGGCAAAAATTGGGATGCAACACTTGCCCCCTATAATATAAAAATAACAATAATTATAAAAATAAACAAATAAAACTACTCTAAACTTCTGTAATCTGTGATCTGGAAACCCTATATACATGTGATGGCTGTGGGGGCCTGCCACTTACTCCTTGAGCTCACAGAAACTAACTACATTGTATATATAGATACTGACCCAATATAGCTATTCAAAGGAGCTTACTGTCGCTAGTATGGGTACAGTGCACTTTAAATATCACTCAAAACGGTTAATCAATGCCTTAGTGTCAAATGGAAAAAAGGAATCACAAGAGAAAACAAGTTCCACAGCCTGCTTATAACGTCTGTACAAGGCATTTTAAATGATCTATCATTGATTAATATCAATTTTGAGCCCTTTGAAAAAATTATTACCGCAGCCTGCTAACGCGTTCTGCTCTCCTCAATGACGTCATCAGTGGAAGGCAAATAGACTTTATAAATACTTGTTCATGGCATATACAGTATCTTACAAAAGTGAGTACACCCCTCACATTTTTGTAAATATTATATTATATATTTTCATGTGACAACACTGAGGAAATGACACTCTGCTACAATGTAAAGTAATAAATGTACAGCCTGCATAACAGTGTAAATTTGCTGTCCCCTCAAAATAACTTAACACACAGCCAGTAATGTCCAAACCATTGGCAACAAAAGTGAGTACATCCCTAAGTGGAAATGTCCAAATTGGGCCCAATTAGCCATTTCCCCTCCCCGGTGTCATGCGACTCATTAGTGTTACAAGGTCTCAGGTGTGAATGGGAGCAGGTGTGTTAAATTTGATGTTATCGCTCTCATACTCTCTCATACTGGTCACTGGAAGTTCAACATGGCACCTCATGGCAAAGAACTCTCTGAGGATCTGAAAAAAAGAATTGTTGCTCTACATATAGATGGCCTAGGCTATAAGAAGAATGCCAAGACCCTGAAACTGAGCTGCAGCATGGTGGGCAAGACCATGTAGCAGTTTCACAGGACAGGTTCCACTCAGAACAGGCCTCGCCATGGTTGACCTAAGAAGTTTAGTGCACGTGCTCAGAGGTTGTCTTTGGGAATGAGATGTATGAGTTCTGTCAGCATTGCTGCAGAGCTTGAAGGGATGGGGGGTCAGCCTGTCAGTGCTCAGACCATACGCCGCACACTGCATCAAATTGATCTGCATGGCTGTTGTCCCAGAAGGAAGCCTCTTCTAAAGATGATGCACAGAAGCCCGCAAGCAGTTTGCTGAAGACGAGAAGACTAAGGACATGGATTACTGAAACCATATCCTATGGTCCGATGAGACCAAGATAAACTTATTTGGTCCAGCTGGTGTCAAGCGTGTGTGGCGGCAACCAGGTGAGGAGTACAAAGGCAAGTGTGTCTTGCCTACTATCAAGCATGGTGGTGGGAGTGTTATGGTCTGGGCCTGCATGAGTGCTGCCGGCACTGGGGAGCTATAGTTCATTGAGGGAACCATGAATGCCAACATGTACTGTGACTTACTGAAGCAGAGCATGATACCCTCCCTGCAGGGACTGGGCCGCAGGGCAGTATTTTATGATAATGGCCCCAAATACACCTCCAAGTTGACTACTGCCTTGCCAAAGAAGCTGAAGGTAATTGTGATGGACTGGGCAAGCATGTCTCCAGACCTAAACCCTATTGAGCATCTGTGGGGCATCCTCAAACGGAAGGTGGAGGAGTGCAAGGTCTCTAACATCCACCAGCTCCATGATCTCATCATGGAGGAGTGGAAGAGGACTCCAGTGGCCACCTGTAAAGCTCTGGTGAACTCCATGCCCATGAGGGTTAAGGCAGTGCTGGAAAATAATGGTGGCCACACAACATATTGACACTTTGGGTCCAATTTGGACATTTCCACTTAGAGGTGTACTCAGTTTTGTTGCCAACGATTTAGTCATTAATGGCTGTGTGTTGAGTTATTTTGAGGGGACATCGAATTTACACTGTTATGCAGGCTGTACACTTACTACTTTACATTGTAGCAGATTGTAATTTCTTAAGCGTTGTCACATGGAAAAATATAATAAAATATTTACAAAAATGTGAGTGGTGTACTCACTTTTGTGATATACTGTATATATATATATATATATATATATATATATATATATATATATATATATATGTCTTAACATGCTGAAATATGAAAAACTTAAATCCAAATCAATCAAAACAATCAAATATTACTTATTTTATATTATAACGTATGAACCACATTGGTTCTTAATTATGTCTATTCCAATAAAATTGTTGTTTAAAATGTGTATTTTAAGTCTCTTAAATTATACTGTCTATTATGATGTTTTTAACATTTCCAATAACCACCTTATCCTTACTTTTTCATTTAGACCATGGGGAGTTACTGTATTGAGGACTGTGATCCAACGAGTTTCTGCTCTCAATTATTCTTGCTCTGTATTACCTTTTCTAATTCCTAAGTTTATGCTTTGTAAAATCCAGCACTTAAGTATGGGTTGGGAATTGTGTATTTCGAAAAAGTGTTTTGCTACCGAAGTTTGAACTTTGTTCTCTTTCATGTCTTTAGTACTATTCCTTATGTTGCTTAAGTGCTCCCCCAATCTATGCATGGCCTCTCTTGTAGTAATGCCTACATATTTTAAGTGGCATGGACATTCAAGGCAATAAACAACATTAGAACTTGTACAGTTGAAGAAGCCTTTTTTATTTTATTTTCCCATTATATATAAATGAATAGATCAAGGTTTGGTATTTTTTAATTATAGTTTCAGGAACGGATAAAGGCAAACATCTAAATAAATAATTTATTTGCGGTAATATGGACATTTTTACGGCTGCTATTCTACCGAACCAGGATAATCTATTTGATTTCCAATTTATTAGTTGGTTTTTAATTTTGTCATATAATTTCGATAAATTAATTTTAGTTAGATTTTCCAATTTTTCAGATAATTCTATTCCCAAATAATTTATTTTTTGACTCCAAGACATAGCTAAAATTGAAGGCCTCATTGATGACCAAACACATCAGTATCTCTTTTCAAAACATCCTACTATTTTTTACTTTCTACACCTTGCCAAAAATTCATAAGAAAATTATCCCCATCCCGAGCAGGCCCATTGTGTAAGGAACTGACAATCTATCCCATAATCCTAGCCTTTTTTTGGACTATCATCTTAAAAATATGGTTGAAACTTTATCATCACTTGTAAAAGATACAAATGACATTTTAAAACAACTTGAGGATCTCACTATACCTATTGATTCCTTTTTGGCAACGGTTGATTTAGAAGCCCTATACAGCAGCATACCTCACATGGAGGGGATTGAAGCAACAAAGTTATTTCTACAAAGTAAAGGCACACATTTTCAAAAATGTAATGAATTCCTTTTAGCCTTATTAGAATATGTCCTTAAACACAATTATTTTAGCTATAATGGTAAATGGTACCATCAAGTTAAAGGAACAACTTACTCTTGGGGTGGTGGGAAGAAAAACTGGTCTTTAATGAATCCCTTTCTGAATACACTAATTTGATATTAGTGTGGAGGCGCTACATAGATGATATTCTGCTAGTTTGGACAGGTACAACAAATTTTTTTGATGAATTTATGGTGAAACTCAACACCAATTCACTAGGCCTCAGATTCACACATGAGATCAATGACTCTAGAATCACATTTCTTGACCTAATCATTAATAAAGATGATAGTGGGAAAATATCCACCACCACCTATAGAAAGGACACTGCCACTAATACACTATTGAGGTGGGACAGTCAACATTTTGAACCTCTTAAGAGAGGAATACCAAAAGATCAATACCTTCGTATTAGAAGGAATTGTAGTACGGATGAAGAGTTTAAAATAGAGGCAGATAAACTTAGACAAAGATTCAAAGAAAGAGGTTTTTCTAAGAATTGTCTTAAAACTGCATTTAATCATGCTTTGAATTGTAATAGAACTGATCTGCTACATGGGAAAAATTGTCCTCAAAACATCTTAAAAGATCTTAACCCCATCCATTGCATCCAGACCTTTGGATATGATTCCCAAATTGCGAAAGAGTCACTTGCAAAACATTGGCAGCTTCTAAAAGGCGATGAAGATCTCACTGATGTAGTAACAACTGATACCTCAGTTACATATCCCAGAGACAAAAACCTAAAAGACATCTTGGTACATAGTACCTTTAAAGAAAAAAGACAGAACACTATGTGGCTTAAACCTCCATCAGGATGTTTTAGATGTGGCAGATGTAAATATTGCAGTTACATCAAACCCACAAAAACATTTGAGCATGCAACAACAAATACAAAATATGAGATCAGAGACTTTTTTTGTTTCACAGTTGTGGTTTATGTAGCAGTATGTATTTGTAAAAAGATCTACGTCAGCTACGGCGTAGGATAGGGGAACATATATTAAGTATAAAGCATATGCTAGATACCCCTATTGCTCGTCATGTTAGACACTATCATAAAAATCAAAATACATTTTTATCATTTTTTGTTATTGATAAAATCACCATGAATCGAAGACATGGTGACATTGACCGTAAACTTCTCCAATGTGAAGCCCGCTGGATCTATAAATTAAAGGCTCTCTCTCCTCATGGACTTAATGAGGGCTTTAACTTTACGGCCTTCATTTGAAATTCTGGATAGATTCTTAAATGGTAATTTTTTGGTAAAGAAACACTCAAGTGAGAATCTATCTAATTGATAGTTATTATTAATATTTTTTTCCACTATAGACTTTAGCTTTGAGTGCTTTTCACTTCCTCTATTATATCTACAGTGGGATAGCCATGGGTGATTTATGTGGCTTGGTTTTCAAAGTCTATTTTATTTTGCACTTGGATATTTACACATATAACCTTGTTATAATTCTCAAATATTTATTCACTTTATATATAAACCTCTAGTTTACTTGCCTTTGACACAGATATATTCTCTTGTACAACTAGCAAGTAAATTCATTAGATTTTTATATCAACACTATCAAGCACTGAGCCCTATTTATTTAGGCCACATTTGTGTATATATTTAGGCCCACTTTCTGATTTTATTTTCAGGCCTAGGGTACAAAAATTGTTTCCTTTGGAATAAACTATTTAGATTCCACAGCCACAATGGGCACATTATATATCATCATTCACATCACTTTGATAGATTCTTTGCATATATAATGATAGTCATTACCTTGCAGTCCCTATATGCATTCAATACAAATCCTATGACCTTTATTTAGTTTTGTCATTATTTTGGTCTATTTATCTTTGAGTATCATTGGTATATTGCATGATGCTTTAAAAGTCGCTCTATTCTCTCTTAGCCTGCATTTATAACACTTTTTTGCTCTCCTGGTTGCCTTAGCAACCGCAGCACATAAAAACCTTGCATAGACGCCCCCTCCCTGTTTACCCTTTGAGAAAGACGTCCTCTGTGACGTCGAAACGCGTCAGGCATAGGTGGAGCGTCACATGCGGTCCACAGTGACACGCATATAGACGCATGGTGCTCTGTTCCCCCGCGTCCTGTAAATGTGATCTTTAAATAAGATCCCCTATATAATCCCGCTCTATGCCATACAAACATATATAGCATTAAGGCTATTTCCTTGAAATATCCATAGAGCTTCTATAACCATATGCCATATGATATAGCCGCTTCCTATTGTTAAGAATATTTAAGACTTAGAAGCATTTAGGTTAAAATTGGCAGCTATGGGGTTTATATAGGGACAGAAACAATATAGATTTTATACAGATATTAGTCTGTGTTATCAGTGTTTTGGACGCATGACAGAACATTTGCAATCCTCAAAAATGTACACATATAATATATGAGATATTGATTATCCTACTGATTTGGATTCTTCAGGCCACATGGATGGCATTGTTTTTAGTTTACCTTTATTATCCTTGGTTTTAACTTTTTAATTGTCGTTGTGAGGTATAAGTACCTAATAAAGTGTATAAACACATGTATTTTTCCCATACTTTGTTATATACTGTATCAATATTGAGATATGGTATACTAATACCAGAGTGGAAAACACTCATGGGATTTGAGAAATCCAATTTCACCCTGATCGAATAAATATAATCACAATAGTGTAGCAGTCATTAATGGTACTGCAAGGTATTCATGTTAGATGGTATATGGTCATTAGTATCATTCATCCACACCAACAGAGAGGTATGATAGTATATATAGTAGGAGTTTAACATTGGGTTAATTCCTGTGTCTATACATCTAACATAGTGAATCCTAATTGACTTACTTGCTGACAGTTGTAATCAATGATTTGATTGGTCAGCTAACCAGCACTGATGTCAAACTTGTAAGTAATGGCAGGGTATTTAAACCTGCAGTCTGATGCCGATTTGCACTATAAAACTCCACTGGCTTTGAGAAAGTCATGTAACAGTGATGAAACAATGTCGTTAGACTGCTAATGGGTTTTAATTTTTTTCTGTCCCAAGTCCACATCACATTTTTGGGGGATTTTGATGCTCCCAGAGGGCAGTTTTATATTTTCAGCATTTAGTTGAAAACAAATTGGTCCCTTTAATTGTTTGTATTTCGTTCTGGGGCTACTACCATCCCACAATATTGGTCTTTAATTTTAGTTTTAAATATGTGTTTTTTAATGGAAGCCAAATTAGTATTTCTGGATATAATTGGGAAATAGTGCAATAGTTACATTTCAAACCTAGGTTTTTGTTGTCAGATAAAGGGCATATAGCTAGAAATGGGATACTAACGTAAGTTTGTCCCTCAGTTAGAAGGATCAGTTGAGATCACAGGGTTTCACTCTACTCCTTCTAGTGGCTATTTGGCTATTTGGATATTAAACAATCATTGGTGCCTTTGGGAATGCACTTTGATTGAGAGGTGCCTCTCCCTATTGTGTATATATACTCAAGGATTACTGGCTATTTCTAGTAAACTTTATTGTCTTCTTTTATTATATACATTTACTTAACTATCCATTAGCAGAATTCTTCATTCAGATTGATCCTCCTTCTGTGATATACTATCATACCTCTCAGTTGGTGTGGATGAATAATACTAATGCCCATATACCATCTGACATGAATACCTTGCGGTACAATTAATGACAGCTACACTATTTTGATTACCTTAATTCCCAACAATTTCTGGCATATTTCACTGTTTGTATTAATTGAAGAGTTTTATATGTGGATATCAAATAAAGCTTTTTTTTTTTTCTATTGTTGAAATACTAGGACTCAATCTAATTAAATATTATTTTTAACTTTTTACCCACTACTTATGAAAATGTGTTATTTACATAAAGTGCATCTAGATTGGGGTTTCTAGTGTTTTTACAACAGTCTATTTTTTTTTCATTCTACAGCATCAACCACAAAGTTTGACCAGTGTGCCCTCCCTTTCAGACACACATTGATCCTTTCACTGTCGGTTTAAAAAGAACAATGACACTTTTCAAAAAATGAAATACTTAGCAAAACTAGGGCAGATTGATAACATACCAACATGCAAATATCAGTCCTGGAATTTTTTTTTAAAAAGCCACGATAGCAAAACTGCAAGTTGTATTTTTTCAATTAAAAAAAAATGTATATCAACCAAAGCTAATATCTCAATAATTATAATTAGGAAAACATACCAATCACTTCACTGATTGCAAAATAAACATTAGAAGCCTTATTAAATTGCGATTCGGTAAATGTAAAAGGGCGCTATTCAAGCACACAGCATATTTTATTTACAGAAGTTTTTAGTTAGTGAAGACCTTGCTTTTGGATAGAAGTTTACTAACTAAAAACTTCTGTAAAAAAATATGCTGTGCGCTTAAATAGAGCCCTTTTAAATTTACAGAATCACAATTTAATAAGGCTGCTAATTTACAACTACCTCTAATATGCTTTTTAACAATATGGTTTTGAAAAATCAAAAAAAGGGGATTTTTTTTCTCTGTCTAATACAATTCCTTCACTGCCAGAACAAATTATTTGCTCAGTATTCTAAAGGTGATTTATTCTTTCTCGGTTAATACTAACTATTCAGCAAAACACCAACGAGCAATAAATAATAAATAAATAACTATTCCACTCCCGTTCCCCAACCCAAATTTCACAGTTTATAGTGGTACATTTGTTAATTGTTCATGGGTTAGTAAAAACAAGACACATTCACACAAGAATAATCTTGCATTCACTAGATAAAAAAAAATAGCTGCACTGCATTGTTACAATTAGCCCAGAGAACCTTTCTTGTTAACTAGCAACCTTCCTACCCTCAGATTCCAAGACTTATAACTTAAATTTAATTTACTGAAATGGCACCTTCGTTATTTCAGATTTACAATGTATTGACACTGACTACTACAGCTCTGCTCTCAAAAAGTTTCTGTCAACTTCAGACTATTAGCAATCTTCCTAAACTAGGCATATTGCATAAATACAACAATACTTTAGCTGTTTTGCATAGTCTTACTAACCTGGAACATACGTATACTGGCCTCCTTACAAAATTTGTTCCCTAGCACCACCCTTTGAGTTTCTAAGGTCACAATTTTCCATTTATCATATTTCCTTCATTAAAAGATAGACTGCTTAGCTGAGTGTAACCTGTGAGAGACAGAAAAGTGGGTTGTGGTGGCTCAGGTATACTACTGAAGTACCAAATAGATTTGTTAGAGTAGGGTGCTCCTTAGGATAAATAATAGATACACACTGGAGGGAGAAGAAAGATCCTATTATAGGGCACACCTACTCATCCTAATCTTAGAAAGAAGAGAATAAACTAAATAATAAAACTTAGCATTTAATGGTATTTAAAATCCTTATTAAAATATATGCACATAGGTAGCAGAGAGGTAGTAATGTACTAAATGGCAGTGTGGGTATCTGTACCAAAATAAATAAGTCCTAAGTGGACCGGCTATATACAAGCTATATACAATGTGAAGTGCTAATGTTTGTCACAGATAAAGTGACTATCGTGCAAAAAAGTGCAAAGTATAAAGTGCCAAGTGCTAATAGTTCATAAAGGGTGCACAGCTATTGATGTGCACCTAAACAAGTGATTAGTATATAAATATAGTGTATATAGCGAGCTGTATAGGCTTAGAACATGAGGTAATCCAGCTTTACTGCTGGAATTATATAGCAGCCACTGTACTCAGTATTGAGGAATAAATGCCCCAAAATATTGAAAGTCCCAAGACTGGACAGTTAAATAATATGTATTGCTGTCCTAGAGTGACAGTGTGGGCCAATAGAGATGTAGACCCAATATTGCCTTAATATTGAAAAATAAATATTGCGTGATTCTTCAGGATCTGACTAATAAAGCTATGCCTTTCTAAACGTAGATAATGGCTGAATAGCTCAGTTCTGACCATCGGGGAAGGGACTTTAAACTATGGGCCTGAAGAGAAAACCACGCTAGCTCTCTGCTTAGCACGCCGCGGTCTAGACGCACAACAGTGACGTCATCGACTGCGTTCCTACGTGAACCCGACGCACGTTTCTTGTATTTCATCAAGGGTAATGTAATGTATGTAATGTATTATGTGTAATATATTATATGTAATATATCATATGTAACGTATGTAATGTCATGTATTGTATGTAATATATTATATGTAATATATTATATTTAATATATTATATGTAATGTATGTAATGTCATGTATTGTATGTAATGTATTATATGTATGTATTGTATTGTGTTTATCTGTCTTTCCTTTTCAGGTGTGTAATTTTTGTATTTTCTGTAGTGGGGAGTGGGGTTGTAATGTATTTTTTTGTTTTCTGTACTGTAGGTTTTTTTGTTTTCTCTACTGTAGGTTTTTTTGTTTTCTGTAAGGTAAGTTTTTTGTTTTCTGTAAGGTAGGTTTTTTTTTGTAATTAGAGTGTTGGGGAGGTTTATTAGGGGGTAGGTAGTGTAGGTAGGTAGTGTAAGTGTTAATAGATTAGTGTAGAGGGGGGTTAGTTTAGATTAAATGGTTTATTGGGGGTTATAGTGTAGTGTTTGTAGTTAGTGTCATGATGGTCCTTGAGGACCGTCATGGCACTTATGTGGTTAATGTTGGGTTGTAACAGGCCCATAATGGTAATGATATACCCTTATGGGACTGATGGGGTTAAATAGAGCCTTATGGTGGCCTGTATTGACCACCATGAGTTAATGGGTTAAATAGAGCCTTATGGTGGTCTGGATTGACCACCATGAGTTAATGGGTTAAATAGAGCCTTATGGTGGTCTGGATTGACCACCATGAGTTAATGGGTTAAATAGAGCCTTATGGTGGTCTGGATTGACCACCATTAGTTAATGGGTTAAATAGAGCCTTATGGTGGTCTGGATTGACCACCATGAGTTAATGGGTTAATTTAGGCCTTATGGTGGTCTGGATTGACCAACATGAGTTAATGGGTTAATTTAGGCCTTATGGTGGTCTGGATTGACCACCATGAGTTAATGGGTTAATTTAGGCCTTATGGTGGTCTGGATTGACCACCATGAGTTAATGGGTTAATTAAGGCCTTATGGTGGTCTGGATTGACCACCATGAGTTAATGGGTTAATTAAGGCCTTATGGTGGTCTGTATTGACCACCATGAGTTAATGGGTTAAATAGAGCCTTATGGTGGTCTGGATTGACCACCATGAGTTAATGGGTTAATTAAGGCCTTATGGTGGTCTGTATTGACCACCATGAGTTAATGGGTTAATTTAGGCCTTATGGTGGTCTGGATTGACCACCATGAGTTATAGGGTTAATTATAGTTGGGGTTAATATTTTCAGTGCGAGTCCTTTCAGGACCTTTACGGTCCTTTAAGGACCTGCGAGGCGGGAAATTTAAAATTGAATTGCAGCAGGGTCACGATCGGTGCCGATCGGGGACCCCCGCTGCAGGGGGTTTATGAGATGGTGACCCCCAGCATAGAGGGGGGTTAATTTTAGGTGCCGCGGCCGGGATTGGGTAATAGTGTGCCGCGGCCCCTTTAAGGAGCCGCCGCGGGGAATTTAAAAGTTTGAAATGCAGCGGGGTCCCTGATCTATGCAGATCGGGGACCCCCCCTGCAATGGGTTTATGTGGGGACACTTCGGGGGTCCCGATGGGGACCCCCAGCATAAAGGGGGGTTAATTTTAGGTGCCGCGGCCGGGATTGGGTAATAGTGTGCCGTGGCCCCTTTAAGGAGCCGCGGCAGGGAATTTAAAAGTTTTAAATGCAGCGGGGGGCCTGATCTATGCAGATCGGGGACCCCCACTGCAAGGGGTTAATGTGGGGGTGCTGCAGGGGTCCTGACAGAGACCCCTGCAGCATGGGGATGTGTATAGGGTGCAGGGGGGAGCCTCACACTGCTGTCTCGGGCTGTTCCGAGGCAGCACGTAGAGGCTTTCGGATCCCTTGCGTGCACTTTTTGTCCACGTAGGGATTCTTACGATATGCGAGAATCATGCGTAGATTTAAGGCTACGTAGCTCTCTCGGAGCCTATTCTTGGCCATTTTCTCGCAGTCATATCGCAAAGCAGGCTGCGAGAGATTCGGTACTCGCAAACAGCAGGAAAACTGCCTTTTGCGAGCACCGAGAGAACTACGAGGGATAATTTAATAGGGCCGCTAATAAGGGGTTTTAGTGATATTTTGTAAGTCTTTTACAATTGCACACATTTCCAGACCAATATTATCATATTGCACCATATAAAATTTCAATCATTATTAAAGAGACTTTGTCACTATTACTCTTAATAACAATTATTATAAGATTATACTTATAATTTAGCTGTGTCAGTTTGTATATAGTTACTTACAGCCTTATTAAATTGCGATTCAGTAAATTTAAAAGGTCTCTATTTAAGCACACAGCATATTTTTTTTTACAGAAGTTTTTAGTTAGTGAACTAATATCCAAAAGCAAGGTCTTCACTAACTAAAAACTTCTGTAAAAAATATATGCTATATGCTTAAATAGAGCCCTTTTAAATTCACTGAATCGCAATTTAATAAGGCTGTTAATTATTATAATTTTTGGTGGGTTATCCCACTCAGTTCTCCTGTATATTGTTATTAAAATATATGGTTCTTAATTCTGTGTCTCTCACTTTACCTTGTGACTCTGTTGTTTTAATGTACTTTTAGTTGTCTGAGCACCTTAGGTGCACATTGCAAGCCCCACGCTGAGCGTCTTCGGCGCTCATTGCGAGCCTCTCCGCTTGTGTAATTTTGTTCCTCTTAGCACCTTTGGCACTGATTGTGTGCTCTGCGCTGAGAGCCATTGGCAAAATGATTCTCTCCTCTGCTCATTTATCCAATTTTTTTTTTATAATAATTAATTAGTTAATTAAATTATAAATTAATATACTTTACCTATTTCTAATGAATATATCCAGGAATGAATATGCTGAAGAGCTAACAATCGCTGTTGTTTTTCCTGCAGCATACAATGTACATTTGGACTGTTGGTGATGTGAAGAGAAAGTGTCAGCAATGTGGCAAGTGTGCATTGTAAATAGGCTGGGTGCGTAAAGCAGCATTTTAAAATGTTAATGTTATTAGTTGTAAGGCAGTGTTGTAAAATTGCGGCGAGTGTGTATGTGTTAGGCGGCTCTCGAGCATTTCCGTCCTTCCTAATAGTGTTTTTTGTACCTCGTACATTCCTGGCTAAAAGTTGCATGTGTAGCCTCATTTTGTTTTTTTTCGGTGGCCATTTTTTCTCTCGCATAGGCGATTTTCGAGTGTTGAAACTGTGCAAATTCAACTTAAATTCGCACGCAACTTCACTCCCAGACATCCTGGTTGTCCCCCCTTGTGATGTTTTTGGTATTTTTTTTTCCGTGTTTTTTGATGTGCGCGGGTCGGTCGTTAAGGTCCTATTTTTTGCGGGTCGTATTTTTTTTTTCTCTAAGTGGAGGTTTAATTTTCCAAGTGTTACAGGCCTACTTTTTCACGCAATTTTTATCTAAGTGCTACGTGTCTCGCACTGTGAATTGTGTATTTGAGTTTTCTGTTGTTCTGTAGTCCCACGGGTTGTAGTTATGATGGGTAATGTAAGCAGGGTCATAGGGAGGAGCGCCTACAGCGATCATCTCCACCAGCGCAGTAATCGCCTTCGGCGCTCCCTGCCAAAGTTGTGCAGGGTAGTAGGGATGAGCTCCTATGGCGCTCATCTCCAACAGTGCAGTGAGCGCCTTTGGCGCTCCCTTTCTAAGTTATACGGGGTCGTAGGGATGAGCGCCTATGGTGCTCATCTCCACCAGCGCAGTGAGCGGCTTCTGCACTCCCTGCCTAAGTCGTACGTGGTCATAGTGATGCCCGCAAGCATTAGCAACAACCCGTATTGCTCACAACTATATATGTGATTACTGAACTTATAAATAAGTCTTTTATTTTTAAATACTACTTGTCATTGTTTTAACTTTCTATAATGATATATGGAATAAATGAATGCTGTAGTTGCTGGTATATAAATCTTATAATTTTCAATACATTTCTTTTTGATATCAGTTCTTGAAATTTATGCAATTTTTAATAAATCTGGATTTCATTGTTTTTCTTTAATTCCTTTATGATTTGGAGATATTAGAATGTTCATAATAACATAATTTTTAAGTTTTGAGTGAATCCTATAATTATATAGGTATTAATTGTAGATAAGCTAGTCCTATTCTATTATTCTTTTATGATTTTGTTGATCATTTTGTTATTTAGTACTTTATATGTTTTTATGAATTATTTTATAAATTGCATGTAGGTAAATTGTTCATTAAGTCCATTTGGACTTTTTGTATCTAATCAAAAGATCCATTTTGCTTCCTTGCATACCAATTTGTGATCTATGTCCCCTCCACGTATTGACGGGGGAAAATGGTCTTCAAGCAGATTTATTTAGCACTTGATGCACTTTTTACAAGCTGCGTTATAGCTTAGAGTCAGAACACCTGAAAAATTCCCATCCAAGACAAATATATTCAAAGTGGCACAGTAAAACTTCTAGAACAAAATAAAACAATTACATTCTAAATAAAGTCCCAGAAGTGACATACAGTATTATTTTATTCCATTTTTTAAACGAACAATTTTTAACAAACATGATTTTAATAAAGTAATAAAGTTTAAGTTTTTAAAGTTTGGTTTGAGGATAATATAATACATTTCACAAAAAATGTGTTCTTTAATTGGTTTTCACTTACTATCACTATCAGAAAAATTGGAACACATTAATTCTCCATTCAACAAATAGCATATATATAATGTTGTGACACTTCCACAAATTGACCTCATAGTGTATGGGACCGCAGCAGTTGAATCTGATCTTAATATTGATTTTCTTATTTTCAAAATCAGCATACAAACAATGTCAATCTGTATCAGTAATATACAGTACATACATCAACCATAAATAACAATATTGATACAAACCATTACTACTCCCCTCCAAACATTCACATATTGGAAGTGAAATACAATCTAATATAACATCTGCTTCAAACTCATACTTCATAAGCTCATCAAGTGTCCACTATTATATTCTCTCTGTCTCATGCCTTAAAGTCTCTCTCCATGATTTATATTGATCACTTCTACTATTGCATCCCATGAAGGAAGTGAGCTCTTTTTAAAAATTTCTATGGGTAAACAAAAGACAGCTGTGTTGTGTGAGGGGAATAGAAAAACTGGTATTTTGTGAAACTACTCTGAGATATGTCATAAGGAGTATGTCAGTTTGGGCAGGGGAAGTCTATGACCAATAATTGGGTGTGTCCAAGAGAGATACAATCCTCAGTGCCACTCAGTCCAAAGTCCAGAGATTCGAGAGGAAGAAAGCTGAGCAGAGCAGAGCTGAGTAATAGTGTGAATCCTGACCAGAGGTTGAATGGGATGGACCTTGAAGCAGATGCTGACTCTATTTGGTGTAGTATATAGCAATATAATATCAAAATATATCTTTGTATAGCAATGTAGAATTTATGATACATGTCCTTTTTGTAAATATGCTTATCTCCATGGTCTGTTATCTGTTTATCTAAGCCAATTGTGTAACAGTATGTTGATCTATGTACAATATATCTTTTTAATTATACCTTATGTGTCTGAATATTCACCTGCCCCAAAAAATAGTATTTGGAGAAAATGTACATTCATCTCTTTTTATATGGCGAGCCAGGCAGTAGGAATTGGTGTGATAATCAAGCATATTTATATGTATAATATTTTGCATAAATCAATAAACTGTTGTCCTATTGTGTGCTGTAGTTTTAGCATGTTGTATACAAGTTTTCTGGTGTGTTTGGCTATGGCCAATACAGGATTCTAAAGCAAGTTTTATGTTAATTTACTTGTTAATTATTTTTAGTAAGTTTCTTAGTTGTTTCTTTTCTGCACATTCAAAATTGTACAGTTTTGTTATCAAGCAATGGAGGGCTAAGTGACAAAGATTGACAATACTGATGACCCTGAGGCTATAATTAGTTCTGAGGTGAATACTTATGATCCATGACTCCAGGCCCAGAATTATGTAACAAAATCCATTAATGAAACTAAGTTATCCAAATCAAACGTAAAAAAGCTTTATTTTTTGCTGCCCACTAGATTGCAGAACAGTATACAATTTTAAGTGACAGAAACAACTGTAGAGATCAAAGTGTGTGAGCAACTAATGGTTTTGAATCTCTTCAGATCATTGCCAATACTGCTGTTGCATTGTGTTTAAATAACCAGCAGACATTGATAGAAAATAAGCAGCTACACAGTGAAAATGAGCAACTTATGGAAATATTGAGAGATGTAAAAAGTGCAATAAGATGTCTAATATATTCTAGTAAAAAAGAAGCTGATCATACTCACTGTATAGAAGAGATTATTAATCTAAAAGCACAACTGAGCATTGAAATGCTGTGCAGCTTTTAATACTCCAAAATGTAAAAAGAAAGAGATACAGAAAGTGGACTGGATTGTTTTTTAGTAAAAGTGAAAATTGCTGTTTGAAAATGGCTTCAGTTTCTATGAGTTTCAGAGAGATGCACATAGGTAGGTAATTTCTGAAACTAGTGTATAGTTTTTAATGATGATCCTGTTGATGTCATAACAAGAAGAAATGGCTGTACATTTGACAGAAACAGATAACTAGCTGTGATTATGGCTTGTTTAGATTTTTAAGCTCCAGTCTGTCCTCTGGTGTATTTGTAGAGCCTAGGTAAGTATTAGGTATAGATGTATTGGATCATCATATGGTTTTGAGCAACTGCACTCAGAAGAGGGGAGAATCTTTACAAGAATATAGTAATCCAGTGTTTGTATTTTATAAACTTACTGCTCCCTTCTGGTATACAAGCTAATCAAAATACTAAGATTTATAAGAAGGCCTTACTAAAACAATGTCTGAAATTCTAAATATTGTTGAATTGTATCTTGTTTTGCATGTAGACAATTGCCACCCCTAATTCAAAGAAAAGGCCCAATAATACCAGATGGACACACAACATTGAGAATAATAGCCAGAATCACACCAGGTGGAAACCAAAAGCAAAAGTTAAGAACAAATGAAACATTTAATTTATGCCTAGAGTTCCTTATCATGTAATGAAATCCCAAAATGAATTGCTCAATGCTGAAAATTTGCATCTTAAACAAGAAAGGGATCTGTTTAAGAAAGATTTAGAATGTCTAAGAATAGGATTGAACCACTTAAAATCAAGTCATAGCACATGAACTACTCATGAATCTGTATCTAAAGTTTTATTGTTAAAGAGACAGAGAATAATCAAATAAACATGGATGAGGCTAAATCCTACAATGACAACTAATGGTGAAGACACAATTTGTCTATTGTGGATTTTTCTATTTGTTTTCATCTTAATGTGTCTTGGTTAGAGCACCATCTTCTTAAATGAACCATCATTACTGCATCATGATAAGCTTTCAAGCAGGGTTGGGCTGAACCTGCTTTTGAAAATTGCCTTTTAAATATCTCTAATCTGATCTGTATTTTTCCCTCTATTTATAAACTTACCTCAATATATAATCCAGTTCCTCCTACCTATGTCTAATCTTTCCCATATTGCTAATATTTTTTGAATATGTGTATATAATATTATATAATTTTCATATATTAGATGACTCAAGTTTGCAGAGGACCTTACCCTTAAGTGTACAATACTATTATGGCTCCATTTATAAGTGAACTTAATTTTTAATTCTGATAACGGTGAAATTGTGAGGAAAAAATTATTGGAGAGAGTGGGCAACCTTGATGAGTACCATTTTTAATTAAAAAAAACTAACTTAAAACCTGTCCCCTAAAGGATTAACTAATATAATGCCTTTATTGCCCGTGCGCCACACTTATTAAGTCTGACAATAATTGGGTTTTAATCCTGTTTTAGGATTGCAACTATCGTAGACTTCAACTTTTCCGCAGGAGCTAAACCCTTGTTTTTTATTTCATTATCAGACCTTTTAAATGGCTAACTAACACTTGTGGACTAGAAGCTTTACCAGAAGCTTTAACTTTGCTCCCTAACACTAACTTCTTAATATAATCTCTCAAACTCACTCACAAAAACTCAAAGTAATGAATCTTATCGAAAATACTTTTTATTTCCTGCTTGTAACGGATCTCCTGGCACCCCGACCGGGTACCTCCGTTGATAGACGCGTCCTAGTTTGCGTCGAGGCCTACAAGCACCGCACCGGACACCAAAACCACCACAGACTCCAAGGATAGTACATCAGGAACAAGCGTTCAGTAGTTACAGCTCAAGGGAGTATGCAGAAGCATAGCAATCCCCAGTATGATAGCGATCCCCTCAAATAACGAGACGAGGCTACGTTTTGAAGGGTCAAGAGGAACTATATTTTAATGACAGGGGATCTCCTTTTATGCAATGTTGCCCTCTGAAGGGCTACACCCACATAATTATCACAGCCAATTATCTGCATGGTTCAACCCCCACGTCTCCTCCCCTCAGAAAACAGGTAACACAATTAAAACAGACACAATTTTAACCACATTCTGGATGTACCCCAAATACAGGGGGTACACCTTTAAGTCCTGCACCATTCAATATCTCTCACCCAGGGGAACAATATATACAAAAATGGCATGAATCAGACCAGGGGTTCAAAAGTTAGTAAAAGTATGTTTTTACACATAACACACAGACATTGCACATATCCCCCACACAATACACATATAGGACAATAGGTGAGTCACACCTCCCTGGCAACTTGGATACAATCAGACATTAATTAGATCATTCTTTGTTCTTATCAGAGAATGAAAACACTTTGGAAAATGCAAGGACCCTTTACAACTTTCTTATCTCTTGAATCTCTGTAACAGGATTATCTATTAGCCTAGGTCTGCAAAAGTCTGGCTAATATTCTGAGCCAATATATTCTGTAGAACATCAACCAATATATATATAGTAGGATCATATTTTAACCATAATAATCATAAAACAGTTTAAAACAGTGATGGGTTCCGCTACACACCTCCCCGGTGACCATAAGCCGGCATACACGGTCTGATCCCAACGGATCGGCCTGGGGATGTCCGGACAAAAGTATTCGTTGGTCAATTCTCTAGTTTGACAACCCATCAGCATTACTGCAATTCACATTTACTCACATTTCCCATATCCCCAGATAGCTGGGATCTGAGCGCAGAAAACTACCGAATAGCGCTCAGATCCTCTTCACACAGTTCAATTGCCATGTAGCTAAAGTCTTTCCCATAGTCTTTCATTATATGAATGGGCTTCATGGCACAGTTATCTGGGGTATCATGGTTCACACAGGGCAAGTACAGAATGACCCCCCTGTATGTAAAGGGCCAGAATGAGTGACTTACACTCTGGTATGGCCGAACACTGGTCCCAAAGGGCAATATGTACCAGGGCCATAGTCGCAGGGCAGGAGGCTGGCAAACAGTCCTCTCCAAGCCAAAGTGGCGAAGGGCACTTCGTCACACATCTCCCCTTTGGGGGAAAGTCTAACCAGGCACCTGGATATTTTGCTGGGGTGATGGTGCAACACGCTGAGGGGACTTGAGGGGCAGAGGCCAGCGGCACTCTGCCCTGATGCCAGCTCTTCTGCTGGTATAACCTGCAGGACCTCCTGCTCTGTACAAGGGACAAAGGGAGGGCAGAGGCCGACTGCACTCTGCCCCGCTGTCAGCTCTTCTGCTGGGGTACCTGGGACATATTCCGGCTCAGTAGCCAGGGAAACTTGGGGGTCAGTGGGGGTTAACATTTCCTCTGTTAACCCTGGGGTCACATTAGAAGTTAGCTGGGGAGGGGAATTTGTACTTACCCCCTCCTCCGGTTGTCCCAGTGAGGGTAGTTGGGGATCTGGACAAGCGGTGGGCGCAGAGACCACGGTCCCATCTGCGCCGTCTGGGAGATTGGTGTCTCCCCTGGTTAGGGTAAACTGTCGCTGGGGGGGAAGGACGACACCTTCGGCCCCCTGTGTTTCACACTGCCGCTGGGGGGGAAGGACGACACCTTCTGCCCCCTGGGGTTCACACTGCTGCTGGGGAGGAAGGACGACACCTTCTGCCCCCTGGGGTTCACACTGCTGCTGGGGCGGAAGGACGGCCCCTTCTGCTCCCTGGGGTACACACTGCCGCTGTGGGAGAAGGCCGACACCTTCAGCTCCCTGGGGTACACACTGCCGCTGGGGAGGAAGGACGACACCTTCAGCTCCCTGGGGTACACACTGCCGCTGGGGGGGAAGGCCGACACCTTCAGCTCCCTGGGGTACACACTGCCGCTGGGGAGGAAGGACGCCACCTTCAGCTCCCTGGGGTACACACTGCCGCTGGGGGGAAAGGACGACACCTTCTGCCCCCTGGGGTTCACACTGCCGCTGGGGAGGAAGGACGGCCCCTTCTGCTCCCTGGGGTACACACTGACGCTGGGGGGGAAGGCCGACACCTTCTGCCTCCTGGGGTTCACACTGCTGCTGGGGGGGAAGGACGACACCTTCTGCCCCCTGGGGTTCACACTGCCGCTGGAGGGGAAGGACGACACCTTCTGCCCTCT
The DNA here is from genome assembly GCA_027410445.1 of Discoglossus pictus. NCBI lineage: Eukaryota > Metazoa > Chordata > Amphibia > Anura > Alytidae > Discoglossus > Discoglossus pictus. The sequence goes on from CM050167.1 coordinate 54,112,572, forward strand.
GTAGGGCCGGTAGAGAGACCTCGGTCCCATCTCTACCTGCCATCTGGAGGTCATCCCAGGACCAGTCAATGAAGTCTGGTTCTGCTTGTCGAGTAGGTTGGGGCTGCACAAGGCTGAGCAGGTGTTGGTAGTCCTGCTCCAGCTCCCACTCTCTCGTTACCAGGTGGGTCATGTCTTTGCTCACCTCGCCTTCGTCATCCCAGACATACATGCCCATCCGGTAGTCGTAGATGTCCCAAAACCTAGACCCCTCCGTGCTGCCAAGATCAATATCGTCCTCCAAGGCATCCCATAATAAACCCGGGCCATCATAATCATCCCCCTCCGGTAAGTCGTGTTCAGACGTCCAGGGGGTAAGTCGAACGGTATGCCACCAAAGGGCCTGGTATGCGTTGTCTAGCCAGATCTCTCGCCATACCAGGGTTTATAGTCTTGTCACCCACTCATCCAGGGGCTGCTCTCCCAATAGATACATCCGCATCGTCACACGCTTCTGTAGCCGCTGCTCATCACTGGGGAGACTCTCACCTCGCCGCCATTGGGCATCTTCCAGGGCATCATACCAGAGTTCCTTTCTGTCTGCATCCCTGTAGTCCGCGGCCGCCTCCTCCTCCTCATCATGAAACGCTGTCTGAAAACTAGCCGGTTCCATCCTGCTGTAGCCAGGGGCGCTGTACGGATACTAGCGTTGCCCTCAATTTGTAACTCCAAACGTTACCGGTGTCTCCGTGCTGCTTTTCCTCTTACTAGGACGCCATCCCACCACTGCCACCAATGTAACGGATCTCCTGGCACCCCGACCGGGTACCTCCGTTGATAGACGCGTCCTAGTTTGCGTCGAGGCCTACAAGCACCGCACCGGACACCAAAACCACCACAGACTCCAAGGATAGTACATCAGGAACAAGCGTTCAGTAGTTACAGCTCAAGGGAGTATGCAGAAGCATAGCAATCCCCAGTATGATAGCGATCCCCTCAAATAACGAGACGAGGCTACGTTTTGAAGGGTCAAGAGGAACTATATTTTAATGACAGGGGATCTCCTTTTATGCAATGTTGCCCTCTGAAGGGCTACACCCACATAATTATCACAGCCAATTATCTGCATGGTTCAACCCCCACGTCTCCTCCCCTCAGATAACAGGTAACACAATTAAAACAGACACAATTTTAACCACATTCTGGATGTACCCCAAATACAGGGGGTACACCTTTAAGTCCTGCACCATTCAATATCTCTCACCCAGGGGAACAATATATACAAAAATGGCATGAATCAGACCAGGGGTTCAAAAGTTAGTAAAAGTATGTTTTTACACATAACACACAGACATTGCACATATCCCCCACACAATACACATATAGGACAATAGGTGAGTCACACCTCCCTGGCAACTTGGATACAATCAGACATTAATTAGATCATTCTTTGTTCTTATCAGAGAATGAAAACACTTTGGAAAATGCAAGGACCCTTTACAACTTTCTTATCTCTTGAATCTCTGTAACAGGATTATCTATTAGCCTAGGTCTGCAAAAGTCTGGCTAATATTCTGAGCCAATATATTCTGTAGAACATCAACCAATATATATATAGTAGGATCATATTTTAACCATAATAATCATAAAACAGTTTAAAACAGTGATGGGTTCCGCTACACTGCTTATTAGGTTTTACAAAACCACCATCTACCATCTTCCAAGTTAAAAAAAAACCTTCCCCTATAACTTTTGGTTTAGAACAATGGACTTTATCTGTTAGATATAGGCTATCAATAAGTTTCTGTGATGATTGTCTTTTTAACTTTTTGCTAACATTTTCCCTGCTTTACTGCTTACAGTGGGGGAAAAAGTATTTGATCCCCTGCTGATTTTGAATGTTTGTCCACTGAAATGATCAGTCAATAATTTTAATGGTAGGTGTTTTTTTAACAGTGAGAGACAGAAAAACAAAAAAAAAACAAGAAAAATGCATGTCAAAAAAGTTATAAATTAATTTGCAAGTCAGTGAGGGAAATAAGTATTTGACCCCTTTGACGTAGTACTTGGTTTCTTGTAGTTGGCCACCAGGTTTGCACACATCTCAAGAGGGATTTTGTCCCACTCCTCCTTGCAGATCCTCTCCAAGTCATTAAGGTTTTTATAGACTGATCATTTCTTTGTCAGTGGACAAACGTTCAAAATCAGCAGGGGGTCAAATACCTTTTCCCCCCACTGTAGGTGGTACTGTTTCTGTTTCCAGTAGTTTCTGTAGCTGCAGAAATGTAATTATCTTGGTCTGGTGATGGGAAATTTGATTACAGTTCTCTGAATTAGGAACTAATGTATTAATTATCTTTACCTCTATTTATTAAATATATATTTCTCTCAGTGATTTTCCCCTTCCTTTTCTTAGTTGAGCTGACCAGGCAATTAACAATCCCCTAATAAATGCCTTATTGGCATTTCATAAGGCCTTCCTAGATTACACCAAATTCTCATTTAAATCAAATAAAGCGTGTATATTCCTTTTAATTTCCCTATCTTTACTGAAGGTCTAAAAGGGAGACATACATTTTCCAGGCCTTCCTACTTAAATCATTTTCCTTATCTCTTTTAATTTCACCATAGCATGATCAGCCCAATTTATTTCTCCTATACTTACTTTCTCCATAGTATAATTTTCTGCCAGAAAATAATCCATCCCATTGTACACACTGTGTCTATTTGCAAAATATGTATAATCTAGCTTCCTTGGACAGAACGTCCTCCAAACACCATATACATTATGCTCATTCAACTATCTAGAAAATGATTGCGATCTCTTGATAAGTTCACCATCTGCCTCAATCTACCGTGAAGGTTTGCTACCTAACAGTATTATATTCAAATCCCCACAGCATATTAAAATCCTACAAATATGCTTGAACAGGTTGTTCAGAAATCAAATTTATTTTACATTGGGGGCTTATTTATTAACTATAGTGTATTTTATGCTTTTCAAGGTTCCCAACCAGATTACGTATCTTCCGTTCTCATCTATCTCCCTCTTCCGATACCCTTATCCTATTGTTAAACAAGACTGAAACAGCTCTAGACTTAAGATAAACTTATCATTTCTCTATACATTTAATTGGCAAAATTAGGTATCTTATCATATTTACAGTGAGTTTCCTGTAAGCAGATTACAGCTGTCTTATCTCTAACAAAAAAAAACAACAATGACTGCATTTCTCTATCACCCTTGGGGCTGCCAGACTAGTGAGAAATCATCATGCTGTCTCGAAGATCGATCAGTGTCTGAGGAAACGTATAACATTTTGTCTTAATGTATTTTGTTTATGTACTCCAGCAAACTGACTCCAACCCTCCTACTGTTAATTAACCTTAAATGGGAAACTTTATTTACTCCTCACTTTTATATAAACCATTATTTTACTACTGTACCTTAAAGGTGTACTCTACCACCAGTGCCAAAAAGGAATTACATAATTCTTAAATTCTATAATTAATACACTAACATGCTCATAGCACTCTCCAAAGTGAAACTCCACCTACAAACAGATATATTTCTATATAGGTCTGCTAAATAAATACATTTTATTATTCCTCTAAATGTAATCTCGTCTTCACATTCAAATTCCAATGAATTACTGATTTATGCTAAAAGTATTACATAACGTGTATAGTGTTATACTCTATCCTATCACAATCTTCTCCTTTTATCCATAATTATTTCTCAAAAAATCCATATTATTTCCATTTTTTTTCACAATACAACTCAATAGCTGTGAATAACTCTGTCTGCAGTACTGATCTCTATTATCAACCTTTTTATCTAGATAATACTCATTTGTTTACACCTGTTAGAACATTTCTGGTTAATTTCTGACCTGATACCATTCTTGACTCTTTAAAAGGAGTTTCTGCATCACTATCTGCCTAGGGGTTTTATCATACTAAATATTCCATTCTGCCAACAGCATTGCTCATTTCACCACTGAATTAATAATATATCTCTGGCTATCTTTTTGAATGAATAATTTTAGTGGGACCCCCACTTATAATAAAACCAAAGAGACAAAAGTACACATTTAAAGACTAGTTAGGAGTGACTTTCATTAAATAAAAAAAATATTTTTCAAAAATCTGAAAATATATGCAGAACCTCACTTATTGGAGGAAAGTGACAACAAAACACTAATGTTATTATCGTTTTGGGCAGTTTCTTGTTGCAAAAACATGACATAACTTTTACCATAAAACTTAGCTTTTATTTGTAAAATAAAATAAGATCAGAATAATTAACAACAAAACCTACTTAAAAAAAATGATGATTAAAATTATATATACAAATGTTGTCTGAAGCTGGCAGCTGTAACTTTTCAAAAGTTAAACCTTGTATACAAATCTTATCTCATAAATGAGTGTCTAGAAACGCATAACTCAGGTATAAGCAATTAACAGACCCTTTATATGACCCCACTTATAAATCAACTTTTTGTTTCTTAAAGCCTTAGTAATGCCCCAAAACTCTCTCCTTTTAAGCAAATAAGACACTTTATCATAAATTGGGTAAAAAAAATGTTTTTATCTGAGGTATCTCTCATTTTATATGAAAAAATGTAACCTTTCTATAAAATCTCTACAGTATGACCATCTATTTTAACATTGGGATTGCAAAAATATTTTAAATTAGGGAGAGCAAGAGTCAAGAAAGGTTACATTGCAGAAATAAAAAATGAAATACAAAAGCACGGGTAAGACTGAACATAATTCCACTGATGCCACTTATAAAGTAACTTATATAGAGACCATTCTAATTGAGTGGTGTAATTTGCAAAATTCAGCTTCTGGAGCTTTTCTTCCCTATGTTTCTTGTTTATTCTAATCTTTTCACTCACAATATTACAGCACTGAACCCACATCGGTGAATCCTGTCTTGTCTTGAAGAGATTTTAGTGTATAAATATCTGTTCCTTTGTAATATCACATCAAACTAAGCATTACAAATGAGTCACAGCTCTAGGAACCAACAGAAAATGAGAACGTCATGATTATTATAATGAGTGAGAACAAGCGCAGCTAACTGTGGCAAGAAACTATATATATATATATATATATATATATATTATATATATATATATATATATATATATATATGTGTGTGTGTGTTTTGTTGTGCTATACTGTCTCTTTAACTGTCACTCTGGCACTCGGCAATGGTTTTAAAACCATTTGCTAGTGGTGTTTAGTACACATAATATTTATTTCAGATATTTGATGTTACAGCACTGCCCTATTTTGTGAGTGATCCGTAAAGTCTGATCAAAAAAGGTTTTTGATGTAAAAGTCTAACCCAAGTAGCTTGTAATCTTTCGGCAGTGAGAAAAGTTTTCCCATAATTTTCTGCTTTGTCTTGCACAGTCTCTCGTGGCAGTTCTTTCTCAGTGTTTCTGTGATGGGTGAATATAACAACTAGGTAGTTTTATTTTGCTCTTAAACATGGTTTATTCTGTGATATAGTGGATTACAATATGGATCATTATCAGGAAAAAAGGAAAGCCATTCAACAATATAGACATTATAAAAGAATGCATTGTCAAAGTTGTAGAGTTCACAATCACAACTACCAATTAACAGCCGTATTAAATTGCGATTCGGACACTTGAATAGGGCTTTATATAAGCACAGAGCATATTTTTTTACAGAAGTTTTTAGTTAGTGAACTTCTATCCAACAGCAAGGTCTTCACTAACTAAAAACTTCTGTAATAAAATATGCTCTGAGCTTATATAGAGCCCTATTCAAGTGGCCGAATCGCAATTTAATAAGGCTGTAGATCTCTAACACATATTTTCATTATCTATACCTCTATTTAACCTCTCTGTCTCTCTCTAACAGTGATTTTGTCATTTTTGCTACGTGTTATGCAAAAAGCTCTCTTTTATGGACTCAGGGGACATATATACAGCCTTTTAAGTGAAATAGGTTACCTATCACTGTCTTAATTATCTAAATATGTACTTTTATTCATAATTAGTAAAGATATTTACACAAGCTAAAGGAACATTTAATTTATTTCTTGCAATTTGAAGTGTCTAATAAAAGTACTGTTTTTTGTGCTAAAGAATAATTGCATAGAAGGCAATGTATTTACACACTGCCCATTGCTGTGGCGCTGATATTAATTGGAATACCTCGTGTGTTTACATGAACATAATAATGTACCTGCAGTTTTCCAATGATAATAAGCACAAGGAAAGACATCAATAACATTCCTGCTGGTAGCTTTGATTAGCTAGAAATGTTCTAAACATGGGAAAGTCCACTGGTTTCACAATTACACTAAACACTATCCCACAGCATGGGTCATTATTTATATATATATATATATATATATATATATATAAATATATATATATAGTAAATAAATAGTACATCTGTGTTCACATTTGAATGTCTAAAACAAGTTTAAAAACCTGCTTCCAGCTCAGAATTCCGAGAAACAGTTATTACACTGCATTCTGGGAAGATGAACTGGACATGCAAATGTGCCCACAAATATATATACTAGCGAATTGCCCGTCAAAAAATGACGGCAATGAAATTGTAAGGTAGCTAATGCTGTTTGGTGTATAATAAATATGTAATACATTACTAAATGAATATACTGTACCTATTTTGAAGCATTGTGATGAAGAGCTGGCAATGTGTGTTGATGTTGCTGCAGCATTAGTGGTGTGGAGCTGCTGTGTAAGCATGCTGAATGTGTGCACTGTGTGGTATGAATATCCGTATGTCGTTTGTGAGTTTCTTGTGGTGTTTTGCGAGTTTCTTGTGGTGTTTTGCGAGTTTCTTGTGGTGTTTTGCGAGTTTAGAGTGCTGTAGCCTCGTTTTCGTTTTGTTCGGCGGCCATTTTTTCTCTCGCTTAGATTTATTTTTAGTCTCTAAACTCTTTTATTTCGAGTAAAATCGAGGTCTAAGTTGCATTTTTGAGGTCCTGGGTGCTCCCTCTTGGTGTAGGTAATGTTTTTATGTATGTGCTGTGTGTATGTATTGTGTTTTACATTTTGTAATGTTCGCGAGTTGCGTCCGAGTGTTGCGAGGCCGTAATGTGTGTGAACGTGTGTCGTATGTTGTTTGCGAGTGTCGTAATGTGTGTGTCGTGCTGTTTGGGTTGCGACGTGAAGTTTGCGAGGGTCGCAGTTGCTGGCATGGAGCGCCTTCGGCGCTCCATGCCAGCAACTGCGGCCCTCGCTTTGCGAGGTCCTCAGGTGCTGGCATAGAGCGCCTACGGCGCTCCATGCCAGCAACTGAGACCCTCGGGCAGTGCCCTCGCTTTGTGAGGGCCGCGGCTCGCACTCGCTACGCGAGCCCGCAGCGTTAGCTACAACTCGTAAGCTCACAACTATCTATGTGATATATATATATATATATATATATATATATATACATTGGCAAGACTACATTAATGTATATGCAGTAGTTCTAGCTTAAATTAAATATTTATTAAAATGCTTAATTACTTGCAACTTCACAGTTGAGGTCCAGGCACATACATGCTGTTGACCATTTCACATGGTTATAATTTTGCAATATTGAACACAGATGATGGGACTATACAGCTAATCATGGAGCCATGTTTATATACTGCATGAATTTGGAGTAGTGTAGCTTACAGTGCTGCGGAGTATAAATCTGATTATTTATTTAAAACAGCAAACGATTTAATCATTAACAAAATTATACATAGGAAAATGTTACTGGGTTACATTCTAACAGGGGTGTAAAAATCTAACAGTGGTGTAAAAATAGCACAACTATGAAACACCCCAGAGTAATATATTTTAAATATCAAGAAACATTGTTTGAAATAATACATAAAACATATTTCTTTTTCTCACATAATGATTGTGGATATTGAATTAATCACATAGATTTTGATTATGTATACGGAAAATATTTATTGTGCTGGGAGCAGGTGTAGACGCCAGAGGGCATAGCTTGAAAAATGGAGGCCAGAAATAGTGCAGTTTGACTTTAGTAATAATAGGTAGTGATATAACACCAATTAAGGACTTGATATTTTATGAGTAGGGTGTTCTCACATGCCTTTTCACGAAGATCATGTTTTAAGGGATATTATCTCCAGAACAACTTCCAGTATGATGTCCCACATTGTTCTATTCTTACATGTATCTGAGCCCTTTATAATTCATCCTCTGACTAATGTGCAACAAATGTTTGTGCCCATCACAACGGCAATGTTCACCTAATTCAAGGTTAACCGCAAATATACACGCAAAACAGGAATAATACACCATATAATCATCATCATCAAATCTATAATACTGAATTATATAAACCTTCCACTCTGTGCCACGTATAAAGAAAGAGAATAAATAAATATATTTGTAATGATAATAATAGCAATCATGGTGCCACTGCTAACATAAATAAGTTAAAACAAGCAGCTCAAAAGGGCAATAGGTACTGGGAAATAATAATTGTATATGGAAGTTACATATTTAATCACTCTATTTAGTTTATTTTGTAAAACAAAAGAAAAAAAAGGTGTCTTTTTTGCAGCTTAGTCCACTTTTCTACAGTGGTCCTTAAAAGGTTTACACTTTCTAAACATGTGCATAATTTTTTTGTAGAACAGTGCAGATGGTATCTATATTTTTAGTACAAGTCGAAAACCCACACTGTGGATAAGTATATATAATTTATACTGTAATATATGAGATGTTTCAAACAGCAAACAGTACCTGCAGTCTGCATTTCTACCACCAGGTAGAGCAGTGATTACTGTAAAGTGCTTACAGTATTGAAAAATAGTTTTCAATTACTTTATGAAAATATTAATCTGTGAAATCTTTCTGTGAGACCCAGAACATCAGGGGAAATATATATTAATATTATAGGACGTGAGGACAGAAGGTTCTAGTGCTTAATTTTGCTTTTTTTTTTCCAGACAGCCACACTCCTAGCAACATCATTTTAAGAAGCAATCATAAATTATACACACTCTTGTTAATTAAATGAACAGTTTGCCATTTCAAGGACAATGGGTTATGATTTAAATGTTATGGGTGGAAGTTTTAATTTTAATGTATGGAAGTACTAATTTATAGAAACAATCGTATTAAACTGTTGCAGGGATTTAAGTACAAAACTTTTTTTTCAGGTGCAAGAGTTTTGTATGCCATATTTATTACATAGCCATTGTTAGCAAATATACCATACTAGAGTATTGCCCGTCAAAAAATGACGGCAATGAAATTGTAAGTGAGCTAATGCTGTTTGGTGTATGAATTAATATACTTTACCTATTTTGAAGTAATATATGCAGGAAGCATTCTGTTGAAGAGCTGCCAATCTGTGTTGATGTTGCTGCAGCATCAGTGGTGTGGAGCTGCTGTGTAAGCGTGATGAATGTGTGTAGTGTAATAGTGTGCGTGCGCGAGACAAAACCGTTAGCTTAGCTGTGTACTTCTGCATTGGCCTAAAATGGCAGGTAATGTGTGGTATGCGTCTGTGGCGGAATATCCGTAGCTGTTTTGTGGTGTTTTGCGTGTTTCTGTTGGTGTTTTGCGTGTTTAGAGTCCTGTAGCCTTGTTTTCGTTTTGTTCGGCGGCCATTTTTTCTCTTGCTTAGAGAATTTTTTAGTGTCTAAACTCTTTTATTTTGAGTTAAATTGAGGTGTAACTTCATTTTTTGAGGTCCTGGATGCTCCCTCTTGCTGTAGGTAAGCTTTTTATGTATGTGTTGTGTGTATTTATTGTGTTTTTCACTTTTTCATATCCGCGGGTTGTGGACGATTTTTGCGATGTCGTAATTGGTCGTAACGTGTCTCGTAGGTGTTTTGCGTGTTTAGAGTCATGTAACCCCGTTTTAGTTTTGTTTGGCAGCCATTTTTTCTCTCGCTTAGAGAATTTTTTAGTGTCTAAACTCTTTTATTTTAAGTTAAATTGAGGTGTAACTTCATTTTTGAGGCCCTGGATGCTCCCACTTGCGGTAGGTAAGCTTTTTATGTATGTGTTGTGTGTATTTATTGTGTTTTTCATTTTTTGATGTCCGCGGGTTGTGGACGATTTTTGCGAGGTCGTAATTGGTCGTAACGTGTCTCGTACTTTTTTGCGAGGGCCTCAGTTGCTGGCAAGGAGCGCCTTTGGCCCTCGCTTTCCCCACTACCCCTCATCCCTACCCTTTCCATATACTGCCTTAAGTGTTAAAGACTTTTTTTACTTTATGAAGAAGATTCAAACTCAGATGGTATTTAGCTTTGTACAGTGTTACACTGCATCCCAGATACGGTTTTCACTACACGAGGACTCACCTCATCGACTTAAACTATCTGGAGACCCCAGTAAGAACTATAAATCTACCAATTTTTTCCCAACTGACACTCCTCTTCTCGAGTTATCTTGAAGGCACATTTACTCTATGTTCCTCCTATTCACCCCAACAGCTTCTCGCTTTCTGAGCTTAATAATATTAAATGATTCTGCATCACCTAGGCTTATTCATCTCTTTAACCACACAGATTGACAGTTAGTATGTCTCCTCTAGTCCCCAGTCTTCCTCGAGGATATTTCTCCTAGTACTAGTGTTGTTGTCATGGTGAAAGGGTGGATTTCTTACTAGGCAAACACGGCATCTGCATAGCTGTGCCTCCCTGAAAGGAGTGCATAACATTGTAAGTACATTTCAGTTTATTTATTTTTAACACATAGTCCCTGCTTTCTCTAGCCAGGAGCATGTTCTTTGTATGTGGATAGGGAAGAAGGTGTGTGAAGTGGCAAACAGCGCATTGGAGCGCATGCCAATATACTGGCTCTGTCTTTCATTGCCAGTCTACCAGCAGGTCATGAAAGCACCATAATCGGCTCCCTAACTACCTTTCCTTAACAATACAGCATAACCCTACTCCACTTATTTATAGGCTTCCAGAATGAACACATAGGACATAGGATTTCACCTTCTCATATTTAGTTAGTAAGTAAAAGCTGCCGAGTCTTGCCCTTGCTTGTATGAGGAATTATGATTTATATTGTACGTTTAATAAGCACATCTGACATTTTATTATATGTTATGACAAGACACAACTACAATTCCACTCTCTCATCATATCGTGCCTCGACTTCCGCAACTCTCTCCTTGTTGTTGTCTCCATCACCACTCTCTCTCCACTACAATCCAAAATGAACACTTCCACTAGACTCACCTACTAAACTCAACACTCTGCAGCACCTCTTTGTCAGTCACTCCATTGGTTTCCCATAGACTGCAGAATTAAATTTAAAATCATGACCCTAACATATAACACCATCAACAATAGTGCACAATCTTATATCTCTGCTCTTGTCTCTAAATATTCCCCTATTCACCATCTTTGCTCTACTACCAAACTTTAAGTTTAAGTACTTGATAAAGCTCTAAAAAAAGGAATTAATGCAATACATAGAACAGAGTTTAAAATAGGCTTGTACCAACATCAGGCTTCATGAGGTCATTCTATTACAATTATATTAAATCACAAGTTTTACTGTATAGTTTATCCTCTTCGTTCTAAGACAAGGATTATTAGGTGTGCCCTAAAATAGGATCTTTTCTCTCTTCTTGGCTTTATATTAAATCACAAGCACACATTTACATTAGAATTACATCAACATGCACAACTGATTGGGGTTGGTGGAGCAACTTGGGGAACAGAGATGCACATGCTCTTCTTCTTTACTTAATCTCTTTGTTCACTTATGATGGTCTGAACCATTCAACTCAAAGTGCCTTAATATTCTTCAGAAACAAAGTCTTCAAACATTTAAAACTGCTGAGAGTTGGACTTGCACTCATCCCAGAGATCTATTATTTGAAAACAAAACCAACATCATCTACTAACAAAATTAATCCACATCTTTACTTAACCTCTCTATGCTTATCCACTAAAACTTGCCAGAGAAAAGAAGGGAAGTGCTTTGTCCCTACCTATTAATTTGTTTAAGGAATCCATTTTGTTGCTCAACCATTATACTGTAAACAAGGAAACAATTCTTTGAATCCATTCTACATCAATATATTCCACTGCATAAAACCAACACATGTTACTAGAAGCTTAAACTTTATAACTGATTACTCTAAGCCTCCCCTTGCTTGAAACTCCCAGACAGAGAATATGAGAGCCTAATTTCCCTCCTGCACTTTAAATGTTACATGTAGAGTCAATAATGGAAGCACCAACAATTGTACATTATGCTCAGCACCTCAATCAGTACAAACAGCAATAACAGTAAACACCAAAAACAGTAAAGTACACTCGCCTCTATCCAACCAGCTGTGGGGAATGATGATTAGCTCATAAATCAAAGCTTTAAATATATTCAAAATATCACAAATCCATAGTTGTACACACTCAAAGACAAATAATTTTGGAAACTGACAAAAAGCTCTAATAGGCCCCAAAAATGTCCTGTTACATGTGTTCTTCCATTCTTGTGTTCATACAAAAGGAGGTCTAAGAAGCTCTGCAATGTGCCACCTATCACTGAATTGCACTTACTAATTTCTTAAAATTCGCTACAAGTTTCTGGGAGGGGGGGGGCACAGTTTAAAGAGGCAAAAACTGTGGCTCCGAGGAATGGTACTTATCCACCACCAATAGAAGCAGTTATCTTAGGCAATACATATGCTTCCTTCTAATGACACCAGTCCAAGTATGGATGAAAGATGAGCTGCTATCTTGAAGATCTTAAAACCTCCTTGTAGAGTAAATCAGCTTGATGAAATAGAGAGAAAAGAAAGTGAAACTCTTTATAGAAAGAGTAATAGATAACTGGAATAGTATTCAAGTGGAAATGGTGGAGCCAAACACAGTTAAGGAAGTGAAACATGCCTGGGATACGGCATTAATAACCCAGACTTTTGAGTCGATAGAATGGGCAAGCTAGATGGGCCTTTTTAGTTAACTGTCATCAAATTAATGTTTCTATGTTTAAGTGAAACATGGGAGAGAGAGAGGGGAGAGGCTAGAGGGAGGGAGACAATAGCGATAAAAGGGAGAGAAGGGAGCAAGAAATGCTACAAAAAAGGTTTATGCTGCTAGACATGCCCCAATGTTCCCCTTGTTATTATATACATAAAATTATAAATAAACAACATGTATGCAAAGCAGTCACAAACCTGATTCAGAGGAAAACACAGAAATGTATTTATGCAGTAGTCATGGATGGCTTGGAAACTTCTGGCATGTTTTGCTAATGTATTATTCCACTATCATATCATTGTATAATACAGGGTTCCTCCCACATCTCTATTATATCACTGTATCACACAGGCTTCTTCCACCTCACTATCATATCACAACATAACACAGGCTTCACCCACCTCACTATCATATCACTGCATAACACAGGCTTCTTCCCTCTTCACTATAATATAACTGGATCACACAGGCTTCCTTCCACCTCACTATCATATCACTGCATAATTCCATATAACTGCATAACACAGGCTTCCTCCCACATCACTATCATTTCACTGCATAACTATCATATCACAGCATGGTACATCCTTCCTCCCTCTTTCACAATCATATCACTGCATAACATAGGCTTCCTCCCTCCTCACAATCATATCACATCATATCCCTCCTTAATTTAATTTCACTGCATCAGCCAGGCTCCCCCCACCTCACTATCATATCACTGCATAACTATCATATCACAGAATCACAAAAGCTTCCTCCCTTCTCGCTTCCCTGCAAGTTTTATCACTCCATGGTACTTTCCCAGGGGAATAGTGAGTGTAACGGTAGGTGCAATATGGGTGATGAGGGAAAAGAAGGGAAGAGAAATAGGTGAAGAGCAAAAAGCAGAAGGTTGAGAGTGGGGAAAAAGTTTGATGGGGAAAAGGGAATAACAGAACAGAAAAACGCACTAAAGAATAAGGAGAAGAAGTAAGTTGGAAAGATATTAATCAACTGCAAGAGTAAATAAATATAAAAGTCAGATTTTGGGGGGCAAAAGGGGGCAAAAATTCATGACAGAAAAAGTATACTTGCGATTTGTAATTACAACATTGTCTGTAATGTGTGCAAATACTCTTTCTGCTGCTACTTGGCTGCCCATTGCATCCTCCAGGGTTGTTAAAAAGGGGAGGAGTCAAAAGCTTTCCTGGGTCAAAGCTTTCCTGGGAGAGATATACAGTTTAATATTGCAATTTTGTGTATCCCCTACTCATATAATGTCGGGAGGATTTATCCCCCCCTCCCCCCCAATCCTCCCAGTTCCTACGCCCCTGGCCTGGTCAATATTTTTCTTACACTAGTCTCACTAACTAGACTGACTTCATAAAAGGCAGGCAAGCTGGTGACAATGTACGATACACAATTATGTGTCTTCAATGGAATCATATGTCCAGTGAGTTTGCCTCTTTAAGTTTATATGTGGAAATAGACATCTGACTGGTTACAGATGATCTATCTTGCAAACACACTGCAAGTTTTTAGCTTTGCTTGCTCATTTTTCCAAATGTATCTTGGCTTCCTACAAATTTTACTTGGTACTATGCATGTCAGGTGGCACTCTGATACGTAACAGGCATTCCACACCCATTTTGCCCTCTGCTTTTTACAATCTCTGTAAACATTTCTGTCACTATGTCCCGCAGAAATCAAATCTTTTCACAAAGAAGGAACCTGAGGAGCATGAGGAAGAAAAGAATGATCACAAAACTTAAGATCTTATGGTTTGGAAAACTAATTTTGTAGTCCCTGAATAACACTACAGAATTGTGTCCGTAATCTGCTGCTTTTTCCTCAGCCAAAATTCCTCTCCACTGTTAAGCCTCATATCAGGACGGTCATTATATACTGCTCCAACTAGTTTAACATCTTTCTTAATTTCCCTCCTTCTCACTTTTCTGCACTGTGCATAAAACACAACTGCATTGGTCATCTTTTGTTGTTGTTTAGTCGTTCAGTCTCTGAAATCCTATGGAGGACTACAGCATCTGTCAGCAACTGCCTATCTAAGCTCCATCCTGCATTTACCCCTCTCTACCTCTGCTGTCACCTTTTCCATGTGCCTTCTCTAGGGAATATTGCCTTCTCGTGATATAGCCAAAATATTTGAGCCGATGATGATACTTTCCAGTTTGGCTTGATTTCCTGTAGTATAGATTGATTGGATCTTCGTATAGTCCAAGACACTATAAGCAGTTTTCTTCAACACCACAATTCAAAGGCATCAATTCTATGCTGCTCAGCCTTCTTTATGTTCCCCCTCTCATATCTGTATGGTACTACTGGGAATATCATATTTTTAACTATGTGGACTTTAGTTGATAGTGTAATATCTTTACATTTAATAGCTGATCTAGTCCCAAGGAGCAAGCATCTTTTAGTTCCATGGCTGCAGTCACCATCTGCAGAGATCTTGGAGCCTCCACTTCTTCCTCATCTATTTGCCAAGAAATGAGATTGCTGTTTGTCATGATCTTTGTCTTTTTAACGCTGAGCAGCGCACCAGTTCACTCTCTCTTCTTTCACCCTCATCAATAGGCCTATTAGAGCCTACTTGTTTTCAGCCATCAGAGTAGTACACATCTGAGGTTGTTGATATTAATTTCCAGCATTGGATGCTTCCAGTCCGGCCTTACGCATGATGTATTGTGCAAACAAATTGAACAAATAAGGTGACAATACATAGCGTTTGCTAATTGGGCCATGTTCGGGTTTTGACCGTGGCTTCTTGGTCTGCTTACAGACTCCCCAGGACTCTGATGAGATGGTCTGGCACCCCCATATATTTAAGAGCTTGCCATATTTTGTTGTGTTACACACAGTCAAAGGCTTTAGAATAGTCTAAAAAGCAGAGGTATATGTTGTTGTGGTACTCTCTTGCATTCCATTTATTGTTGGAGTCAACTTTGCAGCATCTTAAACATTAGCATGCGTGCATGTGAAATGAGTGCAATTGTTTGATAACTGGAGCACTCTTTGGCACTGATATAGACTGACCTTTTCCAGTCTATTGTCCATTGTTGAGTTCTCCAAATTGGTTGGCATAATGCAAGCAATGATTTTGCAGCATCATCTTGTCGGATTTTGAACAACTCCTGCAGCCTTGTTATCAGAAAGGCTTCCTAGAGCCCTTCTCACTTCACTCTCCAATATGTCCGACTCCAGCTCATTCGACAAACTATTGAGATTATCAATGCTCTAAAGATCCTTCATGAATAGATCTTCTGTGCATTCCTGTCACCTCTTGTTTATCTGATCTGCTTCTGTTAAATTCATACCATTTTTGTCTTTTATGACAGCCTCTTGGTATGAAAGGTTCCTTTGGGATTCACAATTTTCATGACGAGATCGCTTCACTTTCCTATTCTATTATCTTCTCTTTAAATTGCTCATTATAGAATGTCTCATTGCCTCTTCTTGCTCTTCTCTGTAATTTTGCATTCAGTTGGTTAAATCTTTTCTCCACTACTTTTCATTTTTTCCTTTTTTTCTGGGCTACTTTCAAAGCCTCATCTGACAGACAGCCTTAGTTTTCTATCTTTTGGGTATATTTCTTTCTTTTATGTCCAAAGTTCTTCAGGCATTCTATCTTGCATGGTTAGTCTCTTAAATCTATTCTTTACCTTCACTACATATTCAGAGGTTATATTACTTATTTTGTATCTACTTGGCCTGCAGATTTTCCCTCTTTTCCTCAGTTTAATTTTGAACTTTGCAATAAAAAGCTGAGGATCTGAGCCACAGTAAGCTCCAGGTCTTGTTTTTGCTGACTGTATAGAGCTCCTCCATTTTTGGCTACAAAGTGTTTAATCAATCTGATTTCTATATTGTCCATCTGGTGATGTCCATGTGTAGAGTCTTCTCTGAGGCAGATCGCGTTTTCTATGACTAGAGAATTATCCTGACAGAATTCTACTAATCTCTGACCTGCTTCAATTTGTACTTCAAGGCCAAACTCTCCTATTATTCCAAACATCTTTTGACCCCCCACTTTGGCATTTCAATCTCCTATGATGAAAGTAACATATTTTCTTGGTTACATCTAGGAGGCATTTAATATCCCTGTAGAATTGGACAACTGCAGACTCTTCGGCATTCAAGGTTGGTGTATATACTTGGATCATTGTGATGTTAAATGGCTCAATTCTAGTTAAAATAATGTTGTCATTTATTGGGTTGTAACCGAGCACTGCTTTGGCCACCCTTTAATTTATTATAAGGGCTACTCCATTTCTTCTGCAGGATTTTTGACCACAGTACATAGTCTGATGGTTGTCTGTTATGAAATGTCCCATCTAAGTCCATATCCAATTTGCTGGATATCAATGTTTAAACTTATCATCTCATGTATGACAATGTCCAATTTGCCTTGGTTCATAGTCCTAACATTTCAGGTTACTATGCTGAATTATTTGCAGCAGTGAATTTTGCTTACTCCTCCAGACATATCAACAACAGGGTATCCTTTCGACTTTGGCCAACTACTTCATTAGATCTGGTGCTAATAGTACTTGTCCTCTGCTCTTCCTCAGTAATGTTGTAGGCAGCTTCTGACCTGAGGGGCTCATTTTCCGGGGCCATGTCTCTGGTTGTGCTTATCCATATAGTTTTGTTGTAATTTTACTGTCCTCTAAATTTTTCTGAACATCTTCCTTTCTGAAAACCCCAAACAAGATACCAATCAAATCCCACATAAATAACAAAAGTCTTCTCCTGTTATTCAAAGTTGTTCACTACCTTCATCTTTATATCTCAACTGCAATACATTTTTAAACCCATGTTTTCTATGCTCAGTCTAGTCTTCACCCCTCTCTCATGGCCAAAACCTTTAATGTTTATTGTCTCTTGTTTTTTTACCTGTGCAACTCTAAAATATTCCTGCAACTACTACTCTTCGTTCTTCAACTAAACTGTGCAGTCTCTAGAAATAATTGGCTTTATATGGACATACAGAAAAAAACCAATTTAGCTTAAAACACTGTGAACATTATCAAAAATAATTGTAATTAAATTGGCACTTTAGAAAACTTTCAGACATCAATCAATCTGCAGACAAGAACAGGTTAGGTCCTGCAGCTATCATTTATTAATAAAGGATATAATACTACATTCTGGGACATGTAGGTAACATAAAATCCATACCAAGTGATATTTAACTTGTTAAAGATTTTTAAACAAAAAACAATACACATTTACATTGTTTTTGTCACTTTGGGTTTTGTGTTAATCAGTTTAAAAAAAATCTATTTTTTTATTGTGGTCTAACCTATCATAAATAGCATTAACAAATGTATGTGTACCTGTTATTTTAATTTATATTAATTTCTAAAATAAAATGTAGGTGTGTGAAATGACATGTTAGTCAAACTTGAATTCAATATTATAACACCTCCTTAAATGCTTTTGACTTTAAATTTGCTTTAGTATATAACCACCCCTAGTTAGTAATTTTTACTGAAATTATTTAGAATATTATGCACCAAATTAATTTATAATTTAATGTTTTATCTGATATTTGTCATATTTTGCCATTTTTTTATTTTAGACCTGCAGTTCAGCTTTCAGACACCAGATGTGTGCTGTTGAGCTAAATTTGATTTTGCTTGCTGCAGTGAGGTCAGCAGTTTTCTATTGGTGGAGGATACCAGCTGACTTCTTGTATCCAAGGCTTCTATCCGGCCTAGTTTCCACCGGAATTAGTGCCCCCCTCCCTCTTGTCCCCACCTTATGCTGACATCTTCCTTAGATAGAAAAAAAAAAACAAGACGCCATATTTGATAATAAAAAAAGAATAGATTAATGAATGAACGCTGAAACAGATATAACAGAAATAATAATATAGCAGCCATATTTTTCTGTGCCATCTTTTGTTATAAAATTGACAATATTAGAAAGGTTTGCAAAATATAATCATGTCTTATAATGCAGGATTCATTTTTCAATCTCTTTTTAATGTTTTGCATTATGAGCTTGTTTTTGTAAAGCTTCAATGCTATTATATAGATTAATGCTGTGGAAAGCTCCTTAATAAATTAAATGTATTATTATTTTTTCCACAATCCACAAAAAAAAACACCCAAAAATACAGCACAGAATATTGTATTAACAAAACCAGATGTGTCTTAAATTAAGGCAAACACTAGTGCATTTCAAATGCAGCAATATTAATGTTTAAATATATTTTTATATAAAACTTTACCCTTGATATATTTAACATAAGCATATATGGATACAGTAGCAAAGCTGAAACTGCATGTGATTATGTTTAAAAACCCACAATATCTGTTATGTTTTATATTCATATCTGTATGCAAATTAAGACGGTATTATTTATTTCTGTGGAAGAGAAATGGTTAATGCAATATGTTGTTTTACTAAATAGGAAAAAGCTTTAAGGGAGTAAGAGAGATGTGATTAAACTTGTTGGGGAACCTCCCTGAGATTGTGGTTTTATAAGTGTTGTAACTGCAAGCTGAATAAGCAATAACAGGACTGGTGAGAGGCACAATGAGCTTTTTGTTTTGATCCCAAAAGGCAAGGCAGGTGTTAATAACAGTGATACGGCACGCATGCATTTATATATATATATAATGAATAATTGCTTCAGGGCAAACGATTTTGCTTTCAGCAACTGTATTCCATTTGGTTACATTATAGCAACAGAAAAAACGATTTAACTAATGTTATATATAATTGAAGAGTGAAGCAGCTGTGAATGTCCAGTAATCAGGTAATTTAGTATATATATATATATATATATATATATATATATATATATATATATACATATATATATATTAAAAATAAACAAATATATATATATATATATATATATATATATATATATATTAATAATGAGTATTGCAGTATATTGTGATACCTTTTGTATTGGACAAATGCCATATTTATATTGCCAAGCTTTTCAGAGGTTTAAAGGTATATGGAAGTGAGCTGGGTTATTAATGCATCTGATTATTAGTGTAGGGCTAAATTTATTTGCATGAAAATTGTTATTTTAGCACTTGAGGGTTCGTTTTTTTAAACTGAGTGAGTCTGTCTATGTGAGTGGCAGTGGGAGTGTGTGAGTGAGTATGTGAGTGAGAGTGTGAGCAAGAGTGTCTGTGTGAGTGTGTTTGTGTGAGTGTGTATGTCTGTGTGAGTGAGTCTGTGTCTGAGTGAGAGTGTGTCTGTGAGTGAGTGTGTCTGTGCGTAAGTGAGTGTGTCTGTGAGTGAGTATGTCTGTGAGTGAGACTGTGTGTGTGAGTGAGACTGTGTGAGTGAGACTGTGTGAGTGAGAGTGTCTGTGTGTGTCTGTGAGTGTCTGTGTGAGTGTCTGTGCAAGTGTGTGTGTCTGTGAGTGAGTGTGTGTCTGTGAGTGAGAGTGTCTGTGAGTGAGATTGTCTATGTGAGTGTCGGTGCGAGTGTCTGTGTGGGAATGTGTCACGGGGCAGTTCACTGGGGCTGGGGAGGTCACAGGAATTCACTGGAGCTACAGGGAAATTAACTGGGGCTGGGCTTGGGGATTGGGGCAATTCACTGGGGCTGGGGGCGATGGGGCAATTCACTGGTGCTGGGGGAGGTGATGGGGCAATTCACTGGGGTTGGGGTAGGTCACAGGGAAATTCACTGGAGCTGGAGGGCAATTCACTGGGGCTGGGGGAGGTGATTGGGCAATTCACTCGGGCTGGGTGATGATGGGGCAATTCACTGGGACTGGGGGATGTGATGAGGCAATTCACTGGGGTTGGGGGAGGTCACGGGGCAATGTATTGGGGCTGGGGGAGATCACAGGGGCAATTCACTGGGGTTGGGGGAGGTCACAGGGAAATTCACTGGAGCTAGAGGGTAATTCACTGGGGCTGGGGGAGGTGATTGGGCAATTCACTCGGGCTGGGTGATGAGGGGGCAATTCACTGGGACTGGGGGATGTGATGAGGCAATTCACTGGTGCAGGGTGAGTTCACGGGGCAATGTACTGGGGCTGGAGGAGATCACAGGGGCAATTCACTGGGGCTGGGGGAGATCATGGGGCAATTCACTGGGGCAGGGGGGTTACAGGGGCAATTCACTGGGGCTGAGAGAGATCACAGGGCAATTCACTGGGGCTTGGGGGAGTTACAGGGGCAATTCACTGGGGCTGTGAGAGATCACAGGGGCAATCCACTGGGGCTGGGGGAAGTCTTACCTGGGATGTTATGTACATAAAACAATCAGTGAATGAAGGGACTCAGATATTTTTCTGGTTATTACAGAAATCTAAAGGAAAGCTGCAGCATAATTCACAGACACAAAAGATACAATGTATAATGTATGCTAATTTTTACTGGTATTTTCAAGGGGTGTCAATATTGATATAAAACAGTTTGCAAATGCAAGAAATTCAGCAAAGTTTAGCGTAATGGTTTAAATGTTTATTTTGGTATTTTTAAATGCAATTTTTTTTCATACACTACTAATTCTCCTCTATCAGATGCATTA
This sequence comes from Discoglossus pictus, assembly GCA_027410445.1. Taxonomy (NCBI): domain Eukaryota; kingdom Metazoa; phylum Chordata; class Amphibia; order Anura; family Alytidae; genus Discoglossus; species Discoglossus pictus. Next base: position 54,134,056 of record CM050167.1, read on the forward strand.
ATAACCCAGCTCACTTGCATATACCTTTAATCTCTTGCTTCAGACTTGATAAAGCAAAGTTAAACCTTTCGAAAGTACGTCAATATAAATAAGGCTTTTGGCCAATACAAAAGGTATCACTTTATACAGCAATACTCATTATTAATCACATATTATAATTGTCAAACTATGAGGCGTTGTCACGCTTTGCGCAGTGCGTACGACTTAGGCGATGAGGGAAGCGAGCCGTTAACTCAGAGCACATAGACAATGAGCGCCTTTTTCGTCTGCGAGCGTCGCGTAATGAGGCGAGCCATTAAGGCACTAAAACTCGCAGCAATTGAGCGATGAGGGCGCCTGCGAGCCTCGCATAGCGAGGCGAGCCATTAACTTGAAGCTCGCCTGTGAGTCTTGCGTAGCGAGGCAGGCCGTTAAAGCACTAAAACTCGCAGCACTTGGGCGATGAGTGCTGAAGGCGCTCATTGCCTGCGAGGCGAGCAGTGGAGGCAATGAAACACTCAGGACTTAGCCTCCAAACACTTAGGAAACTTCCTTGGGCTGGAAGCAGTTGACGAACGCGGGACTTAGAAAAAAAAATTAGGAGACGCTGGACAAGATAGGAAATCGCGCAAAGCAAAAAACACAAAACACACACACACAAAAAAAAAATACAACAAAAACATCACACACAGCACGGGGGAACAGCCAGGACGTCTGGAAGTGAGGTGGAACACGAGTTTCAGCACGCGAAAATCGGCTAAGCAAGAAAAAAAATGGCGGCCAAACAAAATGAAAGCGAGGCTACGAGACCCTGGACCGTGCAATACAGGATTTTTATATTAATTTTTTTAATGTTTTGTTTGTTTGAATTAAAAGAAAGAGCACAATAGTTTCTGTAACTTATTATTTCAGTACAGGGGTATTATTCTGAACTGTATTATTACCACATATGAGCCATTATTATTACTATTATTATTATTCAGGGATCAGACTTACATACAAATCCAACTTAAGAACATTCATATGAGTTGTACAAACTATGCAAATCATAAAGATGTGTAAAGAGAACTCTATAGTTATATATATATATTTATATATATATATATATATATATATATATATATATATATATATATATATATATATATATTGAAGAGTGAAGCAGCCGTGAATGTCCAGTAATCTAGTAATTTAGTAATTATTAATCCATATATATATACATAGATTAATAATGAGTATTGCAATATAATTTGATACCTTTTGTATTGGACAAACATCTTATTTATAATGACGAGCTTTCGAGAGGCTTAACTTCTCTTTATCAAGTCTCAAGCAATACTACATGAGATGGAACCCTCAGTTTGAATAATAACAGCAGATGCAGACAGAGTAAATACATATATGGGGAATAAACACAACATAGCAAAGGAAACATATATACACATATTATATACACATTTACATCAATATATACATGAAAAAGCAGAGCACTGTAGTCCAGTGATATCTTTCGTTTTGGACCAACACCTCACTAAGAGTGCTAAGTCTGTTATAGTATAAGAAAAAAAAAATTCACATGAAATTCTGATAATGTGTTAGAAAGCCCAAGTCTATATTAAGTCCTGTGTCTTTAACGTTGAAGAATGTGATCATCTTTATTTCAAATGCTTTTCTCTCTTGGATACTTGTAAATTTTCCTCTGAGTATTTTGACTTTTAAGTTTTGGATGGAGTGATCATTCTGGCTAAAATGGTGTCCTACTGGGCTACAATAACTGTCTTCATTATGTTTTCTTATTGAATGCCTGTGTAAATTCATCCTTAAACGCAACCCCAAACATGTGTTCTCCACTTTTAACACTCTCCTCTGCCCTCCCCCACCTCCCGCCCCTTCCTCTCTTACAGCTGAAGATTTTGCTAGATACTTTAATAGTAAAATTGAAAATATTCATAATGAACTCTCCTCTCAACGCAGCCATATCACACCTTCTCCTCAAAAAACAAACAGCAGTCTGCCTTCACCCTTTCCCAAACCTATAGCCACTATAAACTCCTTTAACCCTGTAACTGAGGATTAAGCTGCTAACCTTCTATCAACATCTTGTCTCACAACTTGTCCACATGATCCTATTCCATCACAGCTGATCCCCCCCTCTCTACCACACTTATCCCAGCTCTCACACATCTATTCAACCTTTCCTTAGACACTGGCAAGTTTCCATCACCTTTGAGACAAGCCACAATTACACCCATTCTTAAGATACCCACATCTGATCCAGCTTCTCCATCTAATTACTGCCCTATCTCTCTACTTCCCTTGGCTTCTAAACTACTTGAGCGTGTCGTCTACACTCGCATTACACAATTCATTTCCTCCAACTCCCTCCTTGATCCCTTCCAGTCTGGCTTCCAGCCCCAACACTCTACAGAGACAGCTCTCACAAAAGTTACTAATGACCTGCTCAACGCCAAGTCATTTCTCTATCCTAATTCTCCTGGATCTCTCTGCTGCCTTTGACACAGTTGATCATCCTCTTCTTATCCAAATTCTCCACTCTCTTGGCATCCGTGACACTGCTCTCTCTTGGTTCACATCTTATCTAGAAAATCGAACATTTAGTGTCTCCTTCTCTGGCACCTCTTCATCTCCTCGCCCTCTAACTGTCGGTGTACCCCAAGGCTCAGTCCTAGGCCCCCTCCTTTTCTCCATCTATACATCCTCCCTTGGTGCCCTTATACAATCTTTTGGATTTCAGTATCATCTATATGCTGATGACACCCAAATCTACATCTCTGCACCTGAACTATCCCCCTCTCTGCTAGCTCATGTTGCCAATTGCCTCTCGAGCATATCCTCATGGATGTCTGCCCCTCAACTCAAACTCAACATGTCTAAGACAGAGCTCCTTATCTTTCCACCCTCTACTACAGCTTTCACTCCGCAAATATCTCTCACTGTTGACAATGCCATCATCACTCCCACCTCTCAGGCCCGCTGTCTTGGGGTCCTACTGGACCCTTCCCTCTCTTTCATTCCCCACATCCAATCACTCACAAAATCTTGTCACTTTTACCTAAAAAACATATCCAAAATACGCCACTACCTCACACAAGACATCACTAAAATTCTTATTCACGCTCTCATCATATCTCGCCTCGATTACTGCAACACTCTTCTTGCTGGCCTTCCTATCACCCGTCTGTCTCCACTCCAATCCATTTTGAATGCATCCACTGGCTTCCCATAGCGTCTAGAACACAATTCAAAATCCTGACCCTAACATATAAAGCCCACCACAATAGTGCACCCTCCTACATCTCTGCTCTCATCCCAAAATACACTCCCACCCACCCTCTTTGCTCTGCTCATGACCTTCTGCTCTTCTCCTCTCTCATCACCTCCTCTCACTCCCGTCTTCAAGACTTTTCACGTACTACCCCTATTCTTTGGAACTCCGTACCTCGCACCACCAGACTATCTTCCTGCCTCAGATCCTTCAAAATCTTTTTAAAAACACATCTATTCAAAAAAGCCTATCATCTTTAGCCTCTTCATTCACTATGCATCTCTCACTCTCCTGTACCTCACCCATAACCTTTAGAATGTAAGTTTGCGAGTTTTAATCTTGCGAGGTGCTTTAGAGAAAGCACAGTATATATCAGATTGAAAGCTCAATAACAGGGTCTTCCATTATTTTCATTGTGGGGTATTGTTTATACTTGTACCTAACCCTTGTATTGCCCTGCGGAATATGTTGTCGCATTATAAATAAAGGATAATAATAATAATAATGATAACTATTTTCTGAAAAGACCAGATGAAAGGGAAATTTAGCACTTTTAGGTAAAGCATATGTACAGAAAAGGTCTTTTATCTAGGAAACTCTAGATTCATTTATACAATGGGAAGAGTTTTATTCCACCAGCTGTCCCAAAGAACAAAGCAAGCCAAACTACACCCTTAAGAAAGCAATATAAAAGTGAACAATACCTTTATATGAGAATATAATAGAAACTTTACTTGTACCCAGGACATGTTTTCTATGTTTAGACAAATATAAATGCTGAATTATAAACAAAAGTGGATTTTTCAGGGACGGTTTCATATGTGTTTTAAATATGAACTATAGCAGATGTGAAATATAAAGCTCTAATTTGCCTAGACAAAGCAGAACTCTCATGGGCTCTGTCTCCAGTGCACACCTGTTGCCTGGATGACAGCCTGTAATCCGTTAAAAAAAATCACGTGTATAATATTAGCTACGGATGAAGAAAAAGCCTGTTAGAACATGTGAAAAGACCAGAAAGTTTGTAACAGCAGTGCTATGATTTTTAGATTTATTACTGGATAAATGGTAGAAAAAGAAGAAACATATAGTACAGGTATTATTATATCCAGTGGATTTGGATATTCTATAAAAAGCACAGTATTATTGAATTGTAATTTAATGAATTAAAATTAAATCGGAATTGTTATACAAGTTAAGCGCGTATCTGCAACGTGAGCTCCGCAACGGCAGCGGGCTTGAAAATCCTCCGTGTTACGGGCCTATAAAATTAGAAGGGGCTGCGAGCTACGGGCTTGAGATGCAAAACCGTAAACCATCTGTTGGCTGGCAGCTTTGCAGGCTAGAACATAATCAATTAAGCAAGCCCGTAGTTACGAGTTTAGATGAAGCCAATGGAAACAGAGATCGTCAGCATTCCGTCACAAGAAAATTGAGGATTGATTTCAAAGTCTTACGGGGTTCAATTACAATCTACGAGAGAGCCCACATTCCAGTCACAATGCAATATTAATAAAGCAGCAAATATGATATTCTATTCCATGCGAGTTACAGTATATGTATTAACACATTGATGCTGTATTTTTCTGAGCCGATTTGCGGGATTGAGACTGTTGAGCTATTAATTCTAAGACCTAACATCACTTTAATAAAAGTACAGTAGTGTGATTTTATTTGAATTTCAAGTGCTACATATGGGACTTTATCCCCTTTGCGGGTCCTCTCGAGCACAAGTTGGGCTTTGCGTGTTACGGGCTTGCTTGCGTGTGACTTATTTGCAATTGAATAGCTATATTAAACAAGTAGCGGTTTTGGGCTTGTCAGATCAAAGGATTTTCGGATGCGAAGTTCAACGTTGCTCAACATGAAGACTTTTCTCGACCTTGCTGCGTTTTAACCCGCCAGTCGTCGTCAGGCTGCGTTACGGGTCTAATTTAATAGCCAATTTCTCTAATATCTACGTTACGGGCTATGTTGTAACACATAGCCCCAATTTAATGAGGCTGCTTATTCTTAAATACAAAAGATAAAGGACTTAATTTAGATTTGGGTTTTCTAGCATGCCCTCTCTTTAGTCTCTTTAGTCCCAATGTGTTTGTCAGTATTTTTTTTTTTTTTTTTAACCTTGCAAATAGACATCATTTATAACATTTAATCAGTATTATTTTTGACTTGAGAACGAGAGAATATTCATCACTACACCTTCAGAATTATATATATATATATATATATATATATATATATATTGTAATTAAAGGTTTTTTATCAATGGGTACTGCAAATGGAAGCTGCCATTTTTGTTTCTGATGATCAACATCCTGAGATGGGATGAGACTTTAAATGCAGAGAAAGCGTCTTTCAGCACAATGGAAATGTAACAGCTAAAATTGCCATTGCTTTCAACAGGACTAACTGAAAGCTAATTGCTTTCCAAGGACACATACTCCTGAGAAAAGGAGCATACGGAATAATTGCATCTAAAAATAAAAAATGTAAAGGTTGTATGCATTACATTTCTTTACAAAAATGATTTACAAATTATTGCCAGTTATCAAGTAGGCTATATGGAAAAAAAAGATCTAATAAAACATTAATTCAGAAAATCACTAATAGATATTCACACCAAAGTGCTCCTTTTTTGTGTTCTTACAGTCTCTTTTTTTGACTAAATGCTATTTTTCAATCAATAATAAAAAAATAAGGTTGCAGCTAGAGAATAAAACATTATATGAATACATGTGTATTCTCCTTTTGTATCAATATTTGTCTTTTTAATGATAAGTGTCACATAACCTATATATATATATGTAAAGTATTTTCCTATTGTATATGGTGGTACGTAAAATGTAAAACTGTAGGTTGAAATATGTGTTTATGGTATGGTAAGTTTTTTAGCATTCCAGAAGGTCAACACAATCCATTAGCTAAGTAATATGACCTATGTACAGATCTGTATGTGAAGGTCAAGCTGTTTTCCCAGCATTCTAATCCCATGGGATATGAATGTTCCAATGGAATCCTTTAACAAACAGTCCATCATATAATTAAACTGAACACATGGAAGTGGTAGATTAAATGATTTGTTTACTGAAACAACTATTATTACTCTGGATTTTCCTGTTTTTATGGTAACAGACTGCTGTTGGGAGATGTGTAGTATTTATCACACCAGTCTTTTGAAAATAGGTCTCATATGTTAAGAAAACAAGAATTCATGTGCAGTATTCTTTATTTGTGAATGTATGTAAATGTGTGTACATAAAAGTATCACATATTTTTGGCCCATTGGACGATAGTGTATATTGAATGTTAAAAGTCTCTAGAATTTAAGTTTGCGAGTTTTGAATCGTATTGAGTGCTTTAGAGAACGCACTTTGTATGCTTGATTTTAAACTAAATAACAGGGCCCTCCATTCTTTTGTAATCTGTTGTTTACTTGTATCTACCCTGTTTAGAGCTACGGACAGGGGAGGATTTAAAAGTTTTGACGCCCTGGGCTATATTGATTTGCCGCCCTAAACATTTTTAAATTGAAGGGTTAATTATAATAATAATCATAATAGTAAGTGAATTAACTTACATCATACTGATGGCATCTTTATTCTGCAATTATTGCATTTTTTACATTAAATCAGCTTCTGACGTAAATTAAATGAATATCACACACACACACACACATATAAATATAAATATATATATATATTGGTGCAACTTATTTGATTTTTTATTTTCAAACTCTGCTATTTGCACTTTTTTTACTCCCACTGATCAGTGTAAGAGAGGGGGTCCCGGTAAGAGTGAGGGGCTCCAGGGGGGCCTAGGGGACATGAACTGGGTGCCTAGGGGACATGAGGTGGGAGAGGGCTTCCCATTAAAAAAAAATAGTAGCGCCCTGGACTGCAGCCCATTTAGCCCATATGTAAATGAACATGTTGATGCATTACAAATAGAGGTTAATAATAAATAAAAGGGCTATAACATTGGTGTTAGCGCACTATATTCAGTTAGTTTAACATAAATGTAATTAGTTGTTATAAAGTGAACACTCATACTGTATGTGGTTTTAGTTATCTTATCAGAGAATAAATTAGTTAATGGCTGAGCTGGAGTGAGTTGTGTACACTTAACATGGGCTCTTAATTCTCCTAATCTGAATTTGGCAGGCTGGTTAGGTGGTAGATGACAAAAAGGCACACTGCTAATTCTGAGAATTCTACAAAATATCTTCTTAGCTACATCATTCCAAATTTATTCTGTATACAAAAATAACCCATTACATTTCAGAACATTAGAGCATTACAAAGTCAGTGATAAGGATGGTAATGAGAGATGGTGCTCCGTGTCATATTCAGGATTGCTATACCTCATGAGAGTGAGTGAGAATTAGATACCTGTAGTTACCTAAAAAGAGCTTTTATGTGTTCAATCCACTAGAATGGAGTATAACACTCACAAAACAACCAGGATACAGTTGTGCTCAAACGTTTGCATACCCTGGCAGAAATTGTGAAATGTTGGCATTTATTTTGAAAATATGACTGATCATTCAAAAAATATACATTTTATTGAAGAATAGTGATCATATGAAACCATTTATTATCACATAGCTGTTTGGCTCCTTTTTAAATCATATTGATAACAGAAATCATCCAAATGACCCTCATCAAAAGATTACATACCCTTGAATGTTTGGCCTTGTTACACACACACAAGGTGACACACACAGGTTAAAATTACAATTAAAGGATCATTTCCCACAATTAATGTCTGTCTATAAATCGTCAATGAGTTTGTTAGCTCTCACGTGGATGCACTGAGTGTTATGAACTGATTCTGGGGCTTCCCTGCACCCCCACAAGTAACTCTGGTATTTGGAACCCTGGCACACTGGGGGTTAATGTCAGGGGCTATTACAGTGGACAAAGGACTTGTTATGGGAATTGGGACATGTTGTTTGTATGGGTAAAGTTTAAAGAATTTATGTGTGCTCAGAATGTGGTAAGAATAGGTTAAGATCGGACACTACTAGAGAGTGCAGGATCATTTTCCCATTATAAAATGTTGTGTGATGGCCTGGTCTTGAAGGGGTTAAACTGCATGGAATGTGTAGTCTGGCTACAGGGTCGTAAAGCAATACACCTGTATTTGGAATATGGGAAAGGATTTTGGAAGATTGGTTACTGTAGTTACATTAGGTGGGGGGAAGGATAGTTTTAGTTAAGGATAGTGGTACTCATACTGGCCTCTTTGATGTGTATACCAGTCAGCTACATCTGTCCTGATAAGCACAGATTGTAAAACAGGATGCAAGGCTCATTAGTCACCTTCTGGCATAGTCCAGTCCCATTACTAATATGAGAATGGGGGATGTATCATGGGATAGACATCTCCCAGGTGGTGAGGGTAGTGGCTTAAGAGGATGGGCTAGAACTTTGGGAAAGTCTGTGGTGTTTTTGTGTTATCTGAAAATGAGTCCTGATTTTGCACACACTAAATAAAGGTTGTGTCGGAGTCTGCTTGTACTAATCAAGAGTACAGGGTGTGTGATTCTTAGATCCTAAGAAAAAGGGTTTGATGGTGCCTGCCTCTTCTGAAATGATGCTGTCATCTGAATTGTCTGCTGGATTCTGAGATCTTGAAGTGCAAAAGTTATAACCTAGAGAGAGAGAATGTTGGTGAGTGTAGTCTCCAAATCTGGTGGTTGTAACACTGAGAAGGCTAGATACTGAGCCATGGGGAGCAGAAAAGAACTGTCAAAAGACCTGCGTAACAAGGTAATAGAGTTTTATAAAGATGGAAAAGGATACACTTATTAAGAAGTGGAAAATCCAGGGATCTACTGATACCAAGCCAAGGTCCGGTAGAATTGTTTGGAATACAAAGAAAAATTCACAGGTAACCTCACGAGAAATGCAGACTGCTCTGGGAAAAGATGGTGTGGTTGTTTCAAGGAGCACAATATGACGATACCTAAACAAAAATGAGCTGCATGGTCGAGTTGCCAGAAAGAAGCCTCTATTGCGCCAATGCCACATAAAAGCTTACAATATGCCCGACAACACCTTGGCACACCTCACAGCTTCTGGCACGCAGTCATTTGGACTGACAAGACCAAAGTAGAGCTTTATGGCCACAACCATAAGCATTATGTTTGGAGAGGGGTCAACAAGGCCTATAGTAAAGGCCTGTAGTGAAAAGAATACCATCCCCACTGTGAAGCATGGTGGTGGCTCACTGAGGGGCGGGGGGGGGGGGGCTCTAAAGGCATGGGGAATCTTGTGAAAACTGATGGCAAGATGAATGCAGCATGTTATCAGAAAATACTGGCAGACAATTGGCATTCTTCTGCATGAAGGCTGCGCATGGAACACTCTTGGACTTTCCAGCATGACAATGACCCTAAGCACAAGGCCAAGTTGACCTCCCAGTGGTTACAGCAGAAAAACGTGAAGTTTGTGGAGTGGCCATCACAGTCTCCAGACCTTAATATCATCAGGACACTCTGGGGAGATCTCAAACTTGCAGTTCATGCAAGATGACCAAAGACTTTGCATGACCTGGAGGCATGTTGCCAAGACGAATAGCAAGAATTAAGGGCCTCATAGACAACTATTACAAAAGACTGCATGCTGTCATTGATACTAAAAGGGGGCAATACACAGTTTTAAGAACTAAGGGTATGCAAACTTTTGAACAGGGTCATTTAATGTATTTCTTTGTTGCCATGTTTTGTTTTATGATTGTGCCATTCTGTTATAACCTACAGTTGAATATGGATATGAAAGAAATAAAATAAATATATTTTGCTAGCTCACTCATATATTACCAATTTGCCAAGGGTATGCAAACTCTTGAGCACAACTGTACATACATAATGAGAGCATTATAATTGTATTCTGGGGATGAACAAAGGCTTGTTGACTTAGCTCTCCTGGGTTAACAGGTGAGTGGGAGGCTTGAATCCTTGTGTGGCCAGCAAGTCACAAGTAACAACACTGAAAGAATGGAAGAGTTATGTTGTCTGAGCTCAGCTAAGTGTTAATGTATTCACAATGGGAAAGAAACTGGGCAAAAACAGGCTTTATGGAAGAGTAGCAAGGTGGCAACATGCTTGTCTCTCATTTGCCAATAAGTAACTGCATAATCCCAAAGTATTTTTAGAGAATTTTCTTTGGACAGAAGAATCAAAAGTGGAGCTTTTTAGATGACATGGGTCCCATTATGTCTGTCGTAATACAAACACAGCAAAAGTTGAGCTTTTTGGGTGGCATGGGTCCCATTATGTCTGTTATAAAGCAAACAAAGCATTCCACAGTAAGAACATTGTACAGTCAAAAATAGTAGTGGCAGTGTGATGATGTGGGAAAGTTTTGCTGCTTATAACCTACATGGCTTGTCATAATTAGAGGAGCCATGAATTCTGCTGTGTATTAGAAAATTCCTAAGCATATCCGGTCATCTGTCTGTGAACTGAAGCATAGTTTGCAGCAAGACAACAATTGAAAAAACAAAAGCAAGTCCAGCTCAGAATGGCTGAAAACAAGCAAATTTAAATGTTTGGATTGGGCAAGTCAAAGTCAAGGCCTAAACCAAATAAAGATGCACAAGCAAAACCTGAAATCTAAAGTTCATGCTTGAAAGCCTCCCAATATTTTTTAAATAAAGCAATTCTGTGAGGTATAGTCAGCTGCAATTACTCAACAGCACTGTGAAAGATTGATATTGAATTATGGGAAGTGTATATTTGTAGTGATTAAAGCTAAAGGTGCAGCAACCAGTTATTAAGTTTAAGGGAGCAATTCATTCTTCACATAAGTGATATGAGTGTTGGAAAAGTTTATATGTTAATGACCATAAAGCTGCTATATGGCTGACAAATGGTGTGGCTGAATTGTTTCCTGTGGCATTCTTTAATCTCTTTCAGCATTGTGTTTATGAAAGGTATTCAAATGTCAAAGAATGTAGCTGTTCTTTGAGCAAAAAAGTGTTTGTCCTGTCAATATGAGAACGATTTTAATTTAGTTTTAAACAGTTTGATTAGGTATTGGTATATGAAGCCCCTGGGACAAGATGACTTTTCTCGCTGCTATAGCTACCCAACTGAGAAAAAGCTGCTGACCTTTTTCTATATTACTCAAAGGCTGCCCACTACAGAATTAAGGGAAAATAAAAAAATTTGTTTCAAAGATTTTTATTCAACAGCTTTTAAGTTACATTGTAAACAATTACGTTGCAAACATCTGCTAACTGAAATTATTGAGATAATTGTTTCGATTGTTATTAAAATATAGTATTCATGTCAATAAACAAACTTTTAGCCAGTTGTCTCGCCAGTTTTTTCCCCTTTTGGTGATAATTATAAGTAAATACACAATTAGAGTTCCTAATAATTAAATGAAAAGATTTTACATTTGTAGAGTAGAGATTTAGTAAAAGGGCGAAAAAAAAAAAATTAGGATAGAAGAAAATATAAGGATTCGGGGAGTTTTAAAGAAAAAAAAAATACAGCATCCACTCCTGGGGGTTCCTCCCTACATCCACTCCTGTGATCTCCCATACTACCCTCATTACCTTTTGTCGTCTAGATGAGTTGTCTCTCTGCCTCCCTGCTCCACCCGTTCCAATCCGCTACGCACTCCACTCCCCGGACAAGCCACCGCTACCGGCCAAAATTTTATGTTATTTTCTGTCTAGTCCCTACAGTGTGCTATCTGGAGACTGAATCCAAGGTCCCCAAATTTCTAGGTATATGTGGTGAGTGTCCAACAAAGTGTGAGTCATTCTTTCGTTAATACAAAGATAATTTTTTTTGTTTATGACTTCCTGAAATTGAATATGACTGCTTTTCCATCTTCTAGCAATTGTATTCTTGGCGGGTAAAAAAATAATTTGGACCAATTTGTTCCCCTTTGTACCCAGCCCCTGGTAATGAATTCCCAAAAGACAAGTCGAGATTGATGGTTCTAGGGGGGTTTTGAGAATTTGTGAAGCTAATTTGGTAGCTTCTGTCCAAATTTTAGCCACTTTAGGGCATTTCCACCACGTATGAATAAAGTCTCCCCTTCCCTGGCACCCTCTATAGCACCTATCTGAAGTTGTTTGGGATAGCTTGTTAAGCCTGGCAGGGGTCATGTATGCCCGGTGTAAGATCTTTAATGAGGTTTTTAGCAAGCTATAGTTATATGAGCCCTTAGACAGGCTCAGAAAGGCTTCAGCCCATTTGCCCCCCTCCCAGTTTTGTTGCATATCTATCTCCCATTTCAGTGTGTAAGCAGGTTTCCATGAAGTCTTTGGGGCATTAAACATGGTGTATAGTGATCCTAAGGTTCCTCTAGTGAAGTTTGTATTTTTACACATTATTGACATCCACGATTCTTTGGGTGGGCCGTGGATCCTATGTATCTCCTCAACCCAGTGTCTAATTTTGATGTAGTTAAACATTTCTTGGTGATATATCTCTATTTTCCTGTTCATTTCTGCCCAAGGAATAATTCTTTCGCCCTCAAACCATGCTCCAAGTCTAAGGTGTGTGAAGTCCAGAATGTTTTGGAGTCAGCTGTGAGGGTGGTCGCTAGAGAGGTTGATGTAAAGATTGAAGTAAGAGGTGATACAGGGTGAATCAGTTTATGTTCTTTCCTAGCCCATTTCCATATTTTCAGCGTAAATTTGGTTATAGGGTTATGGATTTGTGAGTCGAACGTGTGCGAATTCGGAGCCCATAGAATGATTTCTCACTTTAATGGAGCCTTTTGTAGCTCTTCGATAAAACCCAGTTGGGTTGTAGGGTGGTAGAATGTACTAACGGTATAGAGGCAATTTGAGCTGCCTTAAAGTAGGTATTAAAATTAGGGCAGGATAATCCTCCTCTAGACTTATGTTTATACATGATTTGTCTGGCGATCCTAGGGGGTCTATTCCTCCAGACAAATCTAAAGACCTGGGCTTGAAACTGTGCCAATTCCGTATTATTAATCTGGATCGGTAGTGTCCTGGCCAGGTAGAGCAGCCTTCGCAAGATGTTCATCTTGACCGTGGCTATTCGGCCCGTCCACGAGATCTGTCTTTTTGTCCAGCTTTCTAAGTCCCTTTAAAGAGCCCTATATAGGGGTGGGTAGTTGGTTTTATAAATATCTGTTAGTGAATTAGTCAACTTTATCCCTAAATAGTTTATGTAGGAGGCGGGCCAAAGGAAGTTGTGAACCTTTTTCAGTTGGTCTAAGATATCCCTAGGAATGCCCACGCTTATGGCCTCTGTCTTGCTATGATTTAGTCTCAGTCCTGAGAGAGTACTATATTCATTGATTGTGCCCATTAGGGCATCTATGGAGGGGCCAGGATTCAAGAGAGTGCATAGTAAATCATCAGCAAACAAAGAGCATTTTAGGTGCTGATGTCCCACCCGCACCCCTTCTATAGAGGAGTTTGCTCTTATCGCCTGGGCTAATGGCTCAATGGCCAACGCAAAGAGGAGCGGAGACAATTGGCACCCCTGTCTCGTGCCTCTCTCTATATTTATGCTAGCCGTCTGGGAGCCTAATAATTTTAGAGTGGCCTTGGGTAACGTGTAGTATGTGTGTGACAAGTTTAAGAAATTGCCCTCAAACCCGAACTTTGCTAATGTGGCAAATAGAAAGGGCCACTCTAAGGTGTCAAACGCTTTCTCCATGTCCAATGCAAGCAGGCAAACCGGGGACCCCCTAGACTTAGCCAAGTGGATGACATTTAGAGTTCTCCTGATGTTGTCGCCAGTTTGTCTGTGCGGGATAAACCCTGACTGGTCTTTGTGTATTAAGGAGGAAAATACATTTTTGATATCATTGTACACTCTGCCAAAATGTGGGCAATCCCAAAGGCTATAATAAAAATCAGTTTTTGTGATTTTGACATATTTATTTTGATGATGATGTTGATGACTTGGATTTGTGACATCTTGATGGTTTGTAATATTCATAATTCATCACTTTGAGGGTCATCTCACAATAGTTGTTATAAACCAATATTTTCTCAATATGCATGGATATTTTAATAAAATATAAATATTACTATGTGCAAGCAGGAAAGTGCTTGTATGTATATTGCGTTGTTACAAACTAGATTTGGTGTAACACATACGGTCAATATAAGATGGAAATAGAATGGGCATTATGGCTGTAATTGTTTATTAAAGCACCCAGGGGGTGTTAATATCTGTAAGATGCACTGTGCTTATATAATGACATCCTTGTATATAAGCAAATAAATGCCTAGACAAAAACGGAAATGATGATTGCCAAATTGTTCAAGTTCTGTTGGGTTGTTTATTTTGTGTAAACAATATATGAAGGGACCAAATTTAGGCCATTGGATGTAGAGAGATTATGTATTCTAGTTTTGGAACAGTGGATTGTGGTAAATATAAAGAGTAATGTTAGATTATTGGTTTTGTTTTCCTGATTCTATGTCAGGTAACATATGTGTTTCTTAATAATGTGTTTTCCTATCGTTGATGGGATGTCTTTTACATTTCTTCATCCATATCAATTGTAAAAAGAAGTAATACTACGAGTGCATTTTGTAAAATAAGTACATTTGAGTACAATAACAATGAATGAAGATCTACAGAGTCTACCATAAAGCTCCAACATTTTCCACATTACTAGTCAAGAATCTATAAAATACATGAGGCTATTAAAAAAAATAAAGATTTTGCACTTCATCTTATTTCAGGATTTCAGGTGATTTTCAATAAAACAGAAGGCTTAACTCTTATCATTTCCATAAAATCAAATCTAAGTAATACTTCCCATTTAAATGGCCCACCATACTATCAAATATTTACGTATACAGATAATGGATAAACCACATTTATTATACCAAGCAAATATCCTGTATATCATAAAACAAACAGCACACACATGAGTAAAATACACTTGGCAAATAACAATTAATTAAATTAACACTTTTCCTATATTGGTTGGGCACCGGTTTTCCTGGAGTGGTTTATCTGGAACGCCTTTTAATCGGGTCAAAATGTATGCACGGGAAGTACCGTATTTTTCGCCGTATAAGACGCACTTTTTCTTCCCCAAAACTGGGGGAGGAAAGTTGGTGCGTCTTATATGGCGAATATACCTTTTCAAACTGCCTCTGTCCTCTTGATCTCACCCCAGCGCTTCCTACCAGCATCGCGTCGGCCGGTGCGTCCTAGTGACGTCACACACGCAACGCTGCAGTACACGAGGAGTGCTGGTAGGAAGCGCTGGGGTGAGATCAAGATGGCAGAGATCAGAAGGAAGGTGAGGATCAGGAGGGTCAGGGAGGGTCAGGGAGGGTCAAGGGCTCCCAAATGCTCCCAAATGCTGCAGTATATGTATGTATATGTATGTATGTGTATGTGTGCATGTATGTGTGTGCATGTATGTGTGTGCATGTATGTGTGTGTATGTATGTGTATGTATATGTATCTATATATATATATATATATATATATGTATATTTATGTGTGTATGTATATGTATGTATGTGTATCTATATATATATATATATATATATATATATATATTTGTGTGTAATGTAGGTGTGTATCTGTGTGTAAAGTGTATTTGTGTTTGATTCAGATTTTTTTTTTCTTGTTTTCCTCCTCTAAAAACTAGGTGCGTCTTATCTGCCGGTGCGTCTTATAGGGCGAAAAATACGGTAGCTATGAGTGTTGATGCACTCACATATTCCCCATGCAGTGTTTGCACCGTGATAACAATAAGATAATAATAGGAGACATTTTTAAACACATTCTTAGCCTATTTCATATTTTTAGCCTATTTGTAGCACATTCTGAGTCTATTTAACCTTCTAAACCTATATGACCTTCTGAGCCTATTTCACCCTCTGAGCCTATATGACCTTCTGAGCCTATTTGACTCTTGAAACTAAAAGGAGGACATTCTGTGCCTATTTGACCTCCTGAGCCTAAAAGGAGGACATTCTTATCCCATTTGACCTCTCGACCCTAAAGAGACAAAAACCTGAGTCTTTTCAAACTCTTGACCCTAAAATAGGACATTCTGAGCCTATTTAACGTCCTGAGCCTTAAAAAGGGACATCCCGAGTCTATTTTACCTCATGACCCTAAAAGGAGGACATTCTGAGCCTAATTGTCCCCCTGAGCCTAAATGGAGGAAATTCTGACCCAATTTGACTTCTTGAACCTAAAAGAAGTTCAAGAAGTCAAATTGGGTCAGAATGTCCTCCATTTAGGCTCAGGGGGACAATTCTAAACCTGTGTTTGGTACACATTAAAAGCTTGCTATGACTTTGCACAAAAATGCAAGTGACAGTAGTGGTGGTGGCAAACACCTGTCCATAAAACTGAAGAGAGACATGAACTGTTGAAAAAACTGGACAGTGGTGTTTCAGTGCGTAGTGTGTGAAATCTGTGATATTGGTTCATCAATTGTTTATGACATCAAGAAGCAAAGTGAATATTGAAATTGTTTACTGGAGTTTGTAATGTCACCCATAAACTAATTTGCTATTTAATTGACGAAAATCCATGTGGTTGTTAACTTAAAACCCATCTAAACCTTTGATCTTTCAAGCCCGCAAAAGTTACAACCGCTAAAATCGCAAATCGCTATTCAATTGCTACAATTCCTCAAGCCAGCAAATGTTTTGAAACCCGAAAACTGCAAATGTAGAAGAAATCCTACGGGTACCAGATAGGACTCAAAAGGGGGTTGAACACCTGTTCGTAGCACTGTAAATGCAAATAAAAATTCAATACTGCAGTTTTAATAACAGGGAAAGCAATGAAAGACATTAGAATTAATTGTCTCAAGCTCGCAAATCTGAAACGGTGTCGCCATTCATTTTTTATATTTTGTACATTGCGGGATTGCAAGTCTGATCACATATTGGACCTCTAAACACTAATTGATTGAAGTGCAACCTCCATGTTTTACTGACGTAATGATAGTGGTCTCATTTACTATTGTTTGTTTCTAAATCGATAATTACGGCCTTGCTTAATTGATCATGATCAAGCTCTGAAATGCTACATACAATTGCATGGTTTACGGTTTAGGCTTTCGGCCTGTAAATTGCGGGCTTGTTCAATTAAATCGCTCTGTTATTGTAGGAAATTTCAAGCCCGCAGATTTACAACCTGTATAACAGAATCGGGCTTGCAATTGAATAAGGCCCTATGAGTTGTATATGGATACAGGTATAACTCAATGTTCTTAGATTGTAATGTCCCTTAGATTGTAAGTTTGCAAGTTTTCAATTGTGTCTCCGTGTCTTGGAAGCATTTGATTATATGTTCAAAAACAGGGCCCTCCATTCTTTATAAGGTGTTAAGTTTGTTTTTTGCCATGTACTAAACACCTGTACAGTGCTACGGAATATGTTGGCGCGATATAAATAAAGATAATAATAATAATAATAATAATAATGTTCTTGTAAAGCATGTAGAGCATCAAGCTTTTCAATCAGTAAAAACTTCTACTAATTTGCTGACAAGCCCATTTGATGAACTCATAGTCCCACTTCATCACATGGGTTTGTCAACAAGTTAGTAGAGAGAGTAGTATTTACTGAATGAAACAGAGTTCTGAAGCATTAATGATTGCAAAGGAGCAGTGGAGCTTTCAACCATCTCTGTTTTACTTTGATATTTTGATATTGAAACTGTAAAACAAATGTTACATTAACTTCTCAACAAATTAGTAGAGAGAAGTATTTATTTTATAGAGACTAAACAAGCAGCTATCAGGGTAAAACAGAGATGGTTGAAAGCTCCACTGCTCCTGTTCAATAAGGAAAGCTTGAATGGTCCTTTTCATTAAGTAATGCTCCACTGGAACTTTTCATTCTGTAAAGCTGAAGTGATCCTTTTGATTCTTAAATTGGTTTCTCTAAACATCTTGTATACTTGCAGCCTTATTAAATTGCGATTCGGCCAATTGAATAGGGCTCTATTTAAGCACATAGCATATTTTTTTACAGAAGTTTTTAGTTAGTGAACTTCTATCCAAAAGCAAGGTCTTCACTAACTAAAAACTTCTGGAAAAAAATATGCTATGTGCTTAAATAGAGCTCTATGTTATTGGCCGAATTCAAATTTTATAAGGCGGTTGGTCTCATTCATTATTAAGTATTTTATGTAAAGTGTATAACAAATACATAAATGTATCTTAAATAAAAATAACTTAAAGTAATATATAAAACTGCAGTATTCTTGCCAAAAAACAGCCTTTTTTGAGAAAGCACCATTGGTCCGGCAAAATTGATTTTTAGGCGGAGCCCAGAATTAGAACATGTCGGAAAATCAGTTCCCAGCCTGCAATATTATTGTTTTATTATTTTTAGAATTCTAGCAGATTCCGTAGTGCTAGGAGTACTATAAACAATAGACACTTATATACATTAGATGGCCGATAAACAAGACAGCAGATTTTTATTTACACAGCGTACATGAAAAGATGAAGGCCATGCTGACAGAAGAGATTACAATCTAATAGGTGATAGAAACATGAGGCAAGGGGACTTTTGGATGGAATAATGTCGATGGAGAGGTATGCAAACCAGAACAGGCATAAAGTTGTTGATAACTAGGTTAAGGAGGAAGGTGATAAACTTCTCTTAAAAGGTTGGTTTTCAGAGAACATTTGAATATTTGAACAAGGTAGAAAATTCCAAAAATGAGCTCTCGTCTTGAGGGGTAAATCTTGAGAAGAGCAGAGTGATTTGGTGGGCACCTGGAGACAAGAGTTTAGATGTAGAAAGATGTAGCATTGTTGAATGTTCTACAAATGACACTGAATTTTACAAAAAAATTGAATTTCCTAGTACATCAAGCTAAAACCTTGCAGTGCCTTTCATGGAAACATTTACAACTCAGAAACTTCATTTCTGTTGGATCTTACATTTTCTCAATAACCTCAGTTTGCATGTTTGCATCCTCCCACAAATGTAGATCTGCATTAAAAGGTTTATACTTCTATCTATTACCTTCTTCAACTTTCTCCACACATTTTCAGCTTGCATTTCAATTGTTATTTTGATTCTTTTTGTCACAACCTGTCTGTTGAATGTGGTATGATAAGAGCCTATTGCTCAAACCTCTCCCCACAGGTGTGACCAGTTCGTTTTACCTCTGTACAGCAGGAAGAACTTTCTGCCCTTAGGTTAGACTGAGAGATGTCTGTGGTCTTGTGCAGCATACAAATCTTTAAGAAAAGAACTTACTCCAGCAAACAGAATTCCCAGCATCAATATTGAAATTCACACTTTACTCATGTGTACCAGTATAAAAACTTTATTACTGTAACCATCAGACATATTTATACCACATTCTTAGCAACAACAATCCTTCTAGCTCACGTTATCAGCCCTGCTTGCCAGTCTAAGACAATCACCCATTGTTTTCCATTTTACACTGCTGTATTCTTGGTAGGGGGTAATTACATACAATAGGCATGGGGACACCAGTCTAAGGGCTTGTGATAGTGGGAGAGATACTGGTGTCATGTGACTCCTAGGGGTCAATTATCTCCTTAATCT
This sequence comes from Discoglossus pictus, assembly GCA_027410445.1. Lineage (NCBI taxonomy): Eukaryota > Metazoa > Chordata > Amphibia > Anura > Alytidae > Discoglossus > Discoglossus pictus. The sequence goes on from CM050167.1 coordinate 54,153,860, forward strand.
TGTTAATAAGGGACTAAGTTTGCGAGTTCTCAATTGTGTGTCCGTGTCTTGGAAACAAGCACTATGTGCATTTGATTATATGCTCAAAAACAGGGCCCTCCATTCTTTATAAGGTGTTAAGTTTGTTTTTTGCCTTGTACAATACCACTGTACAGCGCTACGGAATATGTTGGCGCGATATAAATAAAGACAATAATAATAATAATAATAGTCCATTACTATGAAATATTGGGCATATACAATATTTCCCTTGCAAGTGCTAGGCCCCCCAAAGCACAACACAGACATACATCCCATCACTCCCATCATGTTCATATGCACACCCCAACTCTAAACATGGGTACCACAGTATGAGCCCAGTGGCACACAGGCAACTTTAAACAGGCATAACAAGGAATAACACATAAATCACAACATCCCCAATGTTAACCTATCTCAGTGGGCCCCTTTCCCCTGGCACAATAAGTCTGAGACTGAGGGCATCAGTCTGTAAGGTATTGCACAACGGGTGCCTTGGCAAGCTTCAGCTATGACACTTTCCTTCACAGTCCTCTCACATATAGATCTTTTTTTCAAAAACTGCTTTAGGGGCCATAGACAGGGTAGAAGTTTTTGGATTTTTTTGTTATGAGCTAAGCACCAAATGTCAGTGTAGAATGAACTGGCTGTTGCAGACACTTTATGTGAATCTTTGTACAGCCAAGATATCTGTTTTATCTTGAAGGAATAAGGAGCATGAAAAATGTTTTCTTTGGGAAAAGTTCAAGTTGTTTTTTCCAGAGTTCTTTCCCAAAAAAACGAGTGTTAAAGGTCTACAGGTCACGTCTTCTGGGATACTGGCCACTTGTTGCATTCATTAACTCAACATCCTCTGAGGAGGTGAAGATTCCAGAGATACAGAGGTCTCACGTTTCCGTCTAATTTAAAATAGAGCTGAATATATGTAAAGGGAATAAAAGAAACATACAAATTAAAGAAAATAGACACATTCAATTGTTTCCATATTTTGCATATTAAAAGTGAGACTGTAACAAATAGAGTCTGAGCCCCTTTAGCAAGAAATAAAAGGTTATGGTCAGAATGTTACAACATCTGTTTTTAATCAGGCCTCTTCCCCATGGACCTCAGCAGTAATCCAGGAATGTTGCTTTTTTGTGTGTTCTTAAAGCAGCAACTCACACTAAAAAGCCAATTTATACAGAATTTTCTTTTTTATTTTACAGTTCTTATTTTTCTTGCTGGCTTGGTCTGATATGGACAAGTTACATTGTAATTACATCACCTATACTTATATTGTGCTTGTTACTAGGATCACAAGGCTCTGCTGTTGTGTAACACATTGGAAGATCCCTAATTGTGACTCGCTGAGAATAAAGCAGCAGCTTTGCATCTTAATTTGTTTCTATATAGTTATTTTTCTTGACTACTTAAACAATTCACATTAGCAATTAATAATTTACAGTAGTAATATGTGGCATGTACACATTTTACAATGTATATGTATAGTAAAATGCCATTGTAGCCACTGAAACCTGTTGACATCCATCAAGACCAATTTATAAAATATAGGACAGCTGGCATTGTAAAAGCTTACACTAAGCCCATAAGACTTATAGACTTCACTAAAAGTTTCTACATTGCCAATGCCATATGCAAAGCCTTTGGTTCCCAGAGCCTGATTTATTGGTCAAACTATACAGCTGCCCAAGATATGATATAGGATATGACTCAGGGGTAAATATTCAGTTTTAATGGAAGCGTACTATATAAATGTGATAGGCTTCTATTAAAAGTTGTAAGAACAAACACAGTAAAGGAATTCAAGGGTGACTAGGATATGCATATGTCTATCTTGAGTGTCATTAAGCCAAAACCAGATTACTGAATAGGTTTAATAGTTCTTATCTTCCATCAATAGCTATCTATGGATTTTTTTTTCTGTTAAAGGTGCGTACAGTGGTTGGTCAATTAATGCAGCTGTGCAGTTCATTGCTCATTGGCTAGAAGTGTGGAAAATGAATGGGGCACTTGATGAACCAGTACTTAAGGCAGTAAAACAAAACCAATGTTATGCTGGGCAATATTTCACTTTTAATTTTCTATCAATTTTAGCAGTTTATAAATTAATTTTGATAATAAGAAAATATGTTAGACAGTCTATAGGTTTAATCAGACTGGGGCATTGATACTTGCTGTAATTGCATTATGATTTGTTGTACATAGTTGTAAATCCATTTTAGTGAATAGCTATTTAAACATTTCATAGTCAACCTCAAGAAATAAGATCCACAATACATTATACACTTTTTTTTTCATTTTTCAGTTGTTTCCGACTCTCCCTGTACTTAAGGACCGTAACACACCAGGCACATCTTTATGTCCATGGTCATGTTGATCCACTTGGTATTCATGGCGGATATACTTAAGTGGGTTGCCAGTTGCTTCTTCAGTGGGCCACAACATACAGTACCTGATATTCCTAGTTGGTCTCCCATCCATGTACTGACCAGGCCCAACCATGCATGGGTTCAGGGTGGTGTGACCTCTTAGTTTCCTGACTTGAATTTGAACCCAGGTCGCAGTGGTGAAAGCACCAAATCCTAACCACTAGACCACCAGGGAACCATACGCTATACCCTAGCAAGACTTTATTCTCCATAAACCGTAATGACCAGAAAAATAGTACATTTAAGTAAGCACACCTTAATACTGCAGAGCATAGCATTCATTAAATCATTTGTGGTGAGGAATAGAATTGAACTTGAATTAATAGGTATTAATAGGGGTTTATATTAAAAACACAGACTGAATCTATCAAACTATCTCTCCAATTAGACTTCAGTTGTGATTTGGTGAGTTGTAAATCTGTTTACTTATTTATTTCTGTGATAGTGTAAGAGCAGCCAAAAATGGCCAGTAAATGCATATAATGTATGATTGATTTAGGACATTTTCAGTAATTTTATCAAAGATGAAAGAACAGTGAACAATTTATTCAGCATTTTTTGCAGTGATAACATCCAAAACAATAAAAGAGGCATCATACTTGTAATATATTGTATTACAATATACTTGTAGTTATGCTGGTAATGAGTTTGTTTTGTGTCGTTCAGTCGTGACCAACTCTCTGTGACCTCATTGACCACAACACACCATGCTGATCCACTTGGCATTCATGCCAAATATACTGGAGTGGGTTCCTTCACCAGTGGGCCACAACATACAGCTCCTGGTATTCCTAGGCGGTCACCTATCCAAGGACTGACGAGACTCAAACCTGCTTCAGGGTGGTGTGACCTCTTGGTTCCCTGACTGGAGTTGTACCCAGGTCACAGCAGTGAAAGCATCAAATCCTAACCACTGGACCACCAGGAATGTCTAAATAACCTTAGTATGTTCATAATGTGAAGATGGAGAGTGAAAGATTTTATGGTAAATTGTGAAAGGGTGGCATATACGTAAAACAGACTTTTGTCAAATACACAAAAACAGTTTAAATATAAAAACCACGTGGCTTATTAGTAGATTAAATGGTTGAAGCCTATTGTTTTTGTTTTCGTCTGTTAAAATCTCTGTTTGTACATATTATTATTATTATTTTGCTTTTATAAAGTCCCGGCATTTTCCATTATGATGTATACATTGATAGACAAGATTAAAAATAGGTATACAAAAGCACCAAGGCACACGTCAGACTATGCAGTATAAATATACAACAAACAATATATTTTATTTATTGTATCACATGTACTGACCATTACAGAATATGATGACATTTTTTTATTTAAAATATGCTAATAATACAGGTATAATGACAATCATAAAAGTACTAACATTGGAGATATTACACTGTGTGTGCTATGACTAACCATTCTAGAAATATATATATTCTGATGGATTTTATTACAGTTCCGCATGACAATTTATTGTAGGTGACTGTCCAGAACTCACAGGATATATTTCCACAGCTCTGAAAAGACTGAGCTGTTTTTCACAAAGCAAATTATTTCCTGCATATCCGGGTGTTGATGAAGGCCATCTGCTGCCTCCTTCCTTTGTCCAAGAAAACAGATCCCTCCGTCTCTCATCTGCACAAATATCCTGCTTCCTCTAACATTACATATTAGGATGTTACCTTTCCTATCCCCTAGATGGCCAGAGACGATTGTAACATAAACAGGCGATGCGAATGAAAACGCAACGTGAGGTCTAGAATCCTGTATACATGCAAAAACACATTACCAAAAAAATAGCCATAGCAATATATATTTGTTAAAGGATTAACTGTATTTATTTACATCCTCCCTTCAAAGTCATGTTTTCTTTTTCTTTTTATTTAGATAATATCAATTTTTTTCCCCACCTCCTATGTATTTTCATGTAGTGTCTAGTTTTTTCTCTCTAAGCTTTGCGGTGCTATTTACAGTAAACTGTGTATTATATTCACCTGTCAGTATTGCTTAGGATTAAATAAAAGTAGAAAACACCTCTTGAAATCTTGTCTATTAAAACACTTTTAGCCTATTAAAAATATATCATATATTTGAATACTCATTTATATTTAGATCATTGGACTAACACTGCTGCTTACAACTACTTGTATGTGTGTGTGTGGTGTGTGTATGTATGCAGTGTGTGTGACTATGTGGTGTGTATGTATGCGGTGTGTATGTATGTGGTCTGTGTGCGTGTGTGGTGCGTATGTATGTTTTGTGTGTGTATGTATGCGGAGTGTGTGTATGTGGTGTTGTGGTGTGTATGTATGCGGTGTGTGTATGTAGTGTGTATGTATGCAGTGTGTGTATGTAGTGTGGTGTGTATGTATGTGGTATGTGTGTGCATGTGTGGTGTGTATGTATGTGGTGTATGTGTGTGTATGTTTGTGGTGTGTGTATGTATGGATGTAGTGTGTATGTCATGTGGGTGCGTATGTATGTGGTGTGTGTATTTGGTGTGTATGGATGCAGTGTGTGCGTGTATGTGGATGTGGTGTGTATGTATGTGGTCTGTGTGCATGTGTGGTGCGTATGTATGTGTTGTGTGTGTATGTATGCGGAGTGTGTGTATGTGGTGTGTATGTATGCGGTGTGTGTATGTAGTGTGTATGTATGCAGTGTGTGTATGTAGTGTGGTGTGTATGTATGTGGTCTGTGTGTGCATGTGTGGTGTGTATGTATGTGGTGTATGTGTGTGTATGTTTGTGGTGTGTGTATGTATGGATGTAGTGTGTATGTCATGTGGCTGCGTATGTATGTGGTGTGTGTATGTATGCGGTGTGTGTATGTGGTGTGTATGGATGCAGTGTGTGTGTGTATGTGGATGTGGTCTGTGTGTATGTGTGCGGTGTGTGTATGTGGCGTGTGTATGTATGTGGCGTGTGTATGTATGTGGTGTGTGTATTTGGTGTGTATGGATGCAGTGTGTGTGGGTATGTGGATGTGGTGTGTATGTATGGGGTGTGTTTATGCGGAGTGTTTGTATGTGGTACGTGTGTGTGTGTGGTGTGTGTGCATGTGGGATGCGTGTGGCATGTGTGTAGTGTGTG
>CM050167.1:54164404-54236904 GCA_027410445.1 Discoglossus pictus
TTTGAAAGTCTGACCTTGTGATTTATTAATGGTCATGGCAAATGCCATAATAATGGGAAATTGTCTTCTTTGAAGTATAAAAGGGAGACTACTTTCACTTGGTGCTAAATCTATTCTTGGTATGAAAACTCTCTCTCCTTTATGGGTCCCAGTTAAAATTTCAGCATCTATAAAATGGTCCTTTAATTGTTGAACAATTAATCTTGTGCCATTGCATAGGCCTTTTTTGGGGTTCATATTTCGCAGTAACATGATAATTGCACCTTTCTTTAGCTGCAAAATATGTGGTGGCATTCCAGAAGGAGTTAAAGAGTTAATGAATTCAGTTGAAAAGTTTGCCTGACTTTCATTGTCATCAGCAAGTACAGAATCAGCACTGTGATAATTTCTTTGTGGTGCATTAATTTTTTTTAAGATTTCATTATTGAGTATTAATGCATCTTTATTTTTACACGTCAGTATGACTTGGTTGGCAAGCTCAGAATATTCTTCGTTATTTATGCTCCCTTCAAATATTGCCGATATAATATCTTGTTGACAAATCATCTGAGGTGGGATCTCTACAGTGTCGTCAGGTAAATGTAGTATTTTTTCTGTTCTTCCTTCTCCAATTTTAATAAGCCAATCATTGAAATCAGTTTGGCCTTCTGATCTCATATTTTGTTGCAGTTGAAGATGGGTAAAATGTTTCCATACTGTACTTGACTTTATACATGTTTCAATAATGTCTGTTCGATTTCCATGTACAACGACAGGTAATGTTTGTCTAAAATAGCCACCCAACAAAATTACCTTTCCACCAAATGGAAAAATATTATCCATGACTTCACGAAGCAAACGGTCAATACATTGGAGGGCATAGCATGACATCATTGTGGCCTCATCTATTATAATTAATTTACATTTCTTCAATTTCTTTGCTTGTAAGGATGTCATGCGAATATCTGACACTGAATTTTCCAAAATAGGCACTGGCAGTTTGAATCCACTATGAACAGTTCTTCCACCTTCTAATAAAAGTGCAGCAATTCCAGTAGTGGCAAACGCCATTGCTATTTGTCCTTGTGCTCGTACTGAACTCATTAATAAATTGTACAAATATGTTTTCCCTGATCCGCCAGGTCCATCAAGATAGAAATAACGCTCTGTCACCATGTCATCATCTATAGCATTTTTAATGGCATGAAATGCTTGCAATTGTAGTGTATTTAAAGTTGCAAGTCTTTCTTGTGTTCTTTCTGCTTGTAGTTGAATGTCATAGTCTTCAAAGTTAATGTCATCTATTAGACCTGGATCAGGCAAATTAAAACTTGCACAACTTAATCCATGAGTTAAAAAGACTTCTTGAATTTCCATTAAGGCTTTTAAGTGTGCAATGGGTTCATTGTATCGTCGCATAAAGTCTTCAGCCATATTACTTTTAAAAGTCTCCCACAAAGCTAATGCATTTGGAGCATTTGAGAAGATACAAATAAAAGCAAATTGTTCTCTCATCTGTCGTGGCATTTGACATTGTGCTGCTTCTTCTAAACATCTTTCCCACTCTGTATCATCAGCGAGTAAGTTTCTATTTCTTGCAGCTAAATGGAAGGATTCATATACAATGTCATTAACAGTTCTTAAGTGTTCAAAACTTTGTGCTCCTGGAACATTTAAAAGTAATATCCGTAAGCAAAATCGTTCAACATCTCTTGGACTGACTGTGTAAATTCGTGGAATTATTTTATTGCCTCTGGTTTTTCTTGCTCTCCATAATCCATTCACAAAAACATAGTGATATGGAATTTCAATATATAAGTATTGTGTTGCTTGAGCATCAGTGGAATTTAATGCAAACCATGCAGTTAGTGTAGTGTGACGATCTTCACTTTGGGCCAATGCATTCATTTCATTTCCAGAATGGAAATAGACTAAATGTCGTTGTGGCAAATGTACTGCTAACCTATATACTGCATGGGATCTATCATGCATTTCAAATTTTAGAAGCCGCCACATAGCTTCTGGCGCACTGACATAGCGAGCATCTACATGAGATGCAAGTTCATCATGTACTAACTCACTACTTTCAGGGTTGTCTGCACTTTTGACGACTACAGTAGCTGCATCGTAACCTTTGTAAATATATTTGTAGACATATTTAATGGATTTGATGGAAGTGCAGGCTTCTACGTTGATGTGGGCGTTGTACTTCATGAGTAAATGTGGATTGTAGGGTACTACATATCTATTGTCCACTTTTTTTCCACGAATAATGGCACTATCTCCTTCTCTTCTTTTATAAAGTGGATATCCATCACAATTGGCATATGTTTTGTCTCTATAATCTTTTGGAAAATCTTTTGAACATTGATTATTTTCCATACATGGTGATTGTGGATTAAGGTCTCCACAGGGTCCATGAATCATGCGATGAGTAACAATCTCATATAGTCTACCATATAGTTCTGGATCCGGTAGTTCAGCAACTATGACTGCATCCACTTTGTCCGAAGTATCTAATTTATCTTTCTCTTGAAGTATTATGAGAAGATGTGCATGTGGAAGGCCTCTTTTTTGAAATTCAATGGTATATACATAAGCAAGACATTTGCCAAATAACTGATTTATAGTAAAGTCACGTATTAATTCATTTAATTTTATCTTAAAAACTCTGGCTACTAAATCTGGTCGATCTGAAGCACTTTGTCCAAGAAGTAGATTTTGATTAATTTCTGGCCATTGTGGATTACATGTAAATGTCACAAATAAATCGGGTTTTCCAAATTTAGTCACAATAGCCATAGCATCATTGTATCTTTCTCTCATATTTCGAGGAGATCCTTGAAAGGAAGATGGTAAAATGATGGCTTTGCCAGCTGTCATGTCTCTGCTTGTAGCCACGTCAGCAACATAGTCCATGAGTCCACAATATTGTTCTACACGTAGTTTATCTTGTTGATATTTTATAAAGTTTAAATTATTTGCCTCAACTTGCAAATATGAATCAATAATCCATTGTTGTGTTAGTTTTCCACCACATAAAATGGGATTAAAATCATCTCTAATGGCAATTTGAGCAACTTTAAATTCAAGCATAGAAACATTATTTCGGATTCTGGCTTTAGCATTTGGGTAACTGGGAAGGGCTTAATTTTGGTTGCCAACCTGCTTCTCCGTGTGGGAAAAAGATGGGATATGTCATTGGATCTAAATTTGGACTTAAGATATTAATATTAATAAATGGTTGGTCCTCATTTCTGGGATATACTCTAATGTCTCTTTGAAATGGTGGTTCTCCTTCATCATTGTGAAAGACCATTGCAACCTCATTTGATGTTGGCAAGTTATAACGACGTTTATCAGTATGTCTGTCTCTTTTAAGCACCATATTAACCTTTGGCATGGGTAATTGATGTCTTTGTGCATGAAGTAGTTGTTCATTTTCTACTTCTGCCAATTTTTTGTAAGCTTTACTGTAGGGATTGTTGTCCATAATGTTATTTAGCTCTATAAAAACACTGGGTAAGCATTTTTTATTTTCTTCCATCTGCATACGTTGGTCAACAGCTTCCATTGTATCTAGGACATATAGTTGAGCGAATTTTCTTTGCTCTCCTTCCTCTGGATGTAAATGTGAAGTCCGATGATAAATTTGTCCTTGGACTTTAAAACAGTAAGGACCATGTCCTGGTACATTAGCAGCCAATGTTGCCCCCATAGATGCAAATGATATGGCACTATTGTAGGATCTTATGTTTGTCTTAAAATTTTTGTAATTTGGAAAAGTAGGTTCAGTCAGAATATTTAGTAAATAGGTTGGAAATTGTTTCCTTTGTGGAAGTTTGAACTTTCCTTTTTGACAACAACTAATAAATTGTCCATCTCGAGGTCTCTCCTGTTTAAAATAATAAGCCTCACAAAATTGACATTGAGTAGTCATGTCCCCACAACTATGAACCTCTACTGCTAAAGACTTCATTAAAGGACAATTTGCAACGCATATTGGATGTTGACTTTGATATTCATCAGATGAAAAGTCCTGAAATGTTTCAACAACAGGTTCTAAATGTTTAGTTTTTTTCGTAGCATTTTCTTGGTATATGTTGGACTTGTTCGGTTGAAATTTCCTGTAAGTTTTTAGTAAGAGTTTGTAAATGCTTTGTTTTTGGTAGTTGTTTTTTTTGGTCTGTCTTGACTGGTATGTTGTAAAATGTCATCTGATGTTTTAGGAACAGTTTGTAAATGCTTTATTATTTTTTTATTTTTTTTGGTTCTATCTTTCATTTTTGCAGCTGATATTCTTTTATTTGCAAGTCTTTTGCGTTCTTTTTCTCTTCTAATTTCTTTCTCCTCCGGTGTCTGCTGGGCGGCCCATCTCTCTTGTCTTTCTCTAGTTTGACGTCTTTTCTTGTCTTCTTTGGTCTCGTTATCAGCCATATTAATCTGTAAACGGAAACAAATAAATGTAATTGTGTATATTTAAATTTGTAATTCCTGTTAAAGATTATTGTGCACAATTGTTGAAATAAAAGGCAAATCATGAATGTATCATTGATATTTAGTTAAATTTATAATTCCTGCCTTCAGTGGCTCAGAATTTTGGCAATGGAATACTGCTGTAAATAAGCATGTAACATATTTATTTAAAATAATGGTTTTATTTATTAAAAACTTTGTTTGTGGATACATATTTACGACTGCAAAACTTGTTTGCTTAAAAAAAAAGTGATGTGGTTATTGAGCTATGTATTGCATAGTAGCAATTTAAATAAAATAAGGGAGATAGTAAATTAATTAATTTATTTTTCTGTTGACACGGATGCAACTGAAAGCAGTTTCTTTAGTTTTATACTTTAGTACTTATTATAGTTTACCTTGGTTGAAGTGTGATTTAAATCCGAATGTTTGTTGGTCCTCGTTTCCAAATCGTTGTCCAATGGTGTGGTCCTCTGTCGGAAGTCCTCGTCCGATGGTGTGGTCCTGTGGCGATAGCCCCCTGTCCGATATTGTGGTCCTGTAGCGATATCCCTCGTCCGATGTTGTGGTCCGTTGGTGAAAGTCCTCGTCCGATGGTCTGGTCCTGTGTTGAAATTCCTCGTCTGCTGGTCTGGTCCTGTGTTGAAATTCCTCGTCTGCTGGTCTGGTCCGAGTCCTCGTCCGATGGTCCGGTCCTGTGGCAAAAGTCCTCGTCCGATTGTCTTCACGCAGTATCTGTTGTAATGTAAAATAGAAAATGTTGTTTGAGTGAAATGTCTTTTAAATAAGTTAAAAATGTATGAATTAGGCTGTATTGTATCATTTATGGTTATTTTTTTCAAAATATTTTTTTGTAACTTTCTGTACAATCCCACGACTTTTGTTATTCTTATTTAAGGTTCTTAGTAAGGCTTGTGGGTTGTGATATATTAAATAAAATATGAATTTATTTTGCTATGTGTTTATGTTAGTTTTTGTACAATCCTGTTTTGTGCGCACCACTTGTGGTATACTTATTTAACCTTTATTGGGATGGTTATAGTTAGTGAAACATGAAATAATATAATTAATGTAGTTTGCTATGTGTTTGTGTTACTTTTTGACAATCCTGTTTGGTGGGCATCACTTGTGCAAAACTAATTTCTTCTTGATTGTACAGGTTATAGGTTGTTAAACATTAAAGAAGAATGTTAATATAGTTTGCCTATGTGTTTGTGTGATTTTTTGTACAATGCTATTAGGTGCGCAACACTTTTGTTATTCTTATTTTGGCTTCTTTGTAAGGCTTATAGGTTGTTAAACATTTAATAAGAAAATCTGTTTTGTGTTTAGCAGTTTGTGTGTTATTGAATTTCGATTTGGCTAATTGAATTGTGCCCTAAATAAGCACATAGCATATTATTTAAAATCATTTTGTAGTCATTGAAAAACTGTATTTTTGATATTTTTTTATTAAGTAAAACCTTAGTTTTAAGCAATTGTTATGTTGTTATTTAGAGCCCTATTCAATTGGGCAAATTGCAATTGAATGAGGGCCTTTGTGTGTACCATATGTTGCATAGTTTGGCCCTCATTCAATTGCATATTTTACAATGTAATAGTACTCTAAGGTTGTAAATAAGCACATGACATATATTTGTTAAAATAGAGTAAGGGACTAAAAGTTCTTATTTATAGGCATATTTAATTGTCCAAAATAGCAATTGAATGAGGGCCTTTGGTTACTGCATTTGTTATATTGTGAGCTCGTCATTCAATTGTGTTTTGACCAATGGAATAGAGCTCAATATCAGCACAGAGCATAATTTTTTACGGAATTTTGTATTTAGTGAACTTGTATCCAAAAGGAACGTGTTCACAAAAGAAAAATTTCCTTTAAAAAAATATGCTCTGTGCTTATATAGAGCCCTATTGAAATGGGCAAATCACATTTGAGTGAGGCCCTTGGCCATTAAAGATATATAGGTCCTCATTGAATTGCAATTTTGCAATTGAAGAGGGCTCTATATAATTACATAACATATGTATTGAGCAAAGTTTTTAGTTATTGAAAACCTTGATTGTGGTTAGAAGTTCAGTAACTAAAAAGTTCTGTTTCAAAAATTTGTAAATAAAATAAGGGAGATAGTAAATTAATTAATTTATTTTTCTGTTGAGACGGATGCAACTGAAAGCAGTTTCTTTAGTGTTATTCTTTAGTAGTTATTATAGTTTACCTTGGTTGAAGTGTGATTTAAATCCGAATGTTTGTTGGTCCTCGTTTCAAAATCGTTGTCCAATGGTGTGGTCCTCTGTCGGAAGTCCTCGTCCGATGGTGTGGTCCTGTGGCGATAGCCCCTGTCCGATATTGTGGTCCTGTGGCGATATCCCTCGTCCGATGTTGTGGTCCGTTGGTGAAAGTCCTCGTCCGATGGTCTGGTCCTGTGTTGAAATTCCTCGTCTGCTGGTCTGGTCCTGTGTTGAAATTCCTCGTCTGCTGGTCTGGTCCGAGTCCTCGTCCGATGGTCCGGTCCTGTGGAAAAAGTCCTCGTCCGATTGTCTTCACGCAGTATCTGTTGTAATGTAAAATAGAAAATGTTGTTTGAGTGAAATGTCTTTTAAATAAGTAAAAAATGTATTAATTTTGCTGTATTGTATCAGTTATGGTTATTTTTTTCAAATATTTTTTTTTTAACTTTCTGTACAATCCCAAGACTTTTGTTATTCTTATTTAAGGTTCTTAGTAAGGCTTGTGGGTTGTGATATATTACATAAGAATATGAATTTATTTTGCTATGTGTTTATGTTAGTTTTTGTACAATCCTGTTTTGTGCGCACCACTTGTGGTATACTTATTTAACCTTTATTTGGATGGTTATAGTTAGTGAAACATGAAATAATATAATTAATGTAGTTTGCTATGTGTTTGTGTTAGTTATTGACAATCCTGTTTGGTGCACATCACTTGTGCAAAACTAATTTCTTCTTGATTGTACAGGTTATAGGTTGTTAAACATTAAAGAAGAATGTTAATATAGTTTGCTATGAGTTTGTGTGCTTTTTTATACAATGCTATTAGGTGCACAACACTTTTGTTATTCTTATTTTTGCTTATTTGTAAGGCTTATAGGTTGTTAAACATTTAGGCCCTCATTCAATAGCGATTTTGCCAATTGAATACGGCTCTAAATAAGCACATAATATATATTTTTTAAAGAAGTTTTTAGGTAGTGAAAACCGTGCTTTTGGATAGATGCTTAATAACTAAAAACTTCTTTAAAAAATATATGTGATGTGCTTATTTAGACCCCTATTCAATTGGCAAAATTGCAATTGAATGAGGGCCTTAATAAGAAATTCTGTTTTGTGTGTAGCAGTTTGTGTGTCATTGAATTGCGATTTGGCTAATTGAATTGTGCTGTAAATGAGCACATAGCATATTAGCATATTAGTTAAAATAATTTTGTAGTCATTGAAAAACTGTATTTTTTATATTTTTTTATTAACTAAAACCTTAGGTTTAAGCTATTGTTATGTTGTTATTTAGAGCCCTATTCAATTGGGCAAATTGCAATTGAATGAGGGCCTTTGTGTGTACCATATGTTGCATAGTTTGGCCCTCATGCAATTGCATTTTTTACAATGTAATAGTACTGTAAGGCCGTAATTGAATTGCAATGTAGAAATTTGAATAGGGTTGTAAATAAGCACATCACATATATTTGTTAAAATAGAGTAAGGGCCTAAAAGTTCTTATTTATAGCCATATTTAATTTTCCAAAATAGCAATTGAATAAGGGCCTTTGGTTACTGCATTTGTTATATTGTGAGCTCCTTATTCAATTGTGTTTTGGCCAATGGAATAGAGCTCAATATCAGCACAGAGCATATGTTTGTACGGAATTTTGTATTTATTGAACTTGTATCCAAAAGGAACATGTTCACAAAAGAAAAATTTCCTAAAAAATATGCTCTGTGCTTATATAGAGCCCTATTGAAATGGGCAAAATCACATTTGAGTGAGGCCCTTGGGCATTAAAGACATATAGGTCCTCATTGAATTGCAATTTTGCCAATTGAAGAGGGCTCTATATAATTACATAACATATGTATTGAGCAAAGTTTTTAGTTATTGAAAACCTTGATTGTGGTTAGAAGTTCAGTAACTAAAAAGTTCTGTTTCAAAAATATGTTATGTGCTTATATAGAGCCCTATTGAAATGGGCAAATCACATTTCAGTGAGGCCCTTGGCCATTAAAGACATATAGGTCCTCATTGAATTGCAATTTTGCCAATTGAAGAGGGCTCTATATAATCACATAACATATTTATTGAGCAAAGTTTTTAGTTATTGAAAACCTTGATTGTGGTTAGAAATTCAGTAACTAAAAAGTTCTGTATAAAAAAATGTTATGTGCTTATATAGAGCCCTATTCAAATGAGGAAGTTGCAATTGAATAAGGCTCATGATTATTTCTTGTTTATACTTAATACTTTACCTTGATAGAAGTTTTGAATGAGAGACGGTGCCTTCCTGGCAATCTTAATCCGCCGGTGTTCTTGTAGTGTCTGTTTGAAAAAGAAAGTGAAATAGTTATTTGTATATTTATAATTTTTCATCTAGCAAAGCATGGCCTTTTGAGCATGTAATGTCTTGTTGTATCTTACCTCTTCAAATTTGTTGGTGTTCTTTAAAAGGGATTGTGCTTCACAGTGCACGGTGCAAATTGTTGAGAGACGCTGTTGATGCAGAGTCTGTTTGAATATTAAAAGAAATAGAAAGATTCAGCTTTATATGATCTATTGAATTGCAGTAAATGAATTCAATTAACCTTATTTTTTGTTAGTGTCTACACACATATGTCACATACATGAAGTGTACGTGTGACATATTAGTATACATGAGTCAAATTTAAATGGTTAAATTAACCTTATTTTGTATTTTTTTCTAACACACATAAATGTGTGTGTGTGAGATGTAACTATAGATGATACACATATATGTGCGTGTGACATATCAGTATACATGACATATAATGTCATTAAAATGTAGTTGTTTACTGATTTTGTTGTAAGCTAATTTTGTTGCATTGGTAATACACATAAATGTGCGTGTCACATGTCACTATACATTATAGACATATATGTCGGTGTCAGATGTCACTATGAAGGGCCAATACACAGAAATGTGCGTGTCACATGTCACTATACATTATAGACATATATGTGCGTGTCACATGTCACTATACATTATACACATATACGTGCGTGTCACATGTCACTATGAAGGGGCAATACACAGAAATGTGTGTGTCAAATGTCACTATACATTATAGACATATATGTGCGTGTCACATGTAACTATACATTATAGACATATATGTGCGTGTCAGATGTCACTATACATAAAGCTCTGTTTAATTTTTTTTGGGAGCCTATACACATAAATGTGCCATACATGATGACTACATAAATCCTAGTTTATTTTTTTATTTGTTTGACCTGACCTGATAATAAAATGTAATATATTATAGCTTACCTGTCAGTTGTAATTTGCACAATGTAAAGTAGTAAATTAGTAAAGAATTGTCTTCTCAAGTAAAGAAGCAGAAGTCACTCCGTTGATCACCTGAGGAGAAATGTATTTTTTAGTTGGAAATAGGCAGTATTTATAAACTTGTAGAAATTTCTGGAAAGTAAGACCGTTAGAACGCAATACGCATGCGCTATTTGCGTTCCAGCTTACAATTTGCGTTCCATCCGCCATTTTAGGCGTATTACTGTTCAAAATGGTGTTTAATATGATTGTGATACGTTCCGCATAGTATGTGTTTCATTATTGCGAGTAAGTGTAGTGTAGTTACGTCTGAAGCCTCGTTTTCGTTTTGTTCGTCGGCCATTTTTTCTCTCGCTTAGCGATGGTATTAGTGTCTAAAGTGTTTATTTTGATTTAAATGTAGGTGTAACTTGTTTTTTTGAGGTGCTGGCTGGTTCCTCTTGCTGTAGGTAAGCTTTTTATGTGTTTGTTGTGTGTCTTTGTTAAGTTTTAAATGTTTGTATGTCGGCGTGTTGCGTCCGATGTTTGCGAAGTCGTAATGTGTAGGTAACGTGTCTCGTATGGTGTTGGTGTAGGGTGTTGCGTGTGTAGCCTCGTTTTCGTTTTATTCGTCGGCCATTTTTTTGTGTCGCTTAACAAAGTATTTAGTGTCGAAACTCTTTTATTTTGAGTGCAATTAAGTTGTAAGTTGCATTTTTGAGGTCCTGGGTGCTTCCTGTTTGTGTAGGTAAGTTTTTTATGTATGTGCTGTGTGTATGTATTGTGTTTGTAATTTTGTAATGTTCGCGAGTTGCGTCCGAGTGTTGCGAGGCCGTAATGTGTGTGAACGTGTGTCGTATGTTGTTTGCGAGTGTCGTAATGTGTTTGAACGTGTGTCGTATGTTGTTTGCGAGTGTCGTAATGTGTTTGCGACGTAAACTTTTTTTTTGCAAGGGTCGCAGTTGCTGCAACTGAAGACCTCGCTTTGCGAGGTCCTCAGGTGCTGGCATGGAGCGCCTGCGGCGCTCCAAGCCAGCAACTGAGGCCCTCGCTTCGCGAGGGTCCTCAGTTGCTGGCAAGGAGCGCCTGCGGCGCTCCATGCCAGCAACTGAGAACCTGGCACAGTGCCCTCGCTACGCGAGGCCCGCGACTCGCTGCGCGAGCCCGCAGCGTTAGCAACAACTCGTACGCTCACAACTATATATGTGATTGCCTGAAATATTACTTCCCTTCTGGATCGCTACCTTGTTGTGGTGAAGGGGCTTGTTTACTTCAATGAAGCTGTGACGATACCATGTAGGGTCACCCAAGATGGGCAGGTCATAGCAGAGAGGTCAGACAAACAGTGGTCCACTGGAGAAGGAACTGGCAACCCACTCCAGTATCTCTGCCAAGATAACCTTGTAGATAAGCATGACCAGCAACATAATGATAGATGTGCCTGACATGCTGCAGTCTTTATGACAGATAAGCTACAAGAAATAACAGAAATGGGGAGTTAAATAAACCCACTTTTTAGCTCCATCATATATATAGTTGTTGTAATTGTGAGTTTGAGTGTAACGCTTGCAAATTACGGGTTTGCGCTTTCGCAAACTCGCAATTACGACAACTATATATGCTGACCTACGAGTTGCGCATGCACAATGCGACATGAGCCACGCATGTGCATTGTGCTGTGAGTTGCGCATGCGCAATGCATGGCATGAGCTGCGCATTCGCATTGCGGTGCAAGTGCCGCACATGCTCAATGCACGGCGGGAGAGAAAGGAAAGGAGGCACAGGAGAGATAGGAGAAAGGAGACACAGAGATGGGAAAAGGAGACACAGGGGAGGGGGAAATGAGACACAGGGGAGGGAGAGGGGGAAAGGAGGCACAGGAGAGGGAGAGGGGGGAAAGGAGACACAGGGGAGGGAGAGGAGGGAAGGAGACACAGGGGAGAGAGGGAGAACAGACACAGGGGATGGAGAGGGGGGAAAGAGACACAGGAGAGGGAGAGGAGGGAAAGAGACACAGGGGAGGAGAAGGAAGAAACAGACAGAGGGGAGGGAGAGGGGGAAGAGACACAGGGGATGTAGAGGGGGGAACAGACACAGGGGAGGGAGAGAGGAGGGAAGAGACACAGAAGGGAGGAGGGAAGAGACACAGGGGAGGGAAAATGGAGAAGAGACACAGGGGAGGCAGTGGGTGGGAAGAGAAACAAAGGAGGGAGGAGGGAAGAGACACAGGCGAAGGGAGAGGGGAAAAGAGACACAGGGGCAGGAGAGGGGCGAAGAGACACAGAGGAGGGGTAGGGGGGAACCGACACAGGGGAGGGAGAGAGGGGAACAGACACAGGGGAGGGAAAGGGGAGAAAGCGACACTGGGGAAGGAGAGGGGAAAAGAGACACGGGAGGGGGAAGAGGGGGAAAGGAGACATGAGAGGGAGAGGAGGGGAAGGAGACACAGGGTAGGGAGAGGGGGAAGGAGACACAGGGGAGGGAGGAGGAAAAGACACAAGGGAGGGAGAGGAGGGAAAGACACAGGGGAAGGAGGGGGAAGCGACACAGGGGGGCAGACACAGGGGAGAGGGGGGAAAGAGACACAGGGGAGGGAGAGGGCGGAACAGACACAGGGTAGGGAAAAGGGAGAAGAGACACAGGGGAGGCAGTGGGTGGGAAGAGAAACAAAGGAGGGAGGAGGGAAGAGACACAGGCGAAGGGAGAGGGGAAAAGAGACACAGGGGCAGGAGAGGGGCGAAGAGACACAGAGGAGGGGTAGGGGGGAACCGACACAGGGGAGTGGGGGGAAAAGACACAGGGGAGGGAAAGGGGAGAAAGCGACACTGGGGAAGGAGAGGGGAAAAGAGACACGGGAGGGGGAAGAGGGGGAAAGGAGACATGAGAGGGAGAGGAGGGGAAGGAGACACAGGGTAGGGAGAGGGGGAAGGAGACACAGGGGAGGGAGGAGGAAAAGACACAGGGGAGGGAGAGGAGGGAAAGGCACAGGGGAAGGAGGGGGAAGCGACACAGGGGGGCAGACACAGGGGAGAGGGGGGGAAAGAGACACAGGGGATGGAGAGGGCGGAACAGACACAGGGTAGGGAGAGGGGGGAAGAGAAACAGAGGAGGGAGAAGAGACAGAGGCAGGAAGAGACACAATGGAAGGTGGAGGGGGAAGAGGCACAGGGGAGGGAGAATGGTGGAAGAGATACACGAGAAGGGGGAGAGACAAAGGGAAGGGAGAGGGGGAAGAGACACACGGGAGGGAGAGGGGGCAAAGAAAGAGACATGCAGGGTAAACAGAGAGATAGTACACAAACAGAAAACACAATGTATAACACTATATCATGCCATCCTTTTTGACGGGCAAGTCGCTAGTAGTTAAATAATCTTCATTTCGCCCCTATATGTCATAAGTTAGATTGTAAGTTGTGGGACAAGCAGTGTCTTCAGCCTGCAATATAACCTTAAATATTGGCAATGCTTTGCAGGAATAACAATATAATTACTGTATATACAAAATGTATGGGTGTAGCTCTTTTTTGTATAGCCAGACATAAATAAAAGGAGAGAGAGAACTAAAGCGAAAAAGGGAGAGAGAGAACTAAAGATTGTTTTGGATAAACAAAACAATGGCACAGGATATAGATCTGCACTGCAGCAAATGGGTCGAATGTGTTGTTGAAGGTCAGCAAGTAATTCCCATAACTCACTTTTTTGTACATCTGGCTCCCTTCCCGTCCCTAGACCTTTTCCTCTGTACAGTGTATCTGATAAGAAAATGATACAAGCACACTGAGTGCTGCAGTTAGGAACAATGGGAATAAAGCTGCTAAAAATACAGTACTGTATAGCTTGGTAATGTATGCAGCATTAAATGGATGTCACCCGCTATGAAAGGTTAAACCTCCTGCAGTAAAGATTCATGCAATGAATGTTAAAGGGCATTGACATGTCATATTTATAGTATGCTCTTTTGAAGAGCTTGATATGATAATAGACAAAATGTTTTTTGAAAGTGAAAAATTATTAAATGCAGCAATTTATTTGTTCATTATATTCCATTTTGTTTAATTGGGGAAAAATGTTTTTTACCAGCCTTATTTGCCACCTCAAAGGGCCCTTAGATGCAGATACAAACTCTACTCAGTTCTACTGAAAGGATGACACAATATTCCAGATTTACAACCAAGTGCAGGGGTGAGAAGCTGACCTATAAATCCTGCAATGTTTATTTCATATGGCCAGAATTGCTTATTTAGCTCTCATAGGCCCCTATTCAATTCAGCAATTGTAAGTAACTGGAGTCCGTAATGGAGCCTGTAAATTAATTTCTATTAAATTGGCATCTTATAGCGAGCCGCAAACGATCTAGGGGTTACAGACTGAAAATCCCTTGGGTTGTCAAAATTGTAACTTACAGCCCATCGAAGCCTTTGATCTTTCAAGCCTGCAAAGGTTACAATCGCTAAAATCGAAAATCGCTATTCAATTGCTATAATTCCTCAAGCCCGCAAATGTTTTCACACCCGTAAACAGTAAATGTAGAGAAAAATCCTATGGGTACCGCATATAACCAATACTGCAGATGGGGAAAGTGATTAAAGATGTTAAAATTAATTGCACAAAAGTCTTAAGCTCGCAAATCTGCAATCAAAAATTTATATTTTTTATGTTTCATTTTGGTGCCATATCAATCTTGGGAATCAATGAGTTAATACATACTGTATCAGGCCATGAAACAGTAACCCCAGTCATTTTTAATATTTTGTACATTTCCGAGTCTGACTGCATACCGGACCTCTAAACGCTAATTAATTGATGTGTAACCTCCATGTTTTACTGCCATAATTATAACAATCTCATTTACTATTGGGTGTTTCTAAATCAGTAGTTACGGCCTTGCTTAGTTGATCATGATCACGCTCTGAAATGCTACTTATGATTGAATGATTTATGGTTTCAGCTTTTGGCCAGGTAGTTGCGGGCTTGTTCAAGTGAATCGCTCTGTAATTGTAGCAAATCTCAAGCCCGCAGACATACGGCCTGTATAACATAAACTGCGGGCTTGCAGTTGAATAGAGGCCATAGTCTTTTGAAACCTCTCCTATAGCTTAGTGAACCTACCTTAATAATAAGATGAAGTGGAAGTGCAACACTCAAGAAAAAGAAATAAAGCACTAAATAAAATATGAGACTTCAGTAATCCTCTAATCTGCAATCTGTCTCAGGACAACAGGATAAAATACCTGTAATTATTTGTACATATAGCTCTTTCCATTTTAAACAATAAACAGAAGAATATTCTGCAATTAGGCAATGTGCTGTTTCACAATAGCACAGATTAGGAAAATTCTAGTGGAAAATGCTGTTGCGTAAGGTCCCCTCACGATTCATCATCCGTAATTTGTGATTTGTGAGTGAGTCAGATTGCAGAACAGAAGTTGAAAGTAGGATGGGGTGGGAAGCCAAGCTGCTTTCATGCCTCAAGGCAAGGCAGCATTCGCATGACTACATGTAAATACATACAGGTCTCACTTGTCCTTGTGAGTGCTGCAGTGGGATGATTGGGTCAGTGCCTATTTGGGTCATCAAGCTCTCTGTCTATCAGTGATTAATCCATATGAGAGCATTTTGACTGAAGAACTCTGTGTTCCTTTTAGCCTTCACAAATGTCTTTTTTTTTTAGTGTAGGAGGATGTAGGAAGTCATTGCCTGCGCACAGTTCCAGTGAGTAATGCAAATGCTGAAAATATTTCCCTTCACTCCTGGTATTGAAGTATTTTCTTCTCTGTGCATTTATTTAACTAAAAGCTCATTTTTTTAGCTCATTTTTCTTTTCCATGTGGCAAAGCAATCCTGTAAAAAAATACAAATAATTACAACCATCTGTTAGTATCTCAGGGTTTTACTTTAGGATGTACAGTGTGTACTTTATAGGCAAGCAATTGTTGCTTTGTACAATAATTAGTGAGCTTCAGCTTTAGAAATGTGTGGCACTTTGGCAATCTCTTCAGCTTCTAAAGTTATCAGTTAAAGAACCACTATAGTGCATGTATAAGTAAAGCTCATGCTTATAGACTATGAAAAACAGTATGCAGATTAAAATAAATAAAAATTTATATATTTTCTAACTTTTTAATGTATCAGTTTTCCCTCAGCAGAGCTTGTCTCTATCTACCTGTACCTTTCAGGGGACAACTCTGTCTGGAAGCTGGACTAAAACAAATGTCTGAACACTCAGTCTGGTTCAGAATGAACATTCTCAGTAAAAGGTGTAGGGCTGTTATGGCTCATGCACTGCCACTGGGCCTATGGGGCAGCTGCAGACTGATTACAATACAGCTATTACCTCTGTATCCAGACAGGACTGGGATAATGACGAGTCTGCTTAAAGCTTTGTATTGTGAGCAGAGGATATAAATAAAATGGGATAGCTTCTAACTAACTGCTTCTCATTGGCTTACATATTTTACAAAATGTAAACATATATATATATATATATATATATTATATATATACAGAGCAGAGGTATTGAAGGAAAAAGTCAAACATAGTTAATAATCTATAGAACCCTTTGGAAACTTATTTCTAAAAAAAAAAAGTCTTAAATACCACTCCTTCTTCCTAATTACTCTTCCCTGGCATATACTGCATATTGGACGAGGGCCAAGAATTAAATTAAATTAACATAAATAATGACTTACCCCTAGCACTGCACTCTGGAGGCCACCACACATTACCTTTCCACAGCAATATCACTATTTATGGTCCTATGGAGTTTGAGCTTTTGTAGCCTAACATCTATTTACATCCTTGTCTAGTGGGATTGGGATCCCTGTAAGCTGCAATGGAAGTAAACAAAATATGCATGATTTTATGTAAACTCATACATTGCCAAGATCTGATCCTCACTTTTGGGTCTTGGGAATGGACCAAACCCCTAAAATAACAAATAAACCTATTAAAACTAGTAATAGTGCAATGCTTGCTGTTGTAACTGTATTGTTTCATTATCTCTTTTTTACCTTCCAGCTTTGCAAAAGTGAATGCTTTCTTTGTACATCTCTCTTTGATTATATTATTTATTTTGTCTACATCAGTATATCCATGAATAATGTAGTCAAATTTGTAGTTAAAATACTGAGTGATTTATGGAAACCATTGTCACATTTTTGTTTTTTAGGAATACTTTCATGTATATTTATTTTACAGGAAGCATTAAAAAACAAAAACAATAAAAAACAGGAGTGTGAAAAATGTTTATGTTGAACTGCAAATAAATATAGTTCTATATAAAGTGATTGGAGGAAGAGAGATGTCAATTCTTATTTAAACAATAAGAGGCTGAACATTCAAGAAAGCAGATGCTAAAGCGAGCTATTAGCTCATGCAACTTTTGACCTGCTTGACTTATATATGCTTATATATCAAGTGATCTCATAATGGCTTACTATCTCTAGAGACCTGCTTACCCTCTAATACTACATAGACTGCAAGGTCTGACTCTTCATTTAACACAATAGAAATTCTATTTTTATGCTCTCAACATTATTGAAATGAAGGACTAAAGCACCATCTAAAACAGTCCATTTTAATCAAATGTACAAATAGGAAATCAAGGCTGTTTATCTATTTTTATTAATACATGTTTTACTAGCCTACAGACCAATCAAGATAAACAGCAGAATATATATTTTTCCTATGATATTACATATTCCTAAAATAGTGTTTAAAAAGGTGTATATATATTTTATAGGGGTATAATCATGCCTCTATTTATAAAATATTTTTGAAACATGAGATATAGCCAGCCACTAAACCACTAAACCCATGCTGAGCTAGAGATATGCTGAGCTAGAGATATATATGCATTTAGTAGCCTTTTATGATGAAACCATCACTACCAATGATCTCCAATACACACAGCTACGTATAAGATCGACACATAAGTAAATGCAGCTGTTATAATATAAATCTAAATAGAAATACATCCCAACAAGATACTTTGTATCATAACAATATTGATATATAGAAATGCAAGACCCAGACTCTAGGGCAGTGGTTGACAACCCAGTCCTAGGAGGGCCTCTAGGTGCCCAGATTTTCAATATCCCTGTGAATGAGCACAGGTAGATCAATCAGAATGAGTGAAACTCAGTGGTGGCTGAGGATTTTACAAGTTGGTGGGGCGGAAGACAGAGACCTGGCCCCTCTCTTTACATTGACTCCACCCAACAGTATAAATCCCTCCCCTTCACAACATGTTACCTGTATAGGCCCTGCCCAGTGACACAGATTCCACCCACTTCCTTGATTTTTTTTCCCTGTCACTTTACTTACATATTATTTTGATGAGGGTGGGATGGTGCTGGTTCTGCTCACTATTCTTATGCTGGGAAGTGCCTCCATTTTCTTGATGAGGGTGAGGTGGTGCTGGTTCTGCTCACTTTTCTTATGCTGGGAAGTTCCTCCATTTTCCTGGATGACATGAAAAAAAATAAATAGAACAAATAAAATACATATTGGATCAGGACGTGTGGCCGTGGCAGCTCATAGAAATAGACAAGAGTGATCCCATAGAGAGGGACAGGAATAGAGAGAGAGGGGCGAGGAGATAGAGAGAAAGAGAGGGATAGAGAAAGAGGAGAATAGAAAGATAATGATTGAGAGGGAAAGAGAAGGATTGAGAGAGAGAGAGAGAGAGAGAGAGAGGGATATTGAGAGAGAGGGATAGAGAGAAAGAGATAGAGAGAGAGGATGGGGCAGAGAGAGAGGAGAATAGAGAGTTAGAGAGATAGAACCTATGCCTCTTCTTTTCATCTCTCTTTATTCCTCTCTCTATTCCTCCCTCTATCTCTTTCTATCCCTCTCTCTCCCAATTTTTCCCTCTCTACCCTATCCCTCTTTCCCCTTCTATCCCCCTTCCCCTCCCTCTCTGCTCACCTCTATCCCCCTACCTCTCTATCCCTCCCTCTCTCTATCTATCCCTCTGAGCCTAGGTCAAGTTTTTTACGACTGAGCCAATAATGATACAAGCAGATACTATGATATCAGCAAATACACTGAAAAAGAGTAAAACTGCATAAATACATATATATTTCTTTTAATGAGCAAATAGATTAAAAAAAACTAATTGAGACTAAACAGCACGTGGGAGGAACATATTGCACCTACAGAAGGACAGGGTGATAATTCACGAAAAACAGACCAGAACAAGAAAGTTGCACCCCAAGTTGGTTCTGCATGATTCAGTACTGTTTTGTTCTCCCTCCATTTTAAACATAATTTAAATAGCACATGGGAGAAGCATCTCAAACCTCCCACATGCTATTTAAACTATCTTTTAAAAAATACATTTGAAAAAATCTATGTGTTTAAAAAAAATATTTATTCAATTTATATGCTGCCTGTACATAATTAATATTAAGATGTAAAAAAACATATTTGAGTGGCTAATTAATCATATATTTCTAATACTGCTTCTGCCAAAAACATTCTGGGGGGATAAAGCTTAAAGAGCGTTTCACTAGTAAATGCTTCCGAGTTTGGATATAGAGCTTTTCAAAGGTATGAGAAGCTTGAGCGTACATGCAGCAGTCTTGTGACATCGGATATCCCCGACAATCTCTGTGGGTTATTCAAAATAGTTTAGTATTTCATGAGGAAACTAAAGTGATATTTAAAAAAAATGTCAGATTTCCATTGTGCAGATAGAGTTAGGGGGATGGATGCCACGCCCACAGAGAGATTAGCGCTGTGCTAATCGGGCTAGTGGCAGCAGTCTACTAGGGGAGCTCCTAAAGGTTAGACACTCTGCAGGTCCTTCCTAGCAGGTCCAAGCAGGGGCTCTGATAGTGTGATAATTGCCTTGCACTAAACATTATGGCTGTCAGCATGAGATGTAATTAGTGCTGGTAACCACTGCCGGTTTGCTGGTTTGCTAGATAGCTAGCAAAAAAAGTCGAGCACCAGGCGATATACTTTTTACCTACCGCCTTGTTATCTGCTTGATGCTTGGCGTCCTGATGTCGCTGGTTTACCTGCTGCCTCATTGCCTGATGTCTGGCATGCCGGGTGAGTTGTTGGAGTTGCTGCATTGAATCCTTTGAAAGTTTAGACTGATGCCTGGTTCGTGGAGTGTTTGATAGAGGCTGAGTGATGCTGGCTGATTGACCCTGGGATGCTTGGGACACTTAAACGTTGGTTCACTCGGACTCTGACAGGAATCTGCATGAGAGTTAAAAAGTCTTGATTCTGCATTTACGATGCCACCCGAGTGTAGCACTTAGTGTGCCGGGTGAGGGGAGTGGAATGCACTTGCATCTCCCACACTCAGGAGTCTGGAGTGAGTTGGACGTGGGAGTTTGGAGTCGCCAGTTTGGAGTACAGTGGTTCTGGAGCGCTGTTTTTTTCTTTCCGGACATTCCAGGAGCGTGGCTCCATTGGCATCAACAAGAGGCCTGATAACTCTTTCAAGGGGTCTTTAAGAGGTCTAAAGAGATCCTTGGACTGTGGTCAGCTGAGGAGGTAAGTAGGGGGTTCAGTGAAGACAATCATTTAACCTTATAGTCCCATTGGGACACTTAGTCTGATCCCCTCCCGTTGAGTGTCAGCCTTTGGATACTGCTTCATCCATGTAAAATGGACTGCAATGTTTCTGTTGAAACATTGTAATATTGTTTTTTATTTTGTGTTGTTTTCCTTCTTTACACTTTATAGGTTCCAGTGGATCTCTCTCTGCTCATTTATACATTTTTACCCATTTATATCCATTTGGTTGGAGGAAAAATGTAATAGTTTTTGCCCTAGCCTTCCATGTCAATTTATTTGGGTAACGGTCTCTCAGTTTCAATATACATTTTGCCTTTTGTCTAGATCTCTATTGAGGGCTAGCTTCCAGTTTACTTAGATTTTTCTAATAGAATTTCTTTGCAGGTTCTAACATTTCACCATTATATGGTAAGCTGCTTTTACAACATTCTTGGTTTCACGAGTGTTATCAGTTGACGCCTATAACGACAGCATTTATAACAAGGAAGAAGCTGGCGCAGCTGCCCTTCTGTGTTAATCGAAGTAGGCTGCTCTGACTTAGGTTTTTTTAAAGAATCATTGCTTATTGCTTGATGCTATAGCGTTTCAGAGCGGCCCATAGGTCGGAGCCGGGTTATATAGTTGAGGCCCTGTTACATGATAGACAGCTAGGGCAAAAGCTGGGGAAGTGAATCAGTAAATCATTAAGAAGAAAGGTTCTCATTCCACGAGAGCTAAGAACAGGGATAAGAAGAATACAGATAAATTGTGTGATAATTTCTTCTTAGCTTCAGATAAGTCCCTCCCTAAGGAGAAAAAGGTATCATATTCTCCCACATCTGTACAGATGGAATCCTCCATAGATCAGGGAAATATTGAAGATAGCTTTTCCTCAGAACCTTCCAAGGAAAAAATAACTCTTGCCACAATGAAAGGTCTCTTTGCTGAATTTCAAAAATTAAATTGAATTAGAATTATTCTCAGAAATCGCTAAAAATACTAATGAAATTAATTCACAGGCCAAGGTAATTCAGGAAATAGAATTTATACAAAATAATTTTGACAAGGAACAGCAAAACCTTCTAAAAGAAATTAGAGTGTTGAGAGAGGAGGTTACCTTGTTAAAACAAAAATGTAATAAATTGGTGGAGAACTCCAGGCGCAATAATTTGCTCCTTAGGGTTATTTCTAAGGATATTTCTTACAAAGAATTATCGGTTTTAAAGAGTTTTTTTAAGTATTGTTGGGTGTAGAGAAACCTATATATACATGCATGTATAGAAGATCTCTTGGACAGAGTTCACTGAATTCTTCTTTCTTAAAACCAAAGACAGGATTCTCCGAGAGATGTAATTGTGAGGATTCACCATTTTGCACAAAAATAATTAATATCTAGGACTGCATTTAGCATAAAAATGTTTCCCCAGCCATATAAACACCTCCAGATTTTCTCTGACTTATCAGGAGATACCATACAAAAAAGGAGAGAATTCAGATCTTTGACGAAAATCTAAATCAAATTATATACCGTTGGAGTTTCCCAACAAAATTAATAGTTACCTATATGGGAAAAAATATGTTATGCAAAGTCTGGATGAAGGCAGAGCTCTCATAAATCAATGGAAGTTGGTGCATACAGAACTTTGAGATTTGAGAGCTTCCATTAATTTTATTTTGGATTTAGGACTATTATTTTTTGTCCAAGATGCTGGTCAAGTTTAAATTTGTTCCTTAAAGGAGGGTGAACCGGTTGGGAGTTGCATTGGGTTGACACTGCTGCCCAAACATCCTTTTTAACTGATTTCAGCTTTTTTGGCTCTGTGCATCCTGCTCCTTTCTACCAGTTTCGTACTGGTGTTAGGAGGCGGAATACATGGATCCAAATTCCCTACCGTAAGATGTTAATAAAAAGGGAAAGAAAAAAAGTGTTTTCTGTGAGGTATATTTTTATGTATGTTATGTATTGTGCTATGCTGGTCTCTGGGTGTTCGGGAGTTGGGTGGGGGGAAGGAAGGAACGGATAGGAATAGAAAGTTTTTCAGGATCAAATGGCCCTCAAAATTATCAATAAATCATTATAATGGGCTGGGATTAAATTTGGCCGCTAAGAGATCATCGGCCTTTAATAGACACAAAAAAGGAGGAAATAGATATAGTGTGTTTGCAGGAAACACACTGGAGGGAGAGGTGGGTTCCTCCTTTCAGGACAGTGGTTTCCCTATTAGTTGTAACTCCACTTTTAGAAAAAAAGCTAGAGGCGTATCTTTGTTTTTTAGTGGAAACCTGATCATAGAGGAAGAATTGGTAAATATTGACAAAGAAGACCGATACATTTTGTGGTTGGGTAAAATGAATAATATTAAGCATAATATTATGAATATTTATGCTCCAAATCAGACTCAAGTTAAGTTCTTAAAACATATAATCGGTATATTCAAAAGATTCTCACAGGGATCAGCTATTCTGTGTGGGGATTTTAATTTGTTGATTAAGTTAAATATATCGGGTGGTACGCCCGAGGGTTATAGACCTAAATGGAAAATTAATAACTCCCTGTTGGAGGATGATATTGAAAGAAAATTGTTGTGCCAAGAGATTGAGAATTATTTAAAAGTAAATTAATATTCAGTAGACTCTAATATTACGTTATGGAATGCACTTAAGGCATCTATTAGAGGTTATCTAATAAATCGCAATAGCAGAGGGGCCTTCTACATTAAGTTGTCTCAATTACAGTCAAAGAATAAAATTACACCGTTGCCAAAGCTTATGGAAGAGATCAGGTTTACTCAGCTTCATATAAAGTGAATCGATCAGATAGTAGTAGATAGATCAAGGTGGTGTCTACAACAAACCTTGTTCCATCAAGGAAATAAAATAGGAAAATCCCTGGCTACAAAATTTAAGAACAAGTATGTAAATAAAATAATTAATGCAATAAGACATGGAATGTATTTAACCTCCACTCCATTATACAATGAAAAATTGTATGATTTAGATAGTGAATCTAAGGAGAAGGGTTTATTGATACCCCAGGTCCAAGGTTTTTGGGAGAAAATAAATCTGCCCAAGATATCCAAAAAGGAGTTGGAGCACTTAAATAAGCCCATTTCCTGTGAAGAGATTGCAGCTGCAGTTAAAGATTCGAGAGTCCATTCAGCGGCGGGTCCAGACCATTCAGCGGCGGGTCCAGATGGATTCAGTAACACCTTTCTTAGAGTCAAGCTGCCTGTAATTATTGATCCTTTGAGAAATCTTTTTAACGAAATTAAGAATACAGGAATTGAGCCTTCAGAAACTTTATAGCTAGCATAGTTACTATTCACAAAGTGGACAAGGAGGAAACTGAATGTAGTAGCTATAGGCCTATCGCACTCCTTAAAACAGATTTGAAAATGTAAGCAAAAATGTTGTCAGTCAGACTAAATGGGGTAATTAAACAGTTGGTTGCGATAAATCAGACCGGCTTTATTCCTAGCAGACAGGGGAGGGATTACTGCAGGAGATTATTAAATCCTCCTCCCCCTTGACGCGGAGAAGGCGTTCGACCAGCTGAATTTGACGTATATGCACTATACTTTAAAGAAATTTGGTTTTGACAGAGACTATTGGTTTTGACAAAAGACTATTGGAGTTTTTTATTCGAATCCCTCGGCTTCGGTCATAGGGGTAGGCTATACGTCTAGAGTCTTTAGAATAACAAATGGTACAAGACAGGGGTGTCCTCTGTCTCCGCTATGATTGAACCTCTCAAATCAGTGGTTTAAAAATGAATAGGTGCTTAAGGAACTGCAGAAAGTTATTGAAAGGTATAGTGCATTCTCAAATTTTAAGATTAACATCACCAAATCAGAGGTATTACCCTTTAATATTAGTCGTGAACAAATTAACAATTTAGCCCAAATGTACCCTTATAAATGGCACAATAATAAAGTTACACACTTGGGTATTGATTTTCAGCCTCATTAAATTGCGATTCGGTAAATTTAAAAGGGCTCTATTTAAGCACGCAGCACATTTTTTAACAGAAGTCTTTAGTTAGTGAAGACCTTGCTTTTGGATAGAAGTTCATTAACTAAAAACTTCTGTAAAATAAAATACTGTGTGCTTATATAGAGCCCTTTTAAATTTACTGAATCCCAATTTAATAAGGCTGTTTGTTTCTAGCCCTAAAGATACTATTGTCTATAACTTCGATAAACTGTATAAAAATCTTTTGATCTTATTATTGGAATGTAAAGAGAAGAAGATTTCCTTCTCTGGCCGCATAGCAGTTGCAAAAATGATCATTCTGACCAAGATAAATTATCTTTTTCTATCTTTACCTTTGTATATTCCAAATTTTTTGACAATTACATCCATCAAGACAAATCACTAAGAGTGAATAAGAACAGTTTGTTTAGACAATTTAATAAAGGTGGACT
Organism: Discoglossus pictus; assembly: GCA_027410445.1. Taxonomy (NCBI): domain Eukaryota; kingdom Metazoa; phylum Chordata; class Amphibia; order Anura; family Alytidae; genus Discoglossus; species Discoglossus pictus. The sequence continues at coordinate 54,189,315 of CM050167.1, forward strand.
GGGATATCCTTCTATAAAATTATATTATGAAGCCACTACCCTATCACATGTTATTAGATGGTATGAGCCGGTAGGTTCATACGCGTGGAATTTAATTGAAAGGGAGTTAATTGTAGGTCGGGATCTCAGGAAACTTTTATTGACGGAATTTCAATTGGGTGACATTAATGATGGAGCTTTTGTTATAAAAGACTTGTTGAAACTATGGGCCGGTCTTAATTACAAATACGAGTTATTGGTTTTTCCCATTCATTATTGTCCTCTTAACGTTATGGCCAAAGAATTTCAAAATTCTACTCTTAATCTATGGCCCAATCGGGACATAAGGTTTCTAAAAGATCTCTTTATAAATTACTGTTTTGCGTCATTTGAACAATTGTCTCGTAATTTTCGATCTACCAAAAAGGTTCTGGTTTGATTATGCAAAAATGAAAGCCTATATTTAGCTAAAAAATGAAAGATTAATTTAAATGTTACTCCAAAGCCTTTGGAAAAGCTTATTATTACAGTGGACAAATCCCATTCAATATCAAAGTGTCTTAATATATTAAAGCAAAAGGTCGAAAAAGATAAAATATCTATAATGATTTAGTGGGAAATGGAACTTAACTGTACTTGGCCAAGTAAATTTTGGTTTAAGGCGTGTAGTGCTACTAGAAAATACATTAAAAAATGCAGCCTATAGAGAAGTTTTTTTTTAAGGTCCTTATTAGATGGTACTTGGTCCCCTCTAAAATTTTTCTTTTTAGTAGACATTACAATGATGAATTTTGTTTGAGGAACTGTGGTTCCATAGGTTCCCATTTGCACATTTGGTGGCAGTGTATTCAGGAGTTCTGGCGAACACTGGCCCATCAGCTATCTGTACTACTAAAAGAGAAAATTGTATTGAAAGTAATTTTTTTTTATCTATCATATATTTGAGGATATAGTTTTTGCAGAAAAACAGGCTTTACTTATCCAGGTGATTAGTGTGGCAAAATGGTTACTGGTCAGATAATGGAAAAAACAACGTACCCCTATATGGCCAGATGTTCATAGAATATTAGAGTGCAATAGGGAATTTATTAAATACTTAGAATCAATGCAGTTAGCCAATTCACACGATCTGAAGTGGAAACTGTGGGACCAAGTCTCAGGTTAAAGCCTCTTTTTTTGGGGGGGGAGTCCAAAATCCTGTTTCTACTGTAGGCTCCCTTTGGCGCTGGTGTTCTAATTTGTATTTTGGTCGATGTTCTTTCTTTATTTTTTCTCCCCCCTCCCCCTACTGTATTTTTTGGAATTCTGAGCAGGAAACTTATTTTAGACATTCAAATGTGAATATGCAGAGGGACTAGGAGCCTCCCTCAGAGATCGAACTTCCTGAAGAGGAGCTTCAATAGAAGAGGAGAAATTATAAAATCTTGAGGCTAGGTAAACTGTCGGACCTTTCCAGTTAGCTGACCTCCTGCAGTGGCGACCATTGGCCACGAGGTGGGGCAGCTGATATTTTAGTCAATTTCTGCAAAGATTTTAGTCAATCTCCTATCTTTAGGGTTAGGTGTTCGGGGTTATGGTTACACTTAGAGTTAGGGTTAGGGCTTTTTGGTTAGGGTTAGGGGTTAGGATACTGGGAGATGATAAGCTTTACACTAACCAAAAAATCACTACATTCTATGCCACGTCCACTTGTGGCTGCTGGGCGCCAGTGCGGCCGGCAGCTATTAGGAAAGATCCAACTATTACTTTGTGCTATCCACCATATACATTAATTAAATGTGCTTTAAATTAATGTATTCATTCACATCCAGTGCCTGGATCATATACTGGCTGCCCTCACTTAAAAAACCTTCATAAATTGTTTGATATAGGTCATGATGTCATGCCTTCAGTGTATATGTGGTGATTTATCTGTAACAAGTACTAGCAATCCTCAATCAGAAATATTCCATAAATCAAGTTATTTCTTCTGCATATGTCACATTGTGTACTAAAAATTATATGCATGGCACAGGATATTTCATTGGTTTTCATTGGTTTTGTGAAATGTTACTTCAATTCATCACACACACACTGAACGATAAATATTGTCTTTGAGTAAATGTGCTGCACTGGCTCTATTACTTAATAAATAAACAGATGAATTAAGAGAATTAATAATACCTTGCTCTGTATGTGTGTGTAAGATCACATACATCATAACTGTATAAGATTTTATAAACAATAAACATATTTTGGTCGGTGTATAATGAAAATGTGTGTAATTATGGTGCTTGCATGTGTGTAGCATGTACACCCTTCCACGGAATTATTTAATAGTTGAAGTGGGGAGAGGCTCGCAATGAGCACCGAAGGAGTTCATTGCAAGGCACGCAATGAGCGCCAAAGGCGCTAAACATGGGGCTCGCGATGAGCACAAAGGTGCTCAGAGGAGCAAAAGCCTCACATTGTGTGGCAAACAGCATTGCCTGGCTTACAATTTTATTCTCTTCATTTTTGAAGAGCATTTTCCTAGTGAGGATATAAAAATGGATGCATTAGAATGAGGAATACGATGGAACAAGGTTAGGCACTTAGCTGGTCAACCCTCATACATTGTAGTTGATTCACTCAAAACATGATAATTCTCTGTCATTAACTATGAGTTTACAAGTTAGTTGTGTTATTCAAAGACTCCTCTCTAATTCACCTCATATCCGAGTGTGATGGCTGGTTTATGGACAGCCAACAAAACATGTATACTATTCCATAACTTTAAAAAGTACAAATAGTACAACACTGTTATCAAATTCACATTATACAGTGCATCACCCATAATTCCCCATAACCAAAAAAACATGAATTTAAAACATAAAATTCTTTAAATAAAAATACCCTGTAAGATAAATACATTTACCATAACCCTTGGTTATGTTTCAGTTTCAGCTTTTACTCTCATCTAACTGATCATTCCCCCCCACACACCACGATTTTTGCGGGTTCCTACTCCCCTGATTGGCATGTGCAGTTTTCTGCTTTGGTTGGGCAAGTGTGCAGATGTAGGCGCCTGCTCTAACATTATATGTGATCGCATCTACAAACCACATTATTCCCGCTCACTTAATCCGGAAAATAGAAATACTGAACTCTTGAGATGAGAGTAACTTTATGGATGAGGCTTTTGTAATGAAACACTCAATATCCCCCTCTGCTTTAAGAGACATCTCCACTGGACTGGCTATTTGCTCTATCCACCTGATTATGACATGGTTAATTTGGAAGAGGAAGAATGTTTCATTGCTAGAAAGTGCTTAAATAATCTGCATTAAACAAATCATAATTAACATAACGCAATACATATATAAAAGCTTAATGTAAAAGTAAGAATTACAATTTATTTTTAATATATGTATATATATCTTCCCATGCTTATTTATATTCTTGACTTTTCTCATTATAGGACTGAATGCCATTTTGAAGTGTCCTTATGAGGTTTACCTTTCCAGGCAGTATTCTTTTCTCCAGCCTTGTAATTAGAAAGGAAAGGTGGTTTCTAACTGGAGCCTGCAAGGATACAAAAATAAAGTATGCATTCAAAATAGATCATATTTCACTTAAATAGTAACACACTGGGTGTATATAAATGTCCTTTACAACAGCAGAAGCAATAAAACCACAACAGCTTTTGGTCTCATTTCATGAGATACAAATATATGGATACTCTTTACACAGACTACATGGGAATGTAGAAGTAAAAGACTTAAATGCATTCAATCACCTCACAATCACATATTATAATTGTCCAACTACGATTCGGTTTAACGATGTTTGCGTAGTGTGTACGACTTAGCGATCAGCGCCTCAGGCGCTCATCGCCCGGCGAGCCTCACGTATCGAGGCTCGCCGTTAAACCGTAGCACTTAGGCAATGAGCGCCATAGGCGCTCATTGCCGGCGAGCCTCGCATAGCGAGGCTCGCCGTTAAATCGTAGCACTTAGGCAATAAGCGCCGCAGGCAGGCTCGCCGTTAAACATGTCACACGCACAACTTAGAAAAAAAAAACACCTCGGAACCAACCTTAACGTAACAAACACCCACACGCACTAAGAATACGACTATAACGGCCGACCCGCGCGCAACTAAAAACAGTGAAAACACACCAAATACTCACACAAACTACATAAAAAGCTTACCCATAGCAAGGGGGGGGGCACCCAGGACCTCTATAAGAGAAGTTACACCTCCATTTAAGTCCAAATTCCCGAGTTCAGACGAAAATCCCCTAAGCGAGAGAAAAAATGGTAGCCAAAAAAAACAAAAACGAGGCTCACAGCCCAGCCACGTACAAATTACCCAAGCAGGGATCCGAGATACACTGTAACCCTATTAATCATGGGGGTCAATACAGACCCCCATAAACCCCTCATTAACCCTGTCACTCATGGGGTCAATATAGACCCCCATAAGCCCTTCATTAACCCTGTCAATCATGGGGGTCAATAGAGACCCCCATAAGCCCTTCATTAAGCCTGTCACTCATGGGGGTCAATACAGACCCCCATAAGCCCTTCATTAACCCTGTCACTCATAGGGGTCAATACAGACCCCCATAAGCCTCTATTTAAGCCCATCAGTCCCATAAGGGTATATTAACACCATTATGGGCCTGTTACAACACTACATTAACCACATAAGTGCCATGATGGTCCTCAAGGACCATCATGACACTAAGTATAAACACTATACTGCACTATACACCCCCAATAAAACATTAAATATCAACTAAACACCCTCTACACTAACCTATTAACACCTACACTACCTACCCCCTATTAACCCCCACCACTCTAATTACAGAAAATAAAAAAGCCGAAAGTCACACAAAAAAATCTACATTACATGAAATAAAAAAGCTAACTCACAAAAAAAATAAACTACATTACAGAAAATAAAAAAACCTAAGTCACAAAAAATAAAAAAAGGAACATTACAGAAAATAAAAAAAAACATTACAACCCCCCCCCTCACTACAGAAAAAAAAATACACACCTGAAAAGGAAATACATATAATACATACAATACAAATACAATACAATACAAATACAATACAATACAAATACATACAATTACAATACAATACAATTACATACAATGCAATACAATACAATACAATACAATACACCCCTATCTAGTATACATCACACAATCTATCTAAATAAATAAATACCATAATCTAATATACATGCTATCTATATAATAATACATCCCCAATCTATCTAAATAAATACCACAATCTATCTAAAATACATCTTGTGCTATCTATATAAAACACATACCCCTAGCTAACATACAATAAATGCTATCTATATATAAACTAATCTAATTCTAAGCTAAAATAAAATAATTAAGACCACTTACCTTTGCAGATGTCCATTGAGATCAGCCACCTACGGAAAAAAAAAATTTGTGCAACACGTTTACAGTTCTAAAATAAACATTCTATACCTTCTAAATATTCTACTCACCTTTCCGGCATGTCCCGTCCTTATTCTTTTAATCCTTCTCCGGCGCGGCACCTGTTAAAAAAAACACAACATTAATACACATACATCAAAATAAAATAAACATAATCTACATTCTACTTACCTCCCCGCAATGTCTCCGGCCTCCTCCGGATCCTCTTCTGCCACGCCCTGTATAAAAAAAAAAAAAATACTTACATCCGCACTCCCGGACATCCCCGACGCTAATGAGGCTCCAGGAGACTTTTCCGGAAGAAAATTAGCAATGGCGCCTTCTGATTGGTTGAAAACGCTGTCTATCAAATTCACCCAATCAGGAGGCGCCAATGTGTGAACCAATCACAAAGGGATACAACCTAAAATCCCACTCTGATTGGATAATGCACCCGTCAATCTTTATTTAAACCAATCACAAGGCGCAGATGCCTTTAGCCAATCACAATGGAATACACCCCCACAGGGTGATTGGTTGGAGCCTCTGCGCATTCTGATTGGTTGCACTGACAATAGCCAATCAGAATGGAATACACCCTCACGTACTGATTGGTGAAGGATTTGCGCATTCTCATTGGCTACTGTTAATATCAATCAATTTTACAGCCAATGGGAAGGCGCAGATGTCTTCACCAATCAGTAAGTGGGGGTATATTCCATTGTGATTGGCTGATGGCAATAAAGCCTTAGGATTGGTTCAAATAAAGATTGACAGGTGTGTTATCCAATCAGCGTTGTATTTTGGGGTGTATACTTTTTTCATTGGTTCACAATTGGGGTCTTCTCATTGGCTGAATTTGATAGACATCCTTTTCAGCCAATCAGAAGCCGTCATTTTATTCTGGAACACTCCATAGGAAGGTCATTAGCGTCGGAGACATCCGCCAGGGCGGATGTGTGTCACTTTTTTTTTTTATGCGGGATGCTTCTGGAGAAGAACACCAGGAGGCCGGAGACATCGCGGAAAGGTAAGTATAATGTAGATTGTGTTTATTTCAGTTTGGTTTATGTTTACTAATGTAATGTTTTTTATTACAGGAGCAGCGCCGGACAAGATGCAAACATGGAGGACGGAACATGGAGGACGTGACATCCTGGGACGTGACATGCTGGGACGTGACATGCTGGAACGGGACATGCTGGAAAGTTGAGTATAATATTTAGAATGTTTAGAATGTTTAGTTATTTCATGTAAACGTGTTGTATTCATTTTTTTTATCTTTTTTACCGTTGGTTGCTAATCTGAAGAAACATCTCAAAGGTATGTGGTCTTAATTATTTTATTGTAGCTTAGAATTAGGGTAGCTATATATAGATAGCATGTATTGTATATTAGATAGATAGATAGATTGATAGGGGGATGTATTATTAGATAGTATTGTATATTAGATAGTGGGATGTATATTACATTATATAGTGGCATGTATATTAGATAGTGGCATGTAAATTAGATAGTGGCATGTATATTAGATAGGGGTGTATTGTATTTAATTGTATTGTATTGTATTTAATTGTATTGTATTGTATTTTATTTAATTGTATCTTATTTAATTGTATTGGATTGTATGTATTACATGTATGTATTATATGTATTTCATTTTCAGGTGTGTAATTTTTTTTTTTTTTGTAGTGGGGGGGTTGTAGTGTCTTTTTTTATTTTCTGTAATGTTCCTTTTTTTATTTTTTGTTACTTAGGTTTTTTTTTTTGTTCTGTAATGTACATTTTTTATTTTTGGTGATTTTAGTTTTTCTTATTTTATGTAATGTAGATGTCTGCTTTTTGATGAATTTAGTTACTTGAGGCACACAGTACACTCACATTGTGTGACAAACAGCATTTCAACACTCTTTTATTGACCGTCATTTTTTGACAGGCAAGTCGCTAGTCAAGTTATATTTGAGAAAAGTTATAGTTGATATCCTCTTAAAAAGAATTAAAAGCTGTGTACAAAGGATACAAATAGCAAATTACAAGTAGAGGAACATATAATATAAATGTGATACCAATGGGTCAACAGACAGCTTGGTGCAACAGAAATTAAGTCCCTGAAGTCAAGGTTTTGAGGAAGGAAGCGAGGCAAGGAATTCCACAGAGTAGGTGCAGCTCAAGAAAATTCCTGAAGTTGGGAGTGAGAGGAAGTGACAGTGAATGATGAAAAAAGAAGGTCATTAGCAGAGTGGATATGACAATTGGGGGAAGATTTTGAGACAGATATGGACTGATATATTATGGGTGCACTGTTAAGGGCTTTGTATGTTAGGGTCATGATTTAATTATTTTCTGTAGTCTATGAAAAGCCAGTGGAGTAACTGATAGATGTGCTGCAACACTGAGCAATGAGTATGTAAGATGAGTCTAGTGTTCATTATGAGTTGTAGTGGAAAAAGACGGGTGATGGGGAGTCTATCAAGAAGGTTGCAGTAGTTGAGGCGAGATATGATGGGTCAGGATTTTAGTTGTGTAAGACAGTGATGTATTTTTTGGTATGTTTTTAGATGAAAATGACAAGAGTTGGGTATTGATTGTATGTGAGGAATGAAAGAGAAGGCAGGGTCCAATGGAACCCCAAGACAATGTGCCTGAGAGGTGAGAGTGGTGATGACATTGCTAACAGTGAGAGCTATTTGAAGAGTCGAAACTCTGATAGAGGGTGGGAACATTAATCGTTCAGTCTTTAAAATGTTGAGTTTTTGGTCATCCAAGAGGAAATGCTTGAGTGGCAGTCGATAATGTGGTAGAAGAGAGGGAAATAGATCTAGTGCTGAAATGTAGATTTGAATGTCATCAGTATATAGATGATAATGAAATCCAAAAAGGTTTTATTATGGAGCAAAGGGAGGATATCTAGATGGAGGAGACATAGGAAAGAAGTGGGAAAGAAGTGCCAGAGAAGGAAACACTAAATGTTTGATTTTCTAGAAAACATGTAAACTATGAGAAAGCTGTGTCATGGATGCCAAGGAGTGGAGGGTTTTGCAAAGGGAAGTAGAGAGATAGGACGATAGTTAGAAGCAGAAGCTAGGTCAGATCTTAAGAATGGATGTACATATGGCATGTTTTAAAGATGCTGAAAACTTACCAGTGTGTAGGGGGAGGTTGAAAAGATGTATGAGAGTTGAGATAAATGGGCTAGAGATGGAAGGAATTAGTTGTGATGGAATAACCTAGTGGTCAAGTCGTTAGTTGAGAGGTTGATAAAAGACCAGAGACTTTATCCTCAGTTACAAAGTCAAAGGACCCCTTTTTAAATGTGGGTATAAAGTATATATTGTACAAGTCATGTGTTGCTAACATGAGTAATGGTTTTTACTGTATTCTAAAACAAATGTTTATCTGCTGAGTACTAATCAGCTGCTTTGATGTACTAATTAGAATTACAGCCTGCTTGTCTGTCTGTGTGCTAACAAAATCAATGCCCCATGCATTTCAATTACTACAGTAATTATACAATTGGTCTTATCAAATAATAATTTGAAACAACAAATATCCTCAATTACAGTGCCTTGCAGAATTTTTCCCCCTCTTGACTTTTTACCTATTTTGTTACATTACAGCCTTAAGTTCAATGTTTTGTTAATTTGAAATTTATGTAATGGATCAGAACAAAATAGTCTAAGTTGGTGAAGTGAGAAAAATATATACATAAAACTGTTTTTTAGAAATAGAAAACAGAAAATTGGCATGTGCGTATGTTTTCATCCCCTTTGTTATGAAGCCCATAAAAAGCCTCTGGTGCAACCAAATACCTTCATAAGTCACATAATCAGTGAAATGATGCCCACCTGTGGGCAATCTAAGTGTCACATGATCTGTCATTACATATACATACCATTTTTGAAAGGCCCCAGAGGCTGCAACACCTAAGCAAGAGGCATCACTAACCAAACACTGCCATGAAGACAAAGGAACTCTCCAAAAAAGTAAGGGACAATGTTGTTGAGAAGTACAAGTCAGGGATAGATTATAAAAAAATATCCAAATCTTTGATGATACCCAGGAGCACCATCACATCTATCATAACCAAATGGAAAGAACATGGCACAACAGCAAACCTGCCAAGAGACGGCTGCCCAAAAATACTCACGGACCGGGCAAGGAGGGCATTAATTAGAGAGGCAGCACAGAGACCTAAGGTAACCCTGGAGGAGCTGCAGAGTTCCATAGCAGAGACTGGAGTATCTGTACATAGGGCGACAATGAGCCGTATGCTCCATAGAGTTTAGCTTTATGGCAGAGTGGCCAGAAGAATACATGGATATTCTTGAGCAAAACCTGTACCACTCTGTGCATGATTTGAGGCTAGGACGGAGGTTCACCTTCCAGCAGGACAATGACCCCAAACACTCTGCTAAAGCAACACTTGAGTGGTTTAAGGGGAAGCATGTAAATGTGTTGGAATGGCCTAGTCAAAGCCCAGACCTCAATCCAATAGAAAATCTGTGGTCAGACTAAAAGATTGCTGTTCACAAGTGCAAACCATCCAACTTAAAGGAGCTGGAGCAGTTTTGCAAGGAGGAATGGGCAACAATCCCAGAGGTAAGATGTGGCAAGCTCATAGAGACTTATCCAAAGCAACTTGGAGCTGTGATTACCGCAAAATGTGGCTCTACAAAGTATTGACTTTAGGGGGGTGAATAGTTATGCACATTGACTTTTTCATTTATTTTGTCTTATTTGTTGTTTGCTTCACAATAAAAAAAAAAACATCTCTAAGTTGTGGGCATGTTCTGTAAATTAAATGATGCAAATCCTCAAACAATCCATGTTAATTCCAGGTTATGAGACAACAGACAATAAAAAGCAAAAGGTAGCTCAAGGTTGAGCCGCCGGGCTGGGCCCTCCAGCGGGAGGAGAGCAGCTTCCTGGAGGAGGTCTGGTGGGACGAAGAGCAGCCTGGAGCCCACGGGGACCCGCAGGAGCCAGGTGTCACCCCCCTCACATCTGAGTGTCCCCTGCACAGGACCTGCTGCCAACACCTGGCCTGGGACCGGGTCATAGTGACGGAGGAGAAGATGGGTGAGAGACACCAGAGACAGGGTGACCTGTATGTGGTTATACCCACTCACACTGTGGGATCATGTATCTAATAAAGCAGAGTGGAGCTACAACTTATTGTTGGTAATTATTGGTAATCTGTACAGTATGTTATTATATTGAGCAGAAGTACTATAGATTACTGATATTATATGGGCACCCCAGAAAACAGGACCACAGTATATACAATGTGATAAACTGGTAAGAGGTGCCCAGGGTATTAGGGTCATGCTTATGCCAGCATCACTGGGCATGTCACTGGGTATGGCAATGGGTAGGGCACTGGGTATATCACTGGGCATGGCACTAGGCATGGCACTGGGTATGTCACTGGGCATGACACTGGGTATGTCATTGGGCATGACACTGGGTATGTCATTGGGCATGACACTGGCTGTGTCATATGGCTGGAAACTCCAGAGAAGTAAACTCCAGGTCCATGACCAGTTGTGCAACTTCCTTCTATATCATGGGTGAAACAGCACTATATATATATATATATATATATATATATATATATATATATATATGTATATATATATATTCACATATATAGTTGTGAGCATGCGAGCCGTTGCCGAAGGTGCTCCTTGACAGCAACTGGGGCCCTCACAAAAAAGTACGAAACACGTTACGACCAATTACGACCTCGCAAAAATCGGCCGCAACCAGCGGACATGAAAAAATGAAAAACACAATAAATACACACAACACATACAAAAAAAGCTTACCTACCGCAAGAGGGAGCATCCAGGACCTCAAAAAATTAAGTTACACCTCAATTTAACTCAAAATAAAAGAGTTTAGACACTAAAAAATTCTCTAAGCTAGAGAAAAAATGGCCTCCGAACAAAACGAAAACAAGGCTACAGGACTCTAAACACGCAAAACACCACCAGAAACACGCGATACACGACAGCTACGGATATTCCGCATACCACACATTAGCCGCCATTTCAGAACAATAACTTATACAATGCAGTACACAGCTACGCTAACGGTTTTGTCTTGCACACGAACATTATTACACTACACACATTCATCACACTTACACAGCAGCTACACAGGACTAATGCTGCAGGAACATCAAAACAGATTGCCAGCTCTTCAACACAATGATTCCTGCATATATTACTTCAAAATAGTTAAAGTATATTACTTTATTAATCTATTAGTTATTTTATTATTATACACCAAACAGCATTAGCTCACTTACAATTTAATTGCCGTCATTTTTTGACGGGCAATTCACTAGTTTCTTATATTATTAGGCAGTATACCCTAGTATTTGGCATTTACTAATTAGGATATACTAATATGTCATAGAAGAGAGTTTACCTCCCTGTATCCTCCTTGTATATTTAAGCATGCTCTCTCCTCTCACTCCTGATCAAAGATCATACTTAATACATTTAGATCTAGAATAGAATGTTAGTGGTAGAAGTGTAACATAGCAGTAAAGCAGATTAGAAGACTTTGTTTTTTTTGTAACACTTTCAACAACACACCCAGCAGATGCAAGAATGTGTGTCTCACAATCCACAATCTGTACAATAATAACAGCTATTGCTTTATGGTATCTGTATTCTCTTCATATACCATTTAACAATCAGAATTGTATTGATTAAATATACAGCAACGAGAAACCACATTAGCATCATTCTTTGTTATTCTATTTGATCTAAGTTATTAAGAGCCTCATTCAATTTGAAGCCCGCATCTCGCTGTATACAGACCGTATGTCTGCGGGCTTGCTGCGGGCTTGAACTCTGCTACAATACCGGTGCTATTCCATTGCAGAATCCCGCAAATTAGGAGCCGAAAGTCGAAATCGTAAGCCATGCACTTGTATGTAGCATTTCAGGACGGGAACATGATCAATTAAGCAAGGCCTTAACCACCCATTTTGAAACAGCCAATAGAAAATTAGACTGCCATCATTATGGCAGTAAAACATGGAGGTTACATGTCAATCAATTAGCGTTTGGATGTCCGATATGCGACCTGATTCACAAACCCGCAAAACACAAAATAATAAAAATGAATGCCAATACTGTTCTAGTCCATATGGGTGGCCTGATATGTATTAATGCATTTATTCCCGAGATCGGTATAAATCCGAAATGAAACATAAAAATAAATCTTACATACTGCCGATTTGCGAGCTTTCCCCATCATTTACATTGCAGTATTGATTTTTTTATTTGCTTTACCAGTGCTACGGATATGTCTTAAAGCCCTTTGCGGGTCCTCTCTAGTACTCGAGGAATTGTAGCAATTGAATAGCAATTTGCGATTGCAACTCTTGCAGACGTGAAAGGTCAAAGACTTAGATGGGCTGTAAGTTCTGGTTTTAACAACCGCAAGAATTTCAGGCCCGTAACATGTAAGCCGTTTTCAGGTCGCAAAAAAAACGCCAATTGAATAGCAAATTAACTTACGGCCTCTCTTACGGGCTACTGTAACTTACAATTGCTCAATTGAATGAGGCTCTAACAGCCCCATTAAATTCAAAGCTTGTAGCCCGTAGCTTGAAATTCAGCTCTGTTACAGAGCTATTACATTCAACCATGCCGCGACCAACGGGACGGAGAAGCAAATCGTAAACCATTCTTGCACACGTTGCATATGCTACAGTGAACACGACGAGTTAGTCAAACCCATAGTTACAGGTTTAGACGGAGCCAATAGCAAAAGAGATTTTCATTACGTCACTGAAAAATGGACGTTAGATTTCAAAGCCTTATGGGTTTCAATTGTGAGTTTCGATCGGACTTGAATTCCAGAAATAACGCAATAGTAATAAATCAGTAAATATGATATTCTAGTCCATGCAAGTTCAATTATATGTATTAACACATTGATTGTCAGGATCGATTTAACATGAAAATTAAACAGAAAAAAAAGTATTGCAAGTTGCAGATTTGCTAGCTTGAGAATGTTGTGCTATTAATTTTAATACCTAACATCCAGTGGTGGCTGGTGATCTTCCAAGTTGGGGGTGCGGAAGACAGAGACCTTGCCCCTCCCCTTACATTGACTCCACCCCATAGTATAGACTCCTCCCCTTCACTCCAGGTTGACCCCTATATATCCCAAGGAATCAAATTATATAGGCCTTGCACACTGATACACATGTAACCCACTTACTTGTAGGCCTATTAAATTGCTGCTAAGATCTAAATCTTAGCACGCATTGAAAAATGTAGCAGTTTTTGCTATTAAATTACCCTCTTAACCCAACCCGCACCAGACTTGCATTTTAAAACGCAGGGCGGATGAGAAATGCCTAAGAGATAGGCGTTGCAGCCCGAAAACCCATTGATCTTTCAAGCACGTATCCTTACAATCCAATCTTGCTGTTAAATTGCTGAGAAGTCCCACGCGAGCTAGCCCGCAACACGCAAATGGAGGCCAAAGCCCAACGTGTCGGGACCCCCTCACAAAATGTAACTGTTAACCCCTGCTGTGGGGGTACTGCACCTAAAATTACCCCCCCTTATGCTGGAGGGGAGGAGCCATATTACCCCTTGCTGCTCCTCGGCGATAACTAAAAAAATAACCCCTGCTGCGGGGGTACTATAAGGCATCTAAAATTAACCCCATCACTCATGTCTACCCTTATGGGACACTAATTAAACCCCATTAGTTCCATAAGGGTCTATACAGACCATTATGGGACAATAATTAACCCAATTAGTCCAATAATTACACCTAAAATAACCCCCTTTCCTAAACCTAGAATAGGGTAAATAAGACCACTTATCTTGCCCACATTCCCCTTCAGTAATGATGGTCTTCTGTGCTTAGCCCCTAGGCAAGGACCCTTCCTTCCATCCCTCTTTCTCCCTACCTCTAGCCCTCTTTCGATCTCTACCGCCCTCCCCCCCTAGCTCTCTCTCTCTCTCTCCCTGACTCTCTTGCATCCTAACTCTCTCCCCCCTCCTATCTCTCTCCCGCCCTTTTACCATCTCTCTCCCATCCCCTCCTTTATCTCTCTCCCCTGCTCTATCTCTCTCTCCCTCCCTATCCCTCTCTCTCTAGCCCATGGGTGGGCCCAGATGAAGAGGGCCACGGGTGGGCCCCAATGCAGAGGCCCACGGTCGGGACCAGATGAGGAAGCCCATGGTTAGGCCCAAATGCGGGATCCCACGGTTGGGTCGACATGTGGAGGCCAGAGGTTGGGCGGAGATGCGGCGGGTAAGAGAGGGGGGAAAGAGACACATGGAATGGGAGAGGGGGGAAAGAGACACAGGGGAGGGAGAGGGGGCCAAGAGACACAGGGAGGGAGAGATGGAGAAAGAGACACAGGGGAGGGGGAAAGGGCAAAGAGATACAGGGGTGAGAGGAGGGGAGAGACTGCAGGACCCCTGTGATGAGTCCCTGAGAGGAAAGAGGGAGAAATAAGGAAGGAAGGAAGGAAGAGGGGGAATAAAGAGGAGGGAGGGAGAGAGAGAAAGACCTCCTGTATGACTGTGGGAGCTGCCACTCAGCACTTGGCAGCTCCCACCACAGTCCTAAGTGGCTTGGGGATGTTCAGAGTGAACGTCCCTAACCACATTATGCAGCTGCTTGATTCTGATTGGTTGATGCTGCAGCTGACAGACAGGATAATTGCTACAAATCCTAGCAGAGTTAATGTAGGCTCAGCATGGCTGAGCAAGACAGCATTACGATGCTCTCTTTTAAAATTCTCATCTATAGCAGCAGTGCAGCACTAGGGAAAGGCACCAGGCAAGGGGGAAGGCACAAGTGTTAATTTAAAGTGATAGATGTATCTTTTTAACAAAATCATATGAAAGAAGACATGAAAGCTGATATACAGATAGAATTAAAGTTTATTCTTTATATAAATTTAAATTACAATATTAAAGTGATTGATTATTTTGGGGGGGGACGATTGCCCATTTGCCTATATGCACCAACCGCCCCATCTAACATCACTTTCCCTTTACTTATAAGTACAGTATTGTGTTGATATTTGCATTTACAGTGCTACTGATAGGAATTTAACCCCCTTGCAGGTCCTCTCTAGTACCAGTAGGCTTTTTGGCTCCATTTGTGGGTTACGGGGATGAACGCCAGTGGATTTGTAGCAATTTAATAGCGATTTTCAAATGTAACAGTTACGGGCTTGGCAGATCAAAGGATTTGTGGCAACGGAGTTCAGATTTCAACATCCCGTAGGGTTTTGCCGCATGTAACCCGCAGGTCGTCTGTGTGGTAACTTGTCTTCCTTGCATGGTAATTCAGGACCTCCTTAAACAGGTCTAGGTGGGAGGGCTGGGAGTCTTTGCTTCCCTCCCACAATTGCTGGAGGAAGTGATGCAACTAAGGGTATATCCAGGCAGGAAACTGCTGTTGCTTCCTGTTTCTTCCTTGGATGTGGTGATGAATGGTGATGGCCTAACCGTGGGTGAGATCAAGCGTTTTGGGAAGGGGATTACTATATAGGTAGATAGATTTAAAAAGGGTTGTTGCTCCGTGGGTCTGGGCTGTGTGTTTGTGATACATTTATAGTATTGTGTTGTTGCCTTTTAATAAATACCTTTTAATGTAGACGAACCTTGTGTAATATATATATATATTAATTTGGTGATACACCACATTTGGCGACCACGAATTTTAGACTTCTACAAAGGTTATTTATGAGGTAATATCACATTAATTGATAGTCAGATTTATTTTTTGGGGGAAGAAAAAAAAAAGTACTTTGTCTAATTATCCTCTGCATGGGAAATCAAGTGCTGATTGTGTGTGGAGTCTAGGTTGCGCCTCCATTTTTAATATACAAGCTTGGGCATCAGGCCTCAATTATTATTTTTAATCCTTTATATCGTACTAGCTTCTGAGTTGAGTTTTGTTCGTACTAGCTTATTTTGCTACAGAAAACAAATATATCATACAGGTTGTTGTTGTGGGTTTATCTGAGTTGAGTTTTGTTGTGCTTTGACTATCAGAGTACAGGCCTAGCCCTGCATTTGAATACAATATAGTAGGCTCCATGCGGCGTCTTTGTGTATTTGAATACTGATTCAAGCCTCCATTTTAATATACAAGCTTGGGCATCAGGCCTCAATTATTATTTTTAATCCTTTATATCGTACTAGCTTCTGAGTTGAGTTTTGTTCGTACTAGCTTATTTTGCTACATAAAACAAATATATTATACAGGTTGTTTGTGGGTTTATCTGAGTTGAGTTTTGTTGTGCTTTTGACGATCAGAGTACAGGCCCGGCCCTGCATTTGAATACAATATAGTAGGCTCCATGCGGCTTCTTTGTGTATTTGAATGCTGATTCAAGCCTCCATTTTAATATACAAGCTTGGGCATCAGGCCTCAATTATTATTTTTAATCCTTTATATCGTACTAGCTTCTGAGTTGAGTTTTGTTCGAACTAGCTTATTTTGCTACATAAAACAAATATATCATACAGGTTGTTTGTGGGTTTATCTGAGTTGAGTTTTGTTGTGCTTTTGACGATAAGAGTACAGGCCCGGCCCTGCATTTGAATACAATATAGTAGGCTCCATGCGGCTTCTTTGTGTATTTGAATGCTGATTTGATATCTTAGTCCAAGCCTCCATTTTTAATATACAAGCTTGGGCATCAGGCCACAATTTTGAATATATTAGTTTGTTGTGTGTTTCAAATACCTGAGTTTGTTAATACTATTATTTTTTTTATTTTTTTTTCTCCTTTCTTTTTCTTTCTCTAATCCTTTATCATAGTACAGGCCTGGAGAAAAAATAAATAAATAAACCATTTTAAATCTTATATATATATATATATATATATATATATATTATTTCAGGCGTGCATTTTAATACACTATAGGCTTCCATACCTTATACCTTTTGGGTGTCTTGCATATCCTAGTTCAGGTATATCTCCTACCCTGCAGGCCTTGCTATTATATTTTAAGTTAATTAGCAAGTATTACCTTCACCATACTAAGGTAAGTATAATTTGCATTGTGGGTACTAGTCTATTTTTCTACATATTACACCTGGCCTACTGAATAGTCATCAACTATTGTTGGCTACTCAGAAGCATGCTACTTTAGTCGCAAATTGATTTGGATTCTTACTTGGGTGAGTAAAAGAGTAGGAATGTCTTTTCAAGGGGCCAAATACTTTCCCACAGAAGTGCGTGAGTACTTTAGGAAACATATTCAAAAACATGATGGTCCATATGAGCTTCCAGAGCCAGCAAACCCAGACAGTGAAAAAGAGGAGAGATTAATGGATGTTCTAACACAAATTGTAAATAACAAAAAGTATAGAACAAAGAAGAGAAAAAATTTGGTCACAGAAGCTGTTGTAGCCACAATAGGAGGCCTAATAGACTTAGTTGTAGAATTACGGCAGCATAATTTGGAAACAACAAATAAAATGGAGGAAGCAATGGACAAAAGGGATTGTTTAAAAATTGCAGCTTTGAGAACAACTACAATTGTTGGGGAACTAGAAAGGGAGTTAAGGGAAATAGAAGAGCAGAGGGATGCTTATGGAGTAAAAATAACAGAACTTCAAAACATAATAATGGATTATAAAAATAAAACAAAGTTAGAAGGGATAAAAGGAGTCAGAGACATTGCCAAAATATATCCAGATCTGGATATGTTCGTGGCACAAAATAAAGAACCAGTGCCGAAAATGAACCAAGATAGAAAAGATTTCTTATGTTATTCTGTTCCACAAGTAGATACCATACCACAAGCACCAGTTATTGTTTCAGAATTATTTAATGCAAGGCAAACACCTACAGGATTTTCTATGCAGACTCGACCGATGTCTATGGCAGATAAAGACAATTTCCAGAAATGGTGGGGAAGTATGCCAACTAACAACTTTAATACGTTTACACATTGCTTTATGAGGGGAGCAGATAGAGCTAAAAAAGGAGGTCTTAACTTAGAGGAATGGACAGAACTGTTAGAATACGCTATGGGTCCTTTGGCTAGTAGACTATTGGGATTTAATAACAGTGTGTCTGATCAGGCAGGAAGAATTGCTGCAACTAATTTCTATCTACTTAGCATAGAGAAAGAAATAGCAAATATTACCATGAGGCCAACAGATGGTCCTAGAGAGGTAGCTCAAAGGATATTTTTTTGGTATACTCTACGGCAACCTCAACAGCCTCTAGTGCTGGGCTCACCAGAACATATAGCAAAAGTAATGGAAACCCTTCCCCGGGAGTGTCAAGAATTTGTCAGGCTTTTTGATCCAACACCAACAGACTTGGAAATGGTACTAACTAGATCTGATAAGTGGTGGATCAAGCATCCTTTCACAGAACAGGCCTGCTCTGTTTCAGCTGTAAGAACATTTAAGGTCGAGTCTGGTAGAGATATAGATGGTAAATGGAGAAACCAGACGTGGGATGTACCCCAGAACAAGAAGGATGATCAAAACTGGAGACCAAAACAGAACTTTGACAAAAGATGGAGAGATCCACCTAGGGACTATAGGAATAGGGATGGCAGCAACTGGAGGGCTAATCAGGAGGGAGAGAGAAACGGTAACATGGGCTATTGGGAACTCAGGAGACAGAAGGATAGGATAGAAGAGGAAAATCACATACTTAAAAACAAGGTAGCTGAGTCAGAGAGGAAATTGAAGGAAAATGAGGCAAAGTTGATAAAAGAGGGACAGAGCAGAAGTGAGTCACAATGACAAATCCCAACCCCTGCGCCTCAGCATCTCATTCACTCAGCTAATTTAACCATGGATGAGGCAGGTCGGCCTACCATTTATACAGTCATCACAGGGGTAGGGAAAAATATGTTGGTAGATACAGGAGCAGCAGTTACAATGACCAACAGGGTCAAAAATGGGGATTCTTCAGTAAGTATTATGGGAGTTACTGGGAATCCACAGGAGGTTAGAGCAGGTCCAATTGATGTAGCAGTTGAAGAAAAAACAATAGAAGTAGAAGCAATAGTGGGTTGGCCAGAGGAAATATTGGGAATAGAAGCTTTAAAAAAAGGAAATTTCATTGTAGATCTTGCCAATTTTTGTTTGTGGAAGATAGAAAAGGTGAATCAGGTAAGTACAGAGTTGACGAAAGGGGTTGTGCTCCCAATGGCATATATTGTCTCTCCGATAAAAAGTCTGAAAAAAAACAAACTGAAACTAGACGGACAACCAGAATGGCTGCAGAAGCTAATCCAAGACATACCTGTTTGGGCTACAGATAAATTAGACTGTGGAAGAATGAAAGGAATGGTCTTGTTGGAAGGAGGAGACCCACCATGGCAAAAGCAATATCCAGTCCCAAGAGAATCAGTGGCATCAATCACCGAGATGATAGAAATACTGGAGAGACGTGGAATAATTAAATCTGGAAATGGGTATGCATGTAACTCACCATGTTGGCCTGTGAGAAAAGCTGTGTTAAAAGGGAATGGTGATGAAAAAGCAGCCTCATCATGGAGACTTACCATTGATTACAGGGCCGTGAACAAACTTGCAAAAAAATATTTTTTATTTTTTTGTTTGTGTATGTATATGTTTCTAATGATGGAATCTAGTGTTCCCACAGAGCAAGGCTGTATAAGAATGAAGATGCGTGTCAACAGAAGATTGTGGTGGATCCTTGTTACAGGATGGATAAGTATAAGCTGTATCACAGTAGGAATGGGGAGACAGGCAATAAGGCCAGAAGATACCGCAAATAAGGGAGAGAGTTTGAAAAGATTGGAGTTACATTACGTTCAAGCAGATAGATTTATTTGGCCCAGGGAATTGGAAGTAAAAGAGGGTGGAGGGTTACAAGTAAACATTATTTTGCCACATAATAGTACCAGGGGATTAGCTCTTAGAGCTCCAATACAAGGGAGGTTTACAAATACTACAGTAGTAGTGAGTAACTTAACATTAGAAGAAGGTGCAGAATGGGACGCTGCAGTTATAGCTGCCCAGCCTGACCTAGAGGAATTCTGCAATTTTGATACTGGAAAGGGGTGTGTTCTAACAATAGATGAAGTATTTGTCTCTGTAAAGGAGCTGCAACGTTGTAAAGATCAGAAGAAGGTACCATGGCCAATAGGCGGATTGGAGGTGGTACCAACACATGAAACAGTTGTGCAAGGGGTTGGGTGGACTTACTACCCAATAATTCTAAATTTTAATGATTTTTCTATTCCTCCAAAGTGCCTGGAATCACAGCGGCAGAGGTTTAAGCAAAGTATACAAGAGACCATCATTGAGTGGACTGGAGCAGGGAGTCGAGAAAAACGGGACACACTTGCAGCCCTTTTAGGAGGAGTCGGAACTGGATTGGGAGTATGGAATTCAGCAGACATCATTGGACTGAACATCAGGATAAACCCCCTTACTGATGGCATGGGACATGCTATGAAAATAGGTGGAGTAGCTGACTCCCTTATAGTGAGTAGACTGACAGACAATGTTGATGACATACACACCATTGCCAACAACCTGCATCTAGTTGAGGAAAATATTGCTTCCATTGCTAACAGCATTAAGAATGAAATAGTGGGAACTGCCATTTTCTGTTCTATGATTGGAGGAAAGCTGTTGGCAGATTTAAAGGAAACTATTAAAGACATCCAGGAAAACAAGAGGGCAAGACAAATCAATGCAACAAGGATTATCACGTCATTGAAAAGAAAAGGAGTGGACATCACTGAGGACAATCTTAAATACAGCTATATTGAAGGCCCAGATCAATGGATGCCACATGGACTACAATCTGGGACAATAGGACTAATCCTGGCAATTCCCCGTTGGGAGGGGCAGGCAGAGCAACTGAACTTTATACATAGCATTGGCACGTTAAGTGATGGAATCTACAAGCAACACTTCCCATCAAAAAGACTGGCCACTATTACAGGATTGGAGATGGATGAAAGCTGTTGCAGGAAATCTCAACACCGATGGCTGTGCAGTTGTGTTTGGGAGAAAGGAGCTGAGGAGGATGGCTGGGTGCAGTTGATAAAAGAAAACCTGGTGCAAGAGGTGATCCGCATAGGGGACATTGCATGCTTTATCGGCCACTCTGAATATAGGACAGTTGATGAAATATGTTTGGTGGAAGAAGGGTCTTGTATCATGGTTCCATCAAGAAACCTTACCACCGAAATGATCAATTTTACTGCAAATGCAGATTGGACAAATTTGACAATGAAACTTTTTCCCCCAATTCCAAAGCTTACCTTGGAACTTCATGAGTTAGTAAAACGTACCAAACAACAACTACACCCCATCAGCTTACTGCTGGAACAACAGAAAAAGGAAATAGAAATTACTACAAAAAACGTTGAGCATCCCTGGTGGGGAATTCTTACCAATGCAGAGACACATCCAGTCCTACGAACACTGTCGCTGGTACTCATGTTCATTCAAGTATTACTGACAATTATAATAATATACTTTTGTGTGGCAATGAAACAAATGAGGAAGAAACTTGCAAGGAGGATATATAATTTGTCTTTTTCCTCTTCTTTCTCTCTCTCATACATTCTTCAATAAAGTTTTACATTGCACATACATAAACATTTATCACACACTCTCACCTAAATTCTATAAGTTCTGTTTCTGTGTAATATGTGGATTGACAGCCATAGCAAAGTACAGGAGAACTTATGTCCCTGAGGGAACTATTACGGAGGGACGGTGGATTGAATTTCTCCTTTATATAAGGTTTTTGCTCCCACTAGGTTCTCCTGTACTAGAGGGATAACTAGAAAACTGAGCAACATAGAAGAAGAAAAAGTGAGGGAATGTGGTAACTTGTCTTCCTTGCATGGTAATTCAGGACCTCCTTAAACAGGTCTAGGTGGGAGGGCTGGGAGTCTTTGCTTCCCTCCCACAATTGCTGGAGGAAGTGATGCAACTAAGGGTATATCCAGGCAGGAAACTGCTGTTGCTTCCTGTTTCTTCCTTGGATGTGGTGATGAATGGTGATGGCCTAAACGTGGGTGAGATCAAGCGTTTTGGGAAGGGGATTACTATATAGGTAGATAGATTTAAAAAGGGTTGTTGCTCCGTGGGTCTGGGCTGTGTGTTTGTGATACATTTATAGTATTGTGTTGTTGCCTTTTAATAAATACCTTTTAATGTAGACGAACCTTGTGTAATATATATATATATATTAATTTGGTGATACACCACAGTCTGCTGGTAGCTTTAAGAGGCCAATTAAATAGCCGTAAGTCTTGCAGGCTCCGTTACAGGCTACGGTTTTACACATTGGGGTAGTTTAATAGGGAAGCGAGTTTTTAGTGTGAGAATTAAACTATTGCATTTCTTTTGCCTAAATCCCATTGTTTCCTTATTATGTTGTTCTTGGGTTTCATGATGACTTATCTCTATCCTGTTCTAATTTTCTCTAGGTCATATTTGCAAATATTCCAAAAAATGCTTTCATTAATCATCTCTTATGTGGGTTTAGCTCTTTAAGTCTCTGATTCCATATTCCAGCTTTGAGGCGTGAGGGCTATTTAATGATTCAGCACAGTGAAAAAAGCCTTAAAGCAAATATTCTCCCACAGACTTCCTTTATTGTGGGTTTGCTAAGAATTATAATGAACTATCTCAAATGAATTAAATATATTACTGATTAGGTAAAGGGGAATTAATCAAAGGTTTTAATTTATTTCATGTAAGGCACAAAATATTAATCAAATGCATTCTGATTATAAATATTATTAATTGTGGCACATACACTACAGGAGTCTATTTGAGGTGAGATGTTTTAGGGATACAAGAATTATGTTAATGTATGGATAGGTTAAAACATTTACTTGCTATACTTACTAATGCATTGTGGTATCTGTTATGAGTTATATATGCAACTCAACTGATTTGAATAACAATGTTAGAAGTATTTTTTTTGCTTAGTACTGTAAAAAGGTCAAAGTATAGTATAACAGGAAAATTCAGAAATTAAGTTTTCATCGATCTGTATAGGTTTACTTAATAATAAGAGACACTGAGCCTCATCCAATTGAGCAATTGTTATTGTAGCTCGTAATGGAGCCCATAAGTTATTTTGCTATTCAATAGGCATTTTTTTTGCGATCCACAAACGTTCTATGTATTACGGGATTTAAATCCTTGCGGTTGTTAAAACTGGAACTTACAGCCCGTAGAAGCCTTTGATCTTTCACGTCCGCAACAGTAAAATCGCAAATCGCTAAAATCGCAATTTGCTATTTAATTGCTATAATTCCCCAAGATTGCAAACGCTGTCAAGCACGCAAATGGCAATTGTCGGCCAGAATCTTACAGGTTCCAAATAGGACTCGAAAAAGGGTTTACAGACTACTTTGTAACAGTGCAAAAGACAAGAAAAACCCACCAATGGACTTTAAAATATGGGCAAAGCAATGGAAGGCATTAGAATTCATTGCACAACAATTCCCAAATAACAAATAGCTCTGATTTTTTTTTTCCATATGTTGGAATGTTCAAGCAATTAAAGAGACACTGCCTGATTAAATTGCAACACAAATACATGAAAATAGCTGCCATATTAACTCTTTCTCACTCACAGAGGTCTAATATGGACCCTAAAAATACAAAGATCATCTTATATACATCTCACTCATCACATCTACATTGGGAAAACAAATAGTGGACAAATTACACCACTATATGGCATATATCACATACAAGGGGAACATTTTATTTATGGTTGTTCAGTCCCTCTGTTGTTTCTGACTCTCTGTGACCCTATGGACTTCAGCAAACTTACTTATGTTTCTGTCTGCATGGAAAACATAGTGGAGTGGGTTGCCAGTTCCTTCTCCAGTGGACTGTGATTTGTCTGACCTCTCTGCTATGACCTACCCACCTACAGTGGCACTACATGGTATAGCTCACAGCTTCATTGAGGTACACAAGCCCCTTCACCACCACAAGTTAGCAATCCAAAAGGGGGCCAGGGTAACATACAACACACTTATCTACTCTAACCAATCAGGAAGGCCCGCAAATACACATGGAGGCTGTGCAGAGGCACGTCGAGCAACATCCATCTCACCTCCATCTCCACTATGCCCATCCTGGAAAGTCCCACGCCATGTGCCAAGAAGTTTACCCATTATCAATTGGTGACATGTCATTAAGTGTTTTGCCATACATTATCACCTATATATATATATATATTTATATATTATGTGATATCTTATTATATTAGTATTATTATTACTATAATATGTATTAACCTATTGTATAGTAACTAGGGCTCATTAGTTTACAGATATATGAATGTGACACAAATGTGATGTATGTGGATGTCCCATAACCCCAAATATTGAAAACACACTGACACAGTGAGAATGGTATTACAAAGCTTTATTTCATACACAGAGCACAATCAGAAATGGACAAGACTGTGCATTAATATCATGGGTGTGGTGTGGGTGGATCCCGGCATGGATAACTAAAGGGGGTAATGGCATAGTCTAGAATAAGCATGATGCATAGCACATACCAGGGTCACATGTGGTCACTATACCACTGCAACCGGGATATGATTAAAAAAAAAGGATCAGAAATCACTTCATATAATTGAAGAAACCAGTCATGTGCATAGCACTTACAACTTGTCTATATCTGGTCAATGAAACAAATGCTTAAACATCTGGGCTGTGTAATCCAATCCAGTTTCACGCATATAGTGTGTTCCCAAAACAAAAATCTGAAAAAAAGTTGTCCAAAAAAAAAAAGTCGAAGGAGAATAACATATAAAGGTACATGCAAGTACAATACTGTAACAATATACCAACTCACCTGATTTCCATCTGCAAGTATTACTAACCATTAACTAGTTCTCAGGATAACTCCCTGGCCCTGACAATTAATAATGATGTGTCATCTTACAATAAATGCTTAGCTGTGACCAGAGTCAGTGGTCAAGGTGTACTATCACCTTCGCAATATGATATTGTTTATCAACATTGATATCACATTCATCAGCTATACAGGTGTTAGCTCATGCTAAAGGATACTCATGATATCAGCAATACAGGTGTGGGGGGGGGGGGGACAGGGGGAGGCATCCCCTTATGAGGCAGCAGCATAAGCAGTGGTGGTGCTGGTTGCGGTGGTCTTAGCAGAGGCATGGGGGGAGGAGAGGAATGGCTGGGCTGCGGGTGTGCAGGGGATGCCTCCGGTGTGAAGGAGGCGGGGCTGGGGACCAAAGCGCATTACATGGCATCTGCAGTGACTTGCTGGATTGCGCTCTGGTCCGCTCCCATCATAAGCAGCCCGGCAAGGTAACACTTTATTATCAGATGGTGCCTAATCTCCTCCCTATTGCACCTGGCCATGCTTCGCATGACCTTCACATGATTGGCAGAGATGCTGGCCTGGATCCCCTCAAGACACTCCAGTTACTGGGGCATGCTTGGCTTGGTGGTGGCGGGGATGGAGGTCCATCGGATGTTGAAGGGTGAGGAGGTGGCGGTGATGTTGGTGGTGGCCCAGTGGGGAGGGTTTGGGGCCCAGCTGGAGCCTCGCTCCATGAGGGTGGTGGTGTTGTTTCTGGGCCTGTTGGTGGTGGCCAGTATGCCGCACTAGTGAGGAGAGAAGGAAATGGGGCCAAGCCCCACTAATCCCTCCAGTAAAATGGTGATATGCTCAGTCTCTGGAGGAGGAGGAAAGTGGTCAAATGCCGCCAGTGCTACTGGTGACCCCACTGCCCAGATGACATCCTCCTACTCCGCTTCTTTACTCCTCCCCTTACGTCGGTTCCTGCTGGGCGGAGGCTCGCCAACGTCCTGCTCCGATGGAGCTGACGCCCCCGCCTTTGGCTCACCACTGGACCAGACTTCCTTGATGCTGCAATAGAGAAAAGAAAGGTATCACATATAATAGTTGTCAAACTACGATTTGTCGTCACACTTTGCGAACTCGCGAAGCGAGCTCGCAAGAACTGCATCCCTCGCGAAGATAGAGGGTCCGTATTTGCGGAAGGTGGAGGCTCCAACGTCGGTTGTGTTTGTCCGCAAAAGCGAGGGTCCGCATTTGCGGAGGTGGAGGCTCAAAGGCGCCTCACACGTGGTTAAAAACACACACACACGACTTAGAAAAAAAAACGACCTCGGAACCAACCTTAATGTAACAAACACCCACACGCACGAAAAATACGACCATAAAGGCCGAACCGGGCTCACCTAAAAACAGTCAAAACACACCAGATACTCACAAAAACTAAAAAAAAAGCTTAACCATAGCAAGGGGGGGGGGGGGCATGCAGGACCTCTGAAAGTGAAGTTACACCTCCATTAAAGTCCAAATTCCCGAGTTCAGACACATGAAAATCCCCTAAGAGAGAGAAAAAATGGCAGACGAAAAAAACGAAAACGAAGCTCAAAGCCCAGCCACATACAACTTGCCCAAGGAGGGATCCGAGATAAGCTTGGAAACCTGCATTAACCTCAGAACCAACCTGAACATAACAAACACCCACACGCACGAAAAATACGACCATAACAGCCGAACCGCCGCTCACCTAGAAACAGTCAAAACACACCAAATACTCACAAAAACTACATAAAAAGCTTACCCATAGCAAGGAGGGGCATCCAGGACCTCTGAAAGGGAAGTTACACCTCCATTTAAGTCCAAATTCCCGAGTTCAGACACATGAAAATCCCCTAAGCGAGAGAAAAAATGGCAGACGAAAAAAATGAAAACGAGGCTCACAGCCCAGCCATATACAACTTACCCAAGAAGGGATCCGAGATAAGCTTGGAAACCCGCATTAACCCCACGGGATCCGAGATAAGCTCGGAGACCTGCATTAACCCCCACATTAACCATCGCAGTGGGGGTACCGATTGCACGCGATCGGGGACCCCCGCTGCAATGAAAATTCAAAATTCCTGCGTTACAGGTCCTTAAATGATTGTAAAGGTCCTTAAAGGACCCGCTATAAAAGAAAACAAATATACACTATCACTCTGTCACTCATGGGGGTCAATACAGACCCCCATAAACCCCTAATTAACCCTGTCATTCATGAGGGTCAATATAGACCCCCATAAGCCCTTCATTAACCCTGTCACTCATGGGGGTCAATACAGACCCCCATAAGCCCTTCATTAACTGTGTCACTCATGGGGGTCAATACAGACCCCCATAAACCCCTAATTAACCCTGTCATTCATGAGGGTCAATATAGACCCCCATAAGCCCTTCATTAACCCTGTCACTCATGGGGGTCAATATAGACCCCGATAAGCCCTTAATTAACCTCCTCACTGATGGGGGTCAATACAGACCCCCATAAACCGCTAATTAACCCTGTCACTCATGGGGGTCCATACAGACCCTCATAAGCCTCTATTTAACCCCATCAGTCCCATAAGGGTATATTAAGACGATTATGGGCCTGTTACAACCCAACATTAACCACATAAGTGCCGTGACGGTCCTCAAGGACAATCATGACACTAAGTATAAACACTATACTGCACTATACCCCCCCAATAAAACATTAAATATCAACTAAACACCCTCTACACTAACCTATTAACACCTACACTACCTACCTACCCCCTAATAACCCCCACCACTCTAAATACAGAAAATAAAAAAGCCTAAAGTCACACACAAAAAAAATCTACATTACATAAAATAAAAAACCTAACTCACAAAAAAATCTACATTACAGAAAATAAAAAAAACCTAAGTCACAAAAAATAAAAAAGGAACATTACAGAAAATAAAAAAAAACATTGCAACCCCCCCACTACAGAAAAAAAAAATACACACCTACATATAATACAAATACATACAATACATACAATACAATACACCCCTATCTAATATACAATACATCCTATCTATCTAATATACATCATACAATCTATCTAAATAAATACCATAATCTAATATACATCCTATCTATATAATATACATCACACAATCTATCTAAATAAATACCACAATCTAATATACAATACATGCTATGCTATCTATAAAAAACACATACCCCTAGCTAACATACAATAAATGCTATCTATATATATAAAATAATCTAATTCTAAGCTAAAATAAAATAATTAGGACCACTTACCTTTGCAGATGTCGATTCATATCAGGCACCTAGGGGAAAAAAATAAAAAAATTAGTGCAACACATTTACCTTCTTCTTTTCTTCTTCTCCGTTGCGGCATCTGTTAAATAAACATAACATTAATACACATACATAATAAAAATAAACATAATCTACATTGTACTTACCTCCCCGCAATGTCTCCGGCCTACTCCTACTCCTCTTCTGCCATGCCCTGTAAAAAAAAAAAAAAAAAAAAAAGGACTTACATCCGCACTCACGGACATCCCCGGGGCTAATGAGGCTCCCGGAGACTTTTCCGGAAGAAAATAGGCAATGGCGCCTTCTGATTGGTTTAAAACGCTGTCTATCAAATTCACCCAATCAGGAGGCGCCAATGTGTGAGCCAATCAGAAAGGGATACACCCTAAAATCCCACTCTGATTTGATAATGCACGTGTCAATCTTTATTTAAACCAATCACAAGGCGCAGATGTCTTCAGCCAATCACAATGGAATACACCCCCACGTACTGATTGGTGAAGGATTTGCGCATTCTCATTGTCTATTGTTAATGTCAATCAGTATAACAGCCAATGGGAAGGCGCAGATGTCTTCACCAATCAGTACATGGGGGTGTATTCCATTGTGATTGGCTGATGGCAATAAAGCCTTTGGATTGGTTCAAATAAAGATTGACAGGTGCGTTATCCAATCAGCGTGGTATTTTGTGGTGTATCCCTTTCTCATTGGTTCACAATTGGCATATTCTCATTGGCTGAATTTGATAGAAATGCGTTTTCAGCCAATCAGAAGCAGCCATTGCCAATTTTATTCTGGAACACAACGTAGGAAGCTCATTAGGAAGCTCATTAGCGTCGGATGCTTCCTGGGCCCATCTTGGAGAGAACACCAGGATGCCGGAGACATTACGGGGAGGTAAGTACAATGTAGATTGTGTTTATTTCCCTTTGTTTCACGTTTATGTATGTGTGCTAATGTAATGTAACAGGGGCCGCGCCGCAGAAGCAAACATGGAGGACGTGACATGCTGGGACGTGACATGCTGGGACGGGACATGCTGGAAAGGTGAGTATAATATTTAGAATGTTTAGAATGTTTATTTATTTTATGTAAACGTGTTGTATTAATTTGTTTTATCTTTTTTACCCTAGGTTGGTGATCTGAAGAAACATCTCAAAGGTAAGTGGTCTTAATTATTTTATTGTAGCTTAGAATTAGGGTTGCTATATTGAGATAGCATGTACTGTATATTAGATAGATAGGGGGATGTATAGTACATAGATAGTATTTATTGTATGTTAGATAGATAGATAGATAGATAGATAGATAGATAGGAGGATGCATATTAGATAGTTAGTATTGTATATTAGATAGTGGGATGTATATTACATAGTTGGATGTATATTACATAGGGGGATGTATATTACATAGTGGGATGTATATTAGATAGGGGGATGTATATTAGATAGGGGTGTATTGTATTGTATTTAATTGTATTTTATTGTATTTAATTGTATTGTATTATATTGTATTTAATTGTATTGTATTGTATGTATTATATGTATGTATTGTATTGTATGTATTATATGTATTTCCTTTTCAGGTGTGTAGTTCTTTTTTTACTGTAGTGGGGGGGGGGGGTTATTAGGGGGTAGGTAGGTAGTGTAGGTGTTAATAGGTTAGTGTAGAGGTTATTTAATTGATATTTAATGATTTATTGGGGGGGTATAGTGCAGTGTAGTGTTTATACTTAGTGTCATGATGGTCCTTGAGGACCGTCATGGCACTTATGCGGTTAATGTTGGGTTGTAACAGGCCCCTAATGGTCATAATATACCCTTATGGGACTGATGGAGTTAAATAGAGGCTTATGAGGGTCTGGATAGACCGCCATAAGTGACCGGGTTAAAATGGTGTAGTGCTTACACTTTGGGTCATGGGGATGATTATAGTGTTATTACATGCGTTTATTAGTGAGTTAGAGGGGTCTATATAGTTGAGGCACACAGTACACTCACATTGTGTGGCAAACAGCATTTCAAAACTTTCTTTTATTGACCTTCATTTTTTGACTGGCAAGTCGCTAGTATGTTATAAGTATGATAAATAATACATTGTTTTGTGTTCATTCCTAACTATCTGTCATCTAGGCTTGAACCTGGATGATTCACCTAATTGCAACTATGAGTAGCTATCATTTGCTACAAGTGATCTATTCTTTGGTTCTTGATCTTGATTGTTCTTGGCTCCTAACACTATCTTGGCTCCTAACACTATCTTGATTTCGCCTGCGGTCTGTAACTGCATACGCTGCAGTGGGCAAACCCATACATGGACTCTCTTACTCATGAATGACAGTGATTTGTCAGCTTCATGGATTTAATGATGCATCCATCTATCCCTTGTTAAGTTCATAGAGCTGACATGTAATTGTCCTTGTTGGTCATCATGTACATGTGTAGTGTGTGTGATGTACATGTGATGGCATGTTGGTGTATGTGATAATCACCTGACATGGAGGCTGGATCCTGCTGGGCCACCAGGCCTGAAGCTCCAGCAGCAGGCACCTGGCTCAGAAGGTCCCTGGCCACCCTCTTCCACTCATTATTTTGCAGAGTCACTTTGGGGCCACCACTTGGTGCTGCAGCTTGACTGTCCTCCTTGGCCATCATCCTCCTCACCTTGGCCCTTTTGTCATCTAACCGCTGCTTCACAGACCTCACATTCCTTTCCGAGGTTCCCACTGCTGTTACTGCAGTGGGCCCTAGGGCTGGGTGTAACTTCCCTCCGCCTCCACAAGGATAACGGGGCATTCACAGATGGCACCAAGGAGGACCACTTTCTCCTGGTACATGTAGTTCAGGACCCTGTGCTTGCCTTTAGCCTCTTGCCATCCCGGTTGTGGACATGGATCCTTTGCTCCCTCAACTGCCCCTGAGGCATGTCCCTCACCTGAACTACCACTCCCCCTTGGATCAGGCCCCTAACCTTCTGTCCCTGGACTAGATATACTTATTTCTATGGGCGCCCTGCCACCTACCACCTCCTCTACTCCACTATCCTCCTCTCCACCTCTCTCCACCTCCTCCACTCCACACTCTCCTCCCTGTCACTCTCCTCCTCCACCTTCTCCACCTCCTTCACCTCCTCCTCTCCTCCGCCACTCCTCACCTCCTCCTCCTCTCCTCCACTACTCCTCACCTCCCCCACCTCCTCCTCCACCTCCTCCACCGCCTTCTCTCCTACACCACTCCTCACTTCCTCCTCCTCTCCTCTCTCTCCTGCTCGCCTCTCCTCTTCTCCTCCCCGCCTCCCCACTCCTCTCCCCACCTCTCTCCTCCTCCATTTAAATCTCAAAATCAATATAATGATAAATACAAATAAGTGTTACTGTATATATATGATGGGGGGATGTGTATTATTGTGTGTTTATTAAATGTTGGGGGATAGAGTGTGGGGGATGTAATATACAGGGAGTGCAGAATTATTAGGCAAATGAGTATTTTGACCACATCATCCTCTTTATGCATGTTGTCTTACTCCAAGCTGTATAGGCTCGAAAGCCTACTACCAATTAAGCATATTAGGTGATGTGCATCTCTGTAATGAGAAGGGGTGTGGTCTAATGACATCAACACCCTATATCAGGTGTGCATAATTATTAGGCAACTTCCTTTCCTTTGGCAAAATGGGTCAAAAGAAGGACTTGACAGGCTCAGAAAAGTCAAAAATAGTGAGATATCTTGCAGAGGGATGCAGCACTCTTAAAATTGCAAAGCTTCTGAAGCGTGATCATCAAACAATCAAACGTTTCATTCAAAATAGTCAACAGGGTCCCAAGAAGCGTGTGGAAAAACCAAGGCGCAAAATAACTGCCCATGAACTGACAAAAGTCAAGCGTGCAGCTGCCACGATGCCGCTTGCCACCAGTTTGGCCATATTTCAGAGCTGCAACATCACTGGAGTGCCCAAAAGCACAAGGTGTGCAATACTCAGAGACATGGCCAAGGTAAGAAAGGCTGAAAGACGACCACCACTGAACAAGACACACAAGCTGAAACGTCAAGACTGGGCCAAGAAATATCTCAAGACTGATTTTTCTAAGGTTTTATGGACTGATGAAATGAGAGTGAGTCTTGATGGGCCAGATGGATGGGCCCGTGGCTGGATTGGTAAAGGGCAGAGAGCTCCAGTCCGGCTCAGACGCCAGCAAGGTGGAGGTGGAGTACTGGTTTGGGCTGGTATCATCAAAGATGAGCTTGTGGGGCCTTTTCGGGTTGAGGATGGAGTCAAGCTCAACTACCAGTCCTACTGCCAGTTCCTGGAAGACACCTTCTTCAAGCAGTGGTACAGGAAGAAGTCTGCATCCTTCAACAAAAACATGATTTGCACGCAATGTTGATGGTGAACAGATCAAAACACTGACAGAATCCATGGATGGCAGGCTTTTGAGTGTCCTTGCAAAGAAAGGTGGCTATATTGGTCACTGATTTGTTTTTGTTTTGTTTTTGAATGTCAGAAATGTATATTTGTGAATGTTGAGATGTTATATTGGTTTCACTAGTAAAAATAAATAATTGAAATGGATATATATTTGTTTTTTGTTAAGTTGCCTAATAATTATGCACAGTAATAGTCACCTGCACACACAGATATCCCCCTAAAATAGCTAAAACTGAAAACAAACTAAAAACTACTTCCAAAAATATTCAGCTTTGATTTTATTGAGTTTTTTGGGTTCATTGAGAACATGGTTGTTGTTCAATAATAAAATTAATCCTCAAAAATACAACTTGCCTAATAATTCTGCACTCCCTGTATGTGTATTTGTTTAATGTGTAGTCTGTAAATATGTGTAATCAAATATTACGTGTAAAATTGTAATTAGATAATTATAAAATAATAAAAATGGAAAATACTGCTCTCAAAACTTGCCTACTCTCTCTCACTCTGCTCAAGCCACCCACTCCAGAACTTGCATGCTACTTTGTTGCAATCTACGACACAGTCAACGCATGGGCGGGTGGAACGCAACTTTATAATCTCTCTCTGTCAATCATCTTCGGCTTGACCTTTTTCTGTTGGCCGAGAGGCCTATGTTGCACTTCATAATACCGTGATTGGATTGTAACTGCATATTGCTTCTATTCCAGCCCATTAACTGCATGCGGGCACAGGAGGAGTTTACGTTCTTGAGGCTTCGGTGCAGCAGGCTCGCAGACATACGGCCTGTATACCGAGAGATGCGGCCTTGCAATTGAATGTGGCTCACTGTCTGATCATTAGTATGTAATTTTGAATAATTTAGTAATATTTTTAACTTACATTGAACTCTTGAACTCTCATGAACTTTTGATTGCGACACAATAAAACAACAAAAATACAAGGTTAACGGCCGAACCGCGAAAATCCAAAAAACACAAAAAACACAAAGAAAAAAATAAATAAATACTTTCGCCACTTGAAAAACACCTTAGCGAGAGAAAAAATGGCCGCCAGACTGCGCAAAACACCGACCCCGGACTGCGCAAAACACTGCCAAACGCGTAGCACTTTCACACAGGAACGTACGAACTGCAAAATATACTATTAAAAAAGATGGAAAATGCTTGCGAGCCGCGTAACACATTAATAACATTACGAATCTACAATGGCGCTTTACACAACTAAAAAACGTGTTTCCCTCGCGCACACAGCCTATTTATAATGCACAGTTGGGACATTCATTACACTTTATCATCAGGGCAGCAACACTCAAACTGTACATTGTATGCTGCCGGAAAATACAAACAGATTGTTAGCTCTTCAGGCTATTGATTGCTGGATATATTAATTACAAATAGGTAAAGTATATTCATTTATTCAAGAAATAATTCATTCATTATTACTTAACTAAATATAGATTAATATATATCTCTCTTTCTGATGAGTGACGAAGGTGCTCAGAGGAGCAAAATTAGACGAGAGGAGAGGCTCGCCGATGGTGCTCAGCACGTGACTCGCAATGAGCGCCGAAGGTTTTCAGACTACAAAAGGGGTTACATTGTGTGTGAAACAGCATTCCCATGGCTTCAAATTTTATTGCCCTGTCATTTTTTTTTTTTAAATAGTTTTTATTGCAGGAATACAAAGTGCAAACAATTGTACAATAATGAGCGTAATAAAACAAAGCCCCAACATCAATCATGAGATCTTATCCTTGTATCCTGCCTCCTCCTTTTTTTCTATATTTACCTCCGTGCTATTGTTGGTAAACCAATGCATGGATTTATAACGGGCCTTTCTTGGCCATATAAGCATGTATCCCTAAATCTATCCGTAACCTATACTATTCTTTGGTTATTTATTTGTTTTCTCCCATTACCTTCCGTTACTATCCCATCAGGAGAATCTTCCAAGTAGTTCTTGAAACTCAATGTTATGACTTAGGGGCCTATATAGATATTATAAAAGCCCTAACTTTATCCATTAACTAGCTCATTTACCTCTAGAGAGATACAATACTATTTTCTTTGTTTGTTTGTTTTTCGTTTCTTTTCCCCCATTACATTTTTTTTTCGTTATCTTTTCTTTCATATTAAGGAAGAGTCGCTTAATAACTTTTACACAAGTTAACTTAACCAACCAAACTAAAACATTCTACCTGACACATCTATATTTAAGCCTTCATCTCTGGATAACATTTCTCCATCTCAATCCTGCTGTTGTTCCATCCTATCATACCTGTCTGTCTTCTTTCAATCCGGTGCAGCTCCTCTCCCGGTATCTCCCCTCCGGCCTCCAGCCCTCCCTGTTCCCTTTTCGAGAAAGTGAGGGTGCCCCTCCCTCCTCCTCCCCTTTCATTGGAGTAGAGGGATCTTGATATCTGTGTATTCTATCCAGGGACCCCAAATTTCCAAGTACTTGGGGATTGAATCCGCCAGTGAATGGGAAATCCTTTCATTAACCGCTAGGTAGTGAATCTTAGCTCGAACTGCCCCTATCTCTAGTGTCTTTTTCTTCCAGCTCCTGGCAATATGGGATTTTGTCGCTAAAAAGATAAATTGTAAGAGTCTGTTGTAGGGGGCAGATAGGTAGGCCACCGGCATCCCCAGTAGACTAGCTTCCGGGGTTACTTTAATATGACATCCAAGTATATTATCCACCATGCCACCCACTGCCGTCCATAGCCGCTGAACCTTTGGGCAGCTCCATCAAGTATGGTAAAAAGAGCCCAGCTCTGAGCATCCTCTAAAGCACCTCGGACTTTCCGTCTTACTCCATTTAGCTAGTCGATCCGGGGTAATGTACGCGCGATGAAGGACTTTAATTGATGTCTCTAATAAACTATAATTTAGTGACCCCCTCATGCGATTGTCCCAGGAAGTCTCCCACGTCTCAATCTCCCAGTTTCTGGCTATATCCTTTTCCCATTCCCTCATATATTTATTTTGGGCTAGCGTTTTTGGGGTATTGAAGACCCCGTATAATTCCCCTATCACACCTCTTGTGAGGGGGGATTTTTCACACATTCTAGAAAACCTATTATGAGAGGGGACCCCTGAACTCCTACGTAGCCTATCCACAAAGTACCTCAATCTGCAAAAGTTATAATGCTCATACTCGTCTCTCATAGCCTCGAATGTTAACACCCGACCGTCTCTCATCCAGTTACCCAATCTATCAAGTTTGTTATTCTTCCACCATTGCCAGGAGACCTGTGAGATACCTGCCGGAGCTAGTGGGGGCGTGAGTATAGGCGTTAATTGGGATATCCGGGGTAGAAGGTCTGTATGGTTGAAGGCCCAAATTAGATTAGCCGCGGAGTTTCTTATCATAGGGTTGGCAGATTTTTTAATCTCTGTGGGAAGTGGGTGAATCCAGACCACCGTGTCCCAGGTATAGGGCATCATGTCCTGGCTTTCAATAAACATCCATGCCGGATGGGCTTCGGGTAAGTGTGCCCGGGGGACAAAAGCTAATTGTGCTGCTCGATAGTAAAGTTTTAAGTTGGGACACGCCAGCCCCCCCCTGGATTTATGTTTGTACATGTTATTTTTCGCTATCCTGGAGGGACCCCCACCCCAGATAAAATGGAAAACCCTGCTTTGGAAGTTTGAGAGTTCTTTCATATGCATCTGGATCGGTAGAGATCTAAATAAATAAAGCAGTCTAGGTAAAACGTTCATTTTGACCAAACTAATCCTACCGAGCCAGGAGATGTTATACTTTGCCCATTTTATCATTTCCTCCTGAAGTAAGCGGAACATTGGCTGGTAATTAGCCTTATATAAATCCTGTACTTTAGCTGTCAGCCATATTCCCAGGTATTTAACCCCCTTCCCGGCCCACTGAAACATATAACTCAGTGTAAGGGATTCTTTCTCTAGGAGTGGGATATCTAAGGCCAATGCTTCAGTTTTTTCTACATTAATTTTCAATCCTGAAAGCACCCCGAATTGTTCAAGTTTTTGCATCAGAGGTGGTACCGACGTCAATGGCTCCGAGATGGAGCACAGTAAGTCGTCCGCAAAGAGCGATACCTTGAAGTGATGTGACCCAACTTGGATACCCTTTATCTCCGGGGAAGCTCTAATCGAATGGGCCAGGGGCTCAATTGCCAAGGCAAACAGGAGCGGCGACAGAGGACAACCCTGTCTCGTCCCCCTCTGGATGCAGACCGCTGGCCTCCCCCCACCCGGAAGTCTTAAATTTGCCTCAGGATCTTTGTAATAAGTCCGAATTAGGTTTAAAAACTTCCCTGTAAACCCGAATTTGGTCAGCGTAGCCATGAGAAAAGGCCATTCCAGGGAGTCAAAGGCCTTCTCCATATCCAGAGAGAGCAGGCAGGCCGGGGTGTTATTTAATTTAGCATGATGGACCAAGTTTAGAATTTTCCTGATATTGTCCCCTGCTTGTCGCCCTGGGATAAATCTCACTTGGTCTTTATGAATCAAGGAGGGGAGAAACCCAGCTATCCTATCCGCCATGATCTTGGCCAGAAATTTGATGTCGCTGTTAAGGAGTGAAATCGGTCGGTAGTTCCTGGCTTCTAATGGGTCTCTCCCCTCCTTGGGGAATAAGACCAGGTCAGCTTTGTTGAGTTCTGGTGGGATTGGCAGGCCCTCCAGTATTGTATTATATAATGTGGTCAGGTACGGGGCCAATGTGCCAACAATTTTTTTGTAGTACGCATTCGTAAAGCCATCTGGGCCTGGGGCTTTGCCTAATTTAGATTTTAAAATGACCTTGCTCACTTCCTCCTGGGAAATTGTTTTATTCAATGAGGTAACATTCTCCTCTGTTAATTTAGGCAGATCCAGGGAGGCTAAAAATGATTGTGTTTCCCCCTGGTCTAGGGAGTTCGAGGCTTTATACAGCTTACTATAGTACGCCTGAAAGATGTCCTGAATTTTAGAGGGGTTGGAGGTCACAAGCCCTTGGGGTGATTTAATTTGGCAGATTCTAGATTGGTTTTGCTTTGATTTTAATTTGTTGGCAAGAAATGTGTCAGGTTTATTTGCTTTGCTGTAAAACTTGTGATGCGTGATTCTAAGAGCTCTCTCTGTTCTCTCCGACAGAATCATGTCAAGCTCTGCCCTGGTTTTCTCAACCTGGGACCTATCCCCTGTAGAATTATCCTGCTGTTTTGCCCTTTCCAATCTTATTAACTCTTTATTCAATGCATCCTCTCGGGACCTACTATGTTTTTTATGTTCAGCAGTTAACTTCATGCAGACCCCTCTAATGTATGCTTTGTGGGCCACCCACACCCAGCCTATTCCTACATCTCCCTTAGTGTTTTCCCTAAAATACATCTCTAGTTCTTGCTGGATCTTGTCTTTGGATTGAGGAGATGCTAGTAGCATCTCATTGATGCGCCAGGTCAGGTGGGGGGTGTGTGTACTGTGCCTAAGTCTAGGGCAATTTTGACAATTGAGTGATCTGACCAGGTACACGGAATAATCTCTGCTTCCTTTGCCTGATCAAGGAGCGAAGCGTCTATGATGATATAGTCAATTCTTGAATATGAGTCATGAGGGGCTGAATAGAAAGAGTACTTCCTGTCCTTAGGGTGAAGGTCCCTCCAGGAATCCAAGTCCAGGTTAGCTAGTTGTGTTTTAACTTGTTTTAGCTTACTGGGGAATTGGGGCCCCTCTCTCCCCTTGGACCTATCCAATTTGGGATCCAGCGCTAAATTTAGGTCCCCCCCCAGAATAATTTTGCCATAATCTCCTTTCTCCAGTACCGTAAGTAGTTTCCGGACCGTATTGTAGGGATTCGTAGGTGGGGCATATGCCGCAATTAGAGACACTGTTGAGTCGAATATTTTCCCTGTCAGAATCAGGTAGTGACCCTCAGGATCTGATTTTTTACCCTGGAGTACAAACGGAAAGTCCCTATGCAGGAGAATTGCTACCCCCTCCCTCTTGGCCAACATACCCGTTAAATAGAAGTTTGGGTATTGTTTGTGGAGATATTTAGGGGGTTTGCTATGAAGTGCGTCTCCTGTAGGAAGATTACTGAGGGGCGATGCTCCCTGTATGTAAGAAAGGCTTTGCACCGCTTATGGGGGGAGTTAAATCCCTTCACATTGTGGGACAGTATCTTAAATTCGGGCCTAGCCATTTATCCTTGTCTGTCTGTGAGTGCTGTGTATAGTGTGACACTTACATTTTTCCTGCTCTGGATGGAGTGTTTATTCGAAGGCCTAAGGACCGGAGACGAGAGACACCCTAGGGCGACCAGGAGACGAGGTGCACCTGCATCATGGAGAGACCTTGAGAGTGCTAAGTAGATTAGAGATAGACAATTTACATACAAGATATATTTCAGAGAAAAGTACAGAGATACATGTGTCAACAATAACATAACAATTTTAACTTTTTCACCTATACTAATACTTTTTCCTTGCGCTCTAGCGCGCTTGGAGGGCACGAGGATCCTGTCCTCCTGCATAGTGCCCTGGCGAAGAGGTATAGTTGATTTTAACTACTAAATTTAAACCCTGTTTAATAAAAGGGATAACTCTCTGCCTCACCCCATGGGCCTATCACCCCTTGCTTTGCATAAAACAAAATATTCCCTTCAGTGAATATAGAGAATCCTAGTAGGCCTCAATTCTATATCATACCCCCATCGGCTTATAGTGTCCATTGGGCTTCTGAGGGAACCAGTACATCACTAGTAAGTCCCTTCATCTCTTCTCTGGGGGGGGGGGGGGGGGGGGGGTTACCGGCTAATATCCACTTGAGCATCCCGGCCCTGAGCCTGGGGATGCTGGCCTGTCGTTTACAAGGCTTGCCTTGGACCCCCTTCTCCCTCCGCTTGTGGCTGCGAGTTTCTTGCAGCTTTTTGTCTCTTTGGAGCAGGGACTACAGTCCATTGTCTAACGGGCCTATCTCGCTTGTCTCCTGATTCTTGACCAGGTGGGTGGGGATTTTCACCCTCCTTCATTAAGTTCAGGGAGGAAAGAATTGTCTGGCATTCCTCTACATCTTGAGCCACAAATCTGTTTCCATTCACTGTAAATTGGATGTTGAAAGGAAAACCCCATCTGTAGGGAATTTTGTGCTGGATAAGCACCTCCAAAGCCGGTCTCATTTCCCTGCGTCTCGCTAGGGTAGTTGGTGAAAGATCTGCATAAACCTGGATGGTGGCGCCGTCTGGACCTTTAATTTCGTCTAGACCTCTTGCGTGATAGAGAATCTGGTCTCTTGTGTGTTGCCTCAGGAAGCGGACTATGATGTCTTTAGGTATGTTAGGGTTCGGGGATGCCCCAAGTGCCCTATGTGCTCTATGTGCTCTTTCGATGCCGATTTCTCCCTCCTGGGAGTCTGGATGGATTGACTTTACTAGATCCGAGAGGTAAGGCGCAAGGTCAGTGATTGAGTTTGAGACGCCTCTGAATCTGACGTTATACCTCCTCGATCTATTTTCGAGGTCTTCCAGCTTGAGTTCGAGAGAGCATATTTTCATTGCGTTTGTATCGATGTCTACCCGATCTTGTCTTTGGGAATCTATGACATGGTCCAGAGAAGATTCCAGGATACTTGTCCGTTGGCCTAATTCTTGGATTTCGTGTTTCAGATCTTGAACTGCCAATGATAGTTGCGATTTTAGCATGTTCTCAAACCAAGTTTTAGAGTCACTGGATAAGTTTGCATCCATCATATTCCCTTTCTGGGAGCTATCAGCATCCGAAACATCCGAAGCCCCCGAAATTGACTCCGGGTGGGGGGATCGTCTAGCAGTGGTAGAGGGAAAATGTTCAGTTATCCCTCAGGACCCCTTGCCCTTTTTGGTTCTGACCATCATGGTCTTTGCCCTTCTTGTTGTAGATTGGGGCAGGTCTGAACCTATTCTAGGTTTGAGTTCTCCGATAGACCTGACCTGTGCTGATGGGGCATGAGTCCCGGCTTAAGATGAGTCCCGGCCCACTGGGTAGCAATGTTGCTGCAAGGGTCTCTTGAGTGCGTTTTGAGGTTTAAGAGTTGTACTGGCCCATTTATAGGGGTGTTGGCCCTACATTTACAACATCTTTACTTTAGCGAGCAGGGTATTCGCCAAAGGATTTTGTGCTAACATCCTCCAAAGTCCAAGCCCAATAATTATCAGGCTAAATATTGCCTTAGATCTTCACATATATATCTGGTACGTTATCTCCAATGTGACGTCGTGATATGCGGTTGTATCAGTCCTTAGTGCTACGGTTTCTCCCTAATATAGGGAAGATCCGGGTGGAAGGATGGAAGGCAAGGTGTGAAGAGCCTTAGTCCCTTGATGATCTAGATAGTGGCAGGTTCAATTTATTATTGAAGTTAAATAGGTCTGTAGTGATCTGAAGCAGCCACCGGGTGGGAGCAGAGTACTGTCTATTGAGACTGCTTATGCAATGTTTTGAGTGAAAATGTATATCCTCATGGTGCTGCTGATGAAAGTTATATAAAACGGTGTAGTGAGGCACTTGGTTCAGTTTTAAGCACCCCAGTAATATCAGTAATAATAAAGTCAAGTTAGCAGCACTGTAACATATAAATGTGAAGCCAAATAATCTGCACTCTTTGTCATTCAAGTCCAGTGCAGCTCGAGATGTACTCTAGCTTTTTGAGTCCCTTTAGACTGGTTTGCATAAACCCAGGGTACTGGGAGAGATCAATGGGGTTAGGTGGGCAAGGGGCCCCGGATTGCTTGTTCTGGGGCTAAAATGTTGTTGAGGCCCCCCGGAGTACCCCTTTCTTGGCCCTGGGCCGTCTTCTCCCCCTAGTAGTTATTTGACCTCTCCCCTGTACCTGCATACCTGCAGTGACGTGCCTTTGGCGGTTCTGCACCCCGGTCTCTTCCTCCAGGCTTCCAGGGGGATGTGTCCGACTGACCAGGGGTTCTTGACAGGGGCTTCTTCCACCTTTTCCCCTGTGTGGTGCCCCCTGTTGCTCAGTGCCCCGTGAGGGTAATTTCAGGGGAGATGGTGTTGTGCTCCCCCTCCTGCAGCCCGCGTGAGCCAGTCCCCCCGCTGTCTATGCTCCACTCCGCTTATCTAGCGTGGCCTCTCTCCCCTCTCCAGCCTCCGCCTGCACGCCTGCACAGTCTCTCCCGCTGCGTCTGGCCCCCTGTGCACTCCGGACCTCCGGCAGCGGGGTAGGCCAGGGGAGGGATCCGGAGAGTTGGTAATCCGGATGAGGCCGGTTAGGCACGACCCTCCGTAGTAGGCCCCGATCAAGAAGGCGCCTAGTGAGTGGGGTATTTTCCCCTTTTGGCGCACATAAACACCCCTCTTAGCTCATTGAGGTGGGGGAACCTCTGCTGGGTGTTTTTAATATAAAATTGGCCAATTTTGCTGATAAATAGCCCTTTAATAACCTGTTTAACGCGGAGCTCCAGCTCAACACGTCTGGACAGATGGATCAGTTAGATAGTTAGATAGTATTATTGATAATTAAAATAAATAGATACAGACACAGAAATTATTAAACATTGATTTCCTTGGTGGAAAAGATGGCCATTGGCCAACAGTGTTTTTCCCAACAGCAAGATATCTGATTACCTTTTTGTGCATTTGCTATATCTTTTAGCTTGTGGGCATGAAAAACATTTTGTGCTAATAATTTTGCTATCACATTTATTTATATTTGCCTCTGGGTTAGATGGTAGAACATATGACAGTTTTATAGTATCTCTACGGAATTGGACAAGAATATAACGTTGTGCCAAACTGTGACTTTTGCTCGACTGCTGTCAGCAACTAGCAATGACACTGTTTTGTCCACATTGTAATTAATGTGAATTTGCAGGATGTGCTGTGTAAAGCATGTTCACGAATGAAGTATGGCAAGAAATACAACACAAGTTTTGTATCTTTGCAAACAACAACACTTTATTGTCACAAATAGCAACTCATATACAGCATTGTCACAGACCATACTGTGGGTTTGATCTACCAGTTGGAGGGAAGCTCTCAACCATCTGTTATTGGCCTTCTATTGGTCTTTGCTCAGGAAAGGTTGTGCTTTCTCACATGGGGCTATCCTTCTGAGCCACTAGTAGCAGTAGCAGCCACATACCTTTTCTTTACAAACCTATCTCCCATTTGGTTCCCCCTTAAACAAATATGACCATAGGACTACTATAGTTTTATAAGGCCACCTTTGTTTGTAACGTAACGTTCCTTCACCTGCTTCTCATAACAGATGGTATAGTTATGGCTAGCACTGTGTATCTCATGTCTACCAACATCCCCCAGATGCTACTCTCTGCTAGTATGGTGTGGATCCTAGGTCTCCAAATTGAATACTGGGGACATTGGAATTACCAAGCCATCTGGCCGTTACAAATTTACTCTAACTTTAAAATGATAATTAGTGTCTCTACTGTTACTGTATCTGAGGAACTCTAATATACTCAGCCCAGTATAATTTTAACTGGGACTCCATTTTTCTCATGTATTCCATCTCTATCCAAGAAACAACAATAAATCATATACAGAGCCTGAATTTTTTTTATAATTATAGTCAGGCACTACTTTCCTTAATTCGATGATGATATATGTATAAAAACAGAGACAAGATGGAAGGTGTTTCAATACATCTACAGGCAATTGTTTAGTCTCTAAACGACTTGACATTGAAATACCTATTATTTGACTGCTTACAGATATAGATCTACAATAAAGCACAAGTGAAATATATATGATAGCCTTCGCACAAAATCTATAGCATGACTTGGGTACCAACCTCAAACTGATGAGATCCGTTTATGAGTGAAACAGTTGACTGTGGGTAGTTCTCCTAACTCATGAATAAAAACAACCTTTGCTATGCTTTATGCATCCTACAGCAGGAATCTACTTAAAAGGAGCCATATATAAAGTGATATTGGATTAAAGGGTGAAAATGCATTTACATGTCCCTGCCTAGTTTCCTAGAGTTAAGTGCAATAACTATTTCTCAGAATTCTGAGCAGGAAATACATGTTTTAACTTATTTTAGTCGTTCAAATGCAAACACAAATGTACTAATTAATATATATTACATTATAATACATAGGATTGAAACAAATATTGAATACAATATGCACTACTACATGTAAAGCTATCCTCCCTATGTATTTAGAGTCATACCTTATTTATTTTTGTCTCTATTGCTGACCATCAGCCTCATTAGATTGGGGCTACGTTTGAAAAAGTAGCCCGTAGTAAAAAAAAAGAAGTGCTGAAGGCTATTAAATTAGCCTTGTAATCCTCTACATTACTGACCTGCGTGTTAGAACACAGAAGGGCCCGAAAAATGCCTACGTTTTGTGGAACGTGGAACATTGCAGCACAGCACCCTTTGATCTGTCAAGCCTGTACCTGATACTTTCCCATTTTGCTATTAAACTGCAACAAAGTCCCCCTTGAGCTAGCCCGTAATACGCAAATGGAGCCCAAAGTCCAACGAGTGCTTGGGAGGACTCGCAAAGTCTTTAAAAGCCCTGACGTTACCTGCGTTAGGAGCAGAAAAGACCCCACTCAGGCCCCCAAAACTCCCTCCGACCCCTAAAGTTCACCCCTGCTCTAAAGACTAATCCCCATCCTGATCGGGACCCCCACAGGCTCCCAATATTAAACTTTGCTATGGGGGTCCCAATGGGGACCCCCGAGGCAGTTAAAGTGTTAACACCTG
Source organism: Discoglossus pictus (assembly GCA_027410445.1). NCBI lineage: Eukaryota > Metazoa > Chordata > Amphibia > Anura > Alytidae > Discoglossus > Discoglossus pictus. The sequence continues at coordinate 54,234,027 of CM050167.1, forward strand.
CCGCGGGGGTACTTCAAGTACAGCTGTTTATCACCAAGTAGTGCTATCAATACTGTGTTATCATTCAGACAATACTTTCTAAGAAATTTTCCATATATTTATTTATGATATGTGATTTCAAAATAAGGCATGACTGAGACAAGCTCTAGAAGAGCACTTGCTTTATTGATATATCTTCTGATTATGCATATGTTAGATATCAATGTCCAATAATATGACCAATATCTCATCTTACTTTAAAGAGTCTAAACATGTGGACAATGTACTTGAAAATAGTCTAACATCATGTGTGGTCTCCACCTTAATGTTCTGTTATAATGCTATTGAGCTTTATTGTCTTAAGAAGACTGATCTGCATACTGTTTGGTTTCACATTCATGTGAGTGTATGGCATTAAACTGGACATCTGCAGATGACAACATATTAATGTTCTCATTAAGCTTTGTGGCCAAAACACCAATTGTGTATATTTCTGATTGTGTATATTTCTAGCCAGAAACAGAGCTCATAATACACATCAATGATATCATTGATAATTCCTAGCCAATACATATTCCTCACAATCACAATTAATTGAACCATCCAGGATCTACACATCATGAAGTCAGATATATAGTAGCACACATAGATCATATGATCATCCACTGTAGTTATCTGATATACTATGACATTGGACACCTCCACAGAGGCTGAGGCCAATTATGAAGAGCTTCAGTATGACCCCCCCAGGAGGATCCCTGGTACGAGGAAGAGAAGGACCAGCCACCAGAGGAGGACCTAGGATATGAGGAGGAGGATTACAGCTACAAGTGATCAGTGGGGACCTGCAGGGCCACCCACCATTAAAGGTGGAGTTTGACCCCACTTGCTTCCTTTTCATCAGACAGACTCACCACCTGGGACCTCCTCCTGGTCCGACCTCTCACCACCCCAAACTGCTCCTTCACACCACCTCCTTATGCAGCTCAGCACCTACCCCCATGCCGCCAATATCACCACCGCCACCTCCAGAGTTGAAGCCTCACAGACAGTCCAAAATCCCTCAGCCACACGGCCATCTTTAGAGGCCAACATAGGTGAATTGTACAACTTCCAGTGATAAAAGGAGTCAGGCTGATGGAAGCGGCAAACAAAACATCTGAAGATGGATCTGCAGCTATGGGCTCTGGCAAGCACTGCATGATCTACACCAGAGCAGTCCCTGAGTCAACAACAGCCTGGCCAGTCCCCATCTGCTTTGATGCCTCCACCTCCATCAGCAATGCTTCCACCTGCATCTTCCCTGAGCCCCACATAAGAGAGGATGTAGTAACATGTGGGTCCCCAAAGTAGATGGTCATGGCCTATGTGATGGTGATATATAGTAACCATGTGACTAGTCCATGATCATCTTATTTGTGAATACATATGGTTATGGTTAACATTTTATCAATTGATGATCATTGAGCACTAGAGAATAGATGATGTAGTCCTTATTTAGGATGTACATTTTTATCTAATAAACCTATTTTATGTTGTTTTAGATGTTGTACATCTGCAAGCAGTGCTACCAAATTATATAAACTATATACAGGGGCTTTCATATGTGGCTATTGTAGTGATGACATCCCCCAAGCAGAATTATCTCACAAATCATGAATTAACACATATACAGTATCATGTTTTAAGCACCATAATTGCTGCTACTTATGGCAGAAGAATTGCATAGTCCTACAATATTATGTTAATCCAACCCAGCAGTTATACACACATGAGCTAATATGAGACAAGATATGCTTTTCTAATCTTATTAAAGTACATTAAAGCTAATGATGTTCGTTTGTCAGCAATAATCATGACTATATGTTTAGATGTCATGATATCATAACAAACTCAGTTATCATATGATAATACTTGTATACCTTTAACATGTGATATCAGTGTGGCTAAACAATTATAGCAAATTGCCCGTCAAAAAATGACGGCAATCAAATTGTAAGTGAGCTAATGCTGTTTGGTGTATAATAATAAAATAACTAATAGATTAATAAAGTAATATACTTTACCTATTTTCACGTAATATATGCAGGAATCATAGTGTTGAAGAGCTGACAATCTGTTTTGATGTTGCTGCAGCATTAGTGGTGTGGAGCTACTGCGTAAGCGTGATGAATGTGTGCAGTGTAATAGCGAGACCAAACCATTAGCGTAGCTGTGTACTTCCGCATTGTTCTAAAATGGCGGTTAATGTGTGGTCTACGTCTGTAGCGTAATATCCGTAGGTCTTTTGAGGTGTTTTGCGTGTTTCTTGTGGTGTTTTGTGCGTCTAGAGTGCTGTAGCCTCGTTTTCGTTTTGTTCGGCGGCCATTTTTTCTCTTGCTTCGAGAATTTTTTTGTGTCTAAACTCTTTTTTTTTTTTGAGTTAAATGAAGGTGTAACTTAATTTTTTGAGGTCCTGGATGCTCCATGCCAGCAACCGAGCCCGCAAGCGTGAGCAACGGGTCGAGCTGGCTCGTATGCTCACAACTATATATGTGATTCTATATTTTTTTTATCTCATATATTTTTTATTTTACTTTAATACAGCATGTCAAAAATGAACTAAAAACAATATTAAGGGGAAAAATAACAAATGCCATGGAAATTCTAGCCAAGCAAATAATATATCTTAATATCTTAATAATTAAAAAATAATAGGTCATCTCATAATTCACAAATAATAAAATAATTTTATACATGCATAACATGTATACCTATAATGTACAAAGTTAGAAGTCCAAAATTGATTATGAAATATTATTTAAAGTATAGTAAACTTAGGTGAACTAAGACACCATAATAATATGTTGGGTATGTGTTTAAATTGCTTCCAGTAGGTAAGGCTTTTGCATTGCCGGGT